>CM053569.1:374380-614295 GCA_028646485.1 Cryptoprocta ferox | reverse complement strand
GACAGAACTGGGGGGGGGTGCTGGGGACAGGACTGGGGGGAGCACCGGGAACAGGACTGGTGGGGGGGGGTGCCTGAGATGGGGCAGGCTGGACTCCTGGGGCAGGTACAGGAGGGCATGCTGAGAACCAGGGCAAAGGAGGCCCCAGATGGCCTGGGAGTATCTGCACTGGCTGGGAGTCCCCAAGGGGACTGGGGCTGCAGTGGATGGGAGCCTGCCGAGGGAAACCTGCAAGGGGAGGGGTCCTGGAAAATACCGGAGAAGAGGCTTCAGGAGGCCCATTGCTGTGCAGTCTCCTCTCTCCAGGTGGGGGGGAGGGCGTGGAGGTCACAGAACAGGGGTGGGTGGGCCGAGTGGTGGGGAGGAGTCCTGCCCATGAAGAACGGATGGGAGAGATGTGGGTCTCCTTCCTTCCGCCCCCCACTGTGGCCCCTCCCACAGCGGCTGGAGGCCAGCCCTCCCGGCCAGGGGGAGGGGAGGCCTGCAGTAGAGAGGCTGAATGATGGTAATGAACTTGAAAAATGGCGAAATGGATAGATTGCTAAGAAAATTAAAGTCGAACCTGGCAGGAGAAGAGGGAGAGATCTCAACTACACCAACAAATAAACCGAATAGTCTTCCCAGACCTTCCTTCCTTCAAACGGACACAGGCCCGCATGGCTCTGAGGCAGAGTTCTACCCACCTTCTAATTTCTGCCCTGTACAGACGGCTTTGGGGATCAGCCCCAAGGACCAAAGTCAGTGCCGTCCAGGAAGAGCTGTCTGCAGTTTGACAGGAGATGTGAGGCTCTTGGACACAGTAGAGCTAACCGATCCCACGCTCTACTCTCAGAACGCGAGCGCCGGCGGGCCGGGTCAGCACACTGAGAGGCTGTCAGCACGCCTCCTCTCAGGAACAGATTAGGGAGAGCAGCCTGTGGCTTCAGTTGATGCAGAAGCTTTTGATGATGATGTTCGACACCCATTTGTCACTGAGACTCTTAGCAACAGGGATTGGAGAGGAACTTCGTTAACTTGACGGAGTTCACGCACCCAGAGCCTCCGCGGCCCTCATCGTGAACGGGAGACAGGCACGCTCCCTAGGGCCAAGGCCAGGACAGCCCTCACTCTCACTCCCAGTGGGGCCCAGAGCTGCTTCTGCCGGGGAGAATCAGGAATGGGGGGCACTGGGAGGCACGAGGCTTTGTTGGTTGCTCAGCCTCCCCTCCCCCTCCCCTCCTGTCCCTGTCCCTGCTTTGTTTCTCCCCATGGCACTGGCTGCCTTTTAAGATACTCTGTAACTGACTGCTTATTGCTTGGTTCTCCACAGCTAGGGTGTATACGGTGTGAGGTTGGGGGTTTTGTCGGTTTTCACTGCCGTCTCCCGGCACCTAGAATCGTACCTGTCACTTGGAAGCACTCGATATTTGTGTGATGGGTGAGTGACTCACGCATCTAGAAATCCACTCAGGTACAAAGTGAAGCAGAGTAATAAATTCAGCAAGGTTGCCAGTTGCGAGAGTAACGTATAAACTCGACAGCCGTCTTCTCTACTGGTAGTGAGTGAGTGACCAGCCAGAAAGTGTCCACAAAATTCCATCTACAATAGCAACAGAAACTTAGGATGAAGTGTCTTGGGACTAACTTCACCAAGAATGTCTGTGGCCTCCCAGGAGAGGTTTACGACTCCAAAAAGCTAACGGAATAAATAAGCGACGTGGCACAGCGTCGCTTCCTTAACGTAGAAGCCCGGCCGCCCGAAACGATGCCTGAGAGGGAGGAGTGGCGGTCTGTGGAGGCGGGGTTAAAAGGGAAGCACAAGTGGACCACGGCCGAGAAGGGAGAGGCGACCAAGAGACCGTCCTTTCGTAGGGCTGTGCCTTCATGTGTGTGGTTTTCCTATTGGGTTTTGCGTTTTCCCATATTGATCTGTAGCACTTACGTCCGGTCTTTTATTGTCATTCACGTAAAGTACTTGTTCCTACTTTGTCTTTCGTCATTTGACTCCATTTTTATTTCCTGCCATGCAAAATTATTTAATTTTTACATCATTATGTGTCTGTTATGTTCTAGTGTAGATTTTGTTGTATTTAGAAAAGCCTTTTGAATTCTGCAAACTCTTTTTCAGATTCTCCCATTTTCCAATATACTTTTATAGTTTAATCCATCTGGAATTTATTTTAGGGAAACAGTGAGCGGGAGTCCAGTTTCATCTTTTTTCCAGATGACCGCCCTTTGCACCACTCCCCTGTTGTGTAACCAAGTGTTCTAACCCTGAGCCTCTTAAAGCGGCGACCGTTCTCATCCAAGGTCACCGTAGGCCAGGGGCCCAGCACAGCTCAGCTGCTCGGTTCTGGCTTGGGGCCTCACACGGTCACAGCCTGAAGGCTCGACTGGGGCAGGGCCTGTCTCCATGACGGTGCCCTCGAGCCGGAGGCCTCTCTCTCCCCGGGGCTGCTTGAGTGTCCCGCCCACCTGGCAGCTGGCCTCCCCCAGAGGGAGAGCACCCCCCCCCCCGCCCCGGGAGCAGATGGGAGGCTGCCACACAGCCTCCCGGGACCCAACGAATCTTCACAACGAGAATGACAAGGACTTACCCGGGAGCCTGGAGCAGAGCCCTGGGGCGGGGCCCATGGCTCTGGGGACGTGCTCTGCTCTGCCGGTCACCTCTCGGTCACCTCTCGTGCTCCGTGAGATGGGCTGTGCCGAAGAATTGCCATTGAGCCTTCTGTGTAGAGGCCCCGCTGGGGTCATGACCGTGATGGGGGTGGGGGGCTCCATGTCATCTGCTGAGGTGTGGCGGACCCTAGAGACACATCTGCCCACAGCTTCAGTTTGTGTTTTTGTGTTGTTGTTGTTTTGTTTTTAGAATCGTGAATGAACCAACATTAGGTGTTTTGGTTTCCAGTACTTTCTATATTCTGGAGATTAGTGGTTTCCAGCCTGGGCCCAAAGGAAGTGGGAGGCTGTGTCCTGGCTGCCGGTAGGGTAGGAAAGGCAGAGTGAAGGGCCAGGACTCTTTCCCCGGACACCTGAGGGGGCAAGTGCATCTCTGTAGCCCCGTGAGAAAGAGCCGGAGTGACCTGACCGGCCGTGGGGGAGGTGGAAGCCATGATGCCTGGGGACTGTAGGAGTGTCCTTGCCCCCGAACTAGCTGGGCCCTTGGGAGACAGCAGCATCCCTGTAACTGCCATCCTCTGTCCCTTGGAGCAGATCTGTGTGCCCGTGGAGTCGTCCAGCCCCCTGGTGGTGAGCAACCAAAAGGAGGTGTTACGCTGCTTCACTGTGCTGGGTAAGCCGGCGGCGGCCCACGCGGGGCCGTCCGTGGACATGAATGTCTGCTCACACGGGGGCCGGTGGACCTCTCGTGTGTGGGGTGGTGGCAGCTTTGGCTGTGGGTCGAAATGAGGAGGCTTCTCTGTCTCCCTGTCCCTGGGCCTGTGTGTGGGTCCGGGGCCTCGCCACGGAGGCCCGGTCGGGCCGCAGCCCCTGGTCTCCATCCCTCCTGGCCCCCGGGGTTTGCAGGTGCCAACAGCGAGCAGGGAGCAGAGATTATTACAAATATCTGGCTGTGTGCTTGCCTGGCAGCGTGCTACGCGCCTGACCGCCTGTTGGCCTTCCTGCTGCCCAAGCTCGATGCCAGCAATGAGAGGACCCGCGTGGGCACCCTGCAGGTCGTGAGGCACGTCATCAACTCAGCTGGTGAGCGTCCAGTATGGGACAGGGCCTGACCAGATACCGGCCATCTTTTAGGTGAAAGGATCATCTTGCTCCAATTCGTGGACATTGGCCTTTGTTAGGTGGCTGCGGATGCTTGGGCTGGGCCAGCCACTCACCGCTCGCCCCCCGGCCTGATGTTGTCTGTCACGGCTGCCCCTGGATGGGGGTTTCAGGTCAGGGACACACGCTGGTGACCAGTCTCTTGGGTGCGGGCCTCTGGGAAGGGTGAAGGCCAGCTGTGCTGCGGAACACCTTGCGACCTGCGCTTGTCTGATGACCCCTCACAACCACACCGAAGGGTTCAGCCTTCTGCTTCTAGGGTTTGTTTAACCAGCAACGAGCCTGGACACTTTTGACAACCGAGCTTGTGTTTTTCCATAAGTTTTGGTCAATAAGCACTGGCCACGGGGCGTGGTGGGTCTGCAGCCTGGTTCGCACAGCCCAAGCTATGAGTGCAGTCTACACTGCATCCGTCCCACTGCAGGCTGGACACGAGCTGTGTCCCGTGTTGTCTGCTGTTGTGCACGATGCTGCCAGTGACGTTTGCCCAGTGCACATTCGGCTGAGTGTGCACCGAGGAGTGGAGTCTCACGTGACAAAGTACGCATATGTTCCCCTTAGTGGATAAAACCATTCTGCTTTCCAGAGCTCGCACCCTGGTCCGCGGACCGCGCCTTAGCCATCCCAGGCAGCACGTGAGCAACACGCTCTGTGTCCTCGCCAACGCCTGCCGGTCTTTCATTGTAGCCATTTTGGTGGGTGTGTTATTGTATCTCGTTCTGGTTTTTATAAAATTAAAAACCGTATTTGGTCTGAGTCACAGTGAGACAGTCGTTAGTTGCTTGTTGATCTGTCAGAAGCTCCTCAAAGGCAACCAGATTGTATCTTTTTCTTTTCAACTTTATTGAGACCCAGTTGAGCTATAACACCGCATGGCGTTGAGGTGTTTGCGTGGTGGCTGACCCGGCCCCTCCCCTGGCGGGCCGGCCCGGGTGAGAACCCCTCCCCGCCTTCCAGACCTCACTCACCCAGGAGGTGCGCGTGCCCGGGGCCGGCTGTGCCTGGGCACCTGTGTGTCTTGTAGATGAGGGCAGGAGGGCTCGGTGCGGTTCAGGAATGGCCCCCAGGCTCATGTCAGCACGAGCGGCAGATCCAGGCTGTGGGCTCCGCTTGGGTGAGCCAGGGCCCTGGTTTTTAGAAGGACTTGAATTTGGAATTAAAATCCTATAGCGGTGAGCCAGGGCCCTTGGAATTAAAATCCTGTAATACGGGGGCTCCTGGGCTGCTCAATTGGTAAAGTGTCTGACTTTGGCTCCGGTCACGATCTCATGGTTCATGAGTTTGAGCCCTGCATTGGGCTCTCTGCTTTCAGCAGGGAGCCTGCTTAGAATCCTCTGTCCCCCTCTCTCTGCACCTCCCCCACTCTCTCTCTCTCTCTCAAAAGTAAATAAACGTTAAAAAATTTAAAAAGTAAAATACTGTAATTTGACTAAAAAGTTGGGGCCGTAGTTGGATTCCTCCGCACTGTGGTCCGGGAAGCCACGTCCCTCGTGGGTGGGCACTGCCGATGAGGTCGGACTGGCCACACGCGAAATTCCTGCCTCTCGCTTTCCTTGCTTTGTCGTCCCCTAGCGTCAGTTACTGTCACTGAGAAATCTGATACTCATTTTCCTTACAAGTGTTTTGGTTGGTTTTTCCTGGATGTCCAAAGGACTTTATTTTTTTATTCTAAATCCAGAAACTTTATTGACTGTGTTGACTATTCTGGGGGTGGTATTCTGCCCAGATCTGTGAAGTGCCCTTTCGAGCCGTAGTTTCAAACCTTATTTTATCTTGGGATTTTTAAAGCAGGATTTCAGTACTCTGCTGTTTCCAGACTCGTCCTTAGCGCCCCGTCATGTGTGCAGTGTTGTCTTTGCCTTGTCGCCTGTCTTCTGTGCTTTCTACATCAAATGTTTTAAAGTTTTTTGGCCTCTAGTTCATGTTTTTTTCTTCCGAATTTCACTTTCTAATGTTGAGAACAAATCGCATTTAGTAAAATGCACAAATCTTAAGTGTACACCTTGGTGACATTTTACATGTTGTTCAACCGCGTGACCATTACTCAAAATGTGGAATGTTTCCAGAACCCAGGGTCTCCTTGTATTGCTCTCAGACAGCAGCGCCTCTACCCTAAATTGATCCTGCCCATTTCTGGATTTCACGTAAATAAGCTCACTACAGTAGGTGACCTTTGTGTCTGTCTTCTCTCACTAAGCATAATAGTTTTGAGATATATTCTGTTATGTCTTGTGAATAAAACATATTTTCCTGTTAGTGGCTGTGTGGATTGTTTCCGGTTTGGGGCAATCATGAAGAAAGCTGGTATGAACATTCTTGTACGAATCAGTGTGTGGGCGTACGCACTCATGTCTCCAGGTGTGGAATTTCGGGGGCATGGGACAGGTGCACGTTTAATAATCCTGGAAAGGCCGTATGGTTTTACTGGATAGTCGTGCTCGGCCGTGCACAGATGCACACACAGGGCCGTGGCGGCCCCGGCTTCCTGGCTTACTCCGGCCGTGGTCCAGTGTCTTCATTTTCACCATTCTGGTGTATGTGTAATAGTGATGCCTCTCCATGGCTTGAACTGGAATTTTCTAAGAGTAGAGCGGGTAAGCATCTTTTCATATGCTTATTGGCCTTCAGATACCTTTTTGTTGGGGGTGGGGAGGTTCCTGTTCAAGCCTTATGCCCATTTTAAAACTGGGTTGTTTTTTCTTACGGCCATCTCTATGAGTTGTGTGTCAGATCTGTGTAGATGGGGTGTGCCTCTTCCTGGGGTTGGCACCTTGTGTCTGAAAAGACTCTGCCCTTCCAGAGGACGTGAAGACACTCTGTTTTCTTCTAGGAACTTTATTGTTTCGACTTGCACATTTAGTTCTTCGATTCATTTCTAATTAACATCGGGGTATGGTGTGAGCTGTAGGGAGTAAAGGTTTAGCTTCACATGGGCAACCCATGGTTCCAGCACCGCTCGTTGCGAAGACTTTCCTTTCCCCGTTGCTCTAGTGCTTTCTAGAAAATCAGGTGCCCGGACGTACCAGTCTGCTGGGGCTGCCGTAACAAAGTGCCGCCAACTGGGTGGCTAAGCAACAGAGGTGTGTTGTCTCACAGTGTCACTGTGAGTCTAGGTGCCAGAGATCAAAGTGTCAGCAGGGTGAGGGAGAACCTGTCACAGGCCCCCTACCCAGCTTCTGGAGCTGCCGGGGGCCCTTGGCGTGCGGCGGCCCTGCCCTGCCCTCTGCCTCTGTCTTCATCTCTGCAGGCACCTCCCTGGGAGTCTGTGTCCAAATTCCCGTCTTGTAAGGGCACGGTACTGTTAGATGAAAGGCCCGCCCTACTCCGGCGTGAGCCCCTCCTGACTTAACTGATTATACCTTCCGTGACCCTGTTTCCAAGTCATATCGCATTCTGAGGACTGAGAGGAGGAACTCAGCCTTACGTGTCAGCAGGTGCCTGTCGGGGCTCGTCTGTCCCACGGGCCTCCTGCCAGCAGCGTGCGCTCTTACTTCTTACGCCTTCATGGCAGGTCTTCCAATCTGGGAGTGCATCTCCTTCCACTCGGTTCTTCAAGATTGTTCCTCTCCATTAAAAAATCTTTTTATTGTAAGACGGGTCACAGGCAGGAACCATACAGAATATATGCTTATGGCTCAATGACTCCCTTTAAGACCAACACCTTGGGGCACCCGAGCGGCTCAGTCAGTTGAGTGTCTGACTCTTGATTTCGGCTCAGCTCATGATCTCACGGTTTGTGGCTTTGAGCCCCACCTCGGGCTCTGTGCTGACAGTGTGGAGCCTGCTTGGGATTTTCTCTTCCTCTCTCTCCGTCCCTCCCCAACTCATTCTCTCGCAAAATAAATAAACTTAAAAAAAAAAAAAAGACAAACACTTTTATGTCTGTAATTAGGGCTCTTGAATTGAACTCGTCACTGCAGGAGCCCCTTCCCTGGACCCTCCTGTTCCAGTAAGACCCTCCATCCCCACCCGATCAGTTCTCCTGATTTTACAGTAACCACTTCCTTGTAGTTTTGCTGATCTATCATTGACATGTACACCCCGAGGTTTAGTCATTTAAAAAGTTGATATGTACATTTATGTCTTTTTTTGGACTGTGTCCATTTTGTTTGTTTATAATTGCTACAAAACACGCAAGGTTTCCACCCCAGCCCCCTTCACGCGTGCAGTTCAGCGGTGTTAGTCACAGTCCTACTGGGCAGCCAGTCTCCTGAACCCTCTTCATCCGCAGAACTGAAACGGTTCCCGTTAAACAATGAGCCCCTGCATTTAAGCCTTTGTAAAAAATGTTTATTTTTGAGAGGGAGAGAGGGAGAGAGAGAACACGCGAGCGAGCAGGGAAGAGCAGAGAGAGGGGGACAGAGGATCGGAAGCGAGTTCTGTGCTGAGAGCAGTGAGCCTGACACAGGGCTTGAACCCAGGAATCGGGAGATCATGACCTGAGCCGAAGTCGGGTGCTCAGCCCACTGAGCCACCCAGGCGCCCCTAAACGCATTTTTAAACTGCCGGCTTACCCCCCCCCCCCATGCTTTTCCTTCCCTTGTGATTTATCTGTGGAAGCACCTGGGCGGTTGAGTGTGCTGACTGTTCTCAAGGTGGGGGCAGCATGTGTCTCTCATCTGACCTCTGGCAAGTTGGCAGCCGATTCAGAGACAGTCTTGGCTGCCTCGATGATCAGTGTCTGGGACAAATTTGGGAGTGCTGTAATTCAGTGATGTCTTCTTCGTTGATTAATTGGAATACTTTGAAGAGACACTTCCCTCCGTGACCGTGCAGTTACCTAGAGGTGTGGCGCGAATGAAGGAGGGAGGATTGATCACTCATTCTTTTGCTCTGTTTATCAGTTTTCAAGAAAATAGATTGGTTCCCTCTTATCCTATAAATGTGACTGTTTCTCTTTTTTAAAAAATCTTTATATTTTTAATTTTAAGGATTTTTTGTTTTTTGTTTAGACAGAGAGGAGGGGGCAGAAGAAGAGAGAGACCCGAGCAGGCTCCATGATCAGCACAGAGCCTGATGGGGGTCGATCCCACGACCCTGGGATCATGACCTTAGCGGAAATCAAGAGTCAGACGCTTAACCAACTGAGCCACCCAGGTGCCCCATTTAAAAAAATCTTAAGTGTTCACAGATTTTAACACATTTAATGGATTTCAATTCAGTGCAGTCGTTACTGTTACTGATGTTCACATTGTGTCATCTTCGGACCTTGTCAGCCTCTTCCGGGTCGAGTCCTTGAGCGTGACCGCAGTGGTCTTGGGCAGCTGGTGTTCAAGGCTCGTTTCTTGCCCCAGACTAGGAATCAGCCATTTCTCCAAAAATCTCTGTTTCCTTAGTGAGAAGCTGTCTTTAAAGACCATAGTCAGGTGCCCGTTACTTCTAGGAGGTCACCGTTTCCGGACCTTTTCAGGAGACAGAACCAAATACCGCCACCAGTAGACAGAAGGTAGAAAACCCATGAGTCGTGCTGATGTTTCCAGTTCCACAGCCGGACGCCCGAGCCTTTCCGTTCCTCCTTTCTCTTGCATCTGCACCTCCTCTTCCTCCCCAGGAATCTGCTTCTCACGCGTCATAGAATTAGAACATCTCAAACATCCTTTCTTACCTCCTGCTACACACGTGACTAACGCTGGGGGCTGACGCTGTCACCAGCCACGTGAGTGAAAACACGGCGGATTTTTGCACGTACTTTCCTCGCACTCCCCGTTTAACAGCTGTGCGCCGCAGCCGTATCTGCGCTGTCCCCGCAGGTGGCCAGCCCGTGCTGTCTTCTACCCTGCTCGGGCCTCGTTTGTCATTGTCCTCCTGGACGCTTCTCTCCTGAGTCCCATTCTCTGGTGGAGTCCATGGGAAAGGCTCATGTTGATACTCTTATTTGTGCTTTTTGTACTTGACGCTCAGTTTTGACGATTATAAAATCCTTTGTTCACGTTTCCTGGTCGCTGCTGCGTTGTCTTCTGACGTGGAGTTGCCAGGCTTAACAAGAACAAGATGCACCACATATTACACGGGGCATCTTGTACCAAAAAATGACTTGTTGTTTATCTGAAATTCAGATTCGTCTCGCAGTTCTGTCTGGTGCCAACACTTCTTGTTCAAGGTCAATGTTAACCTAATCTTCTTTCCTCTTGTATGACTTGTGTGGGGTTTTTTTTCTCATTTGTTTTGTTTCTGTTTTTCAGACATCCAGAGGGTTTCTTCTTTATTTCTAAAGTCCAGTAATTTTACTCAAATGCCCTGGTGCTGGTCACTCAGGGTCAAGTACCGTGGAGAGAGCAGGGAGCCCCCTCTGGATCACGGCCTCCCTGCCACTACTGCCCCAGCAGCCCCTGCGCGGACCGCAGTGAGGCCTTTGCTCAGCTGCCGTGGGCCTCCTGGCGAGGGAGCCTCCTTCCACCTGGAAGGTTCCTTCTGCTGCACCCTAACGGGCTCTGAGCTCACACGTGCCTTCTTCAGAAGGGCCCCCGGCCCCTGGCTGCCTCTCCAGACCCGGTACCCCGTTGATGCTCTGCTTCTCTACCTCTCATCTGTACCTTGAGTGACATTAGTACAGCTTGTGATGGTCTTATTAATTATCTGCTTGTGTCTCCTGTCCCCCCTGTTAGGACACACGCCACTTTGGGGCAAGGCCGCGTCCGCCTTGCTCTCTGCTGTGCTCTCAGCACATCGTAAGGGCCTGGCTCACGGCTGGCCTCCACATAAACTCAAGCCGCGAGTTGAAGCTGTGGGTGACAGCGTTGTGTGTCTAGTGTCATCACCTATGTGACAGGAAGATGGTGGAGGACTCTTGTGTTTGCTCACACTTTGATCCTTGTCTGTCATTCTGAGCCTCAGGGATTGATGTCAGTCCTTGGCTGTGTCCCTACGCCCTTGAGCCCAGGTCTGGTATCCTTCACCACCCCCCACCCCACGTCCCTTTTACTGGAGAGTCTGTGTCCCTACGCCCTTGAGCCCTGGTGTGGTGTCCCCTCATCCCTTCCTGCCACAGTCTGCACTGTTTTCTATTGGGTGGTTTGCATTCTTTGCTCTTTTGTGACCTTTTCCTGAGAATGTAAATGTGAACGAAAGCTCCCAGGGCACATGTGTGGTCAGGACATCTGGCCCCGCCATGAGCCCCGTAATGGCCACCCCCACCCCTGCCGTATGCTCCCTCGGTGGGAGGACGTGTCACGCCTGTTTGGAAGTGTCACGCGGGAGAACCACACAGCTGAGTCTTGCATGTTTTGTGTCTTCACCTAGTAGGACATGTGTGGCTCACTGTCACTGCTGTGACCTAGCCCGCAGCCTGTACTAGTCGGGCCTGCCGTCCTGCATGGGCGTCCTGGCGTCGGTGGACTCGTGAGGACCCTCAGCGTTCATGATGGCACCTGCCGTCTCTGGGTCGCACGTGGGAGGGTCTGAGGGGTGCTCGTGCTCTCCCGTGCTTTCAGCCCCGTCTTTGCCCACTGGGCTGCCGTCCCCACCTCCCTGGCCAGCAAGTGGCAGAGCTGGTGGCCTCATACCTTGGCCGTGGGGGCTTGGTCAACTCTCTTGCCCATTTTTCTGTTGATCTGCCTTAGTTTTCCTCATCGACTTGCTGGGGTTCTCTTGTGCTTTAAGGGCATGAGGGCTCTGGTTTTGTGTTGTGTTTGTCTTGTCTGCCCTGGTGGCCACTTTACAGGCCACCTTCTGCCCTCCCGAGTCTCTGTGTAACCTTCCTCCGCCCTGCTGTGTCCAGCTCTGCTCTCCGCTGGGCATGCGCGAGCATCCTTTGCAGCATCTTATCAAAGGGGCAGTTTGCCTCACAGTGTTTTCTTGGCATGTGTGGTGTGCATCTCCTGCTGTTATCTTATGTTGCCAGGAGCCCACTCGGTCTTGTGGCCGGCTGGTGCTGCGCTTGGTGCTGGGCACAGGCATGAGCAACAGGCGCTTGTGGTGCAAGGGGCCAGAGTGACCCCTCTCCCAGGGTCGTCGTGTGGAATAAGAGTGCCATTTCTGGGGCCCTGGCTGGCTCAGTCGGCGGGGCGTGCGGCTCTTAATCTTGGGGTTGTGTGTTTGAGCCCCATGTTGGATGTTGAGATTATTTAAAAATACATTTCTTTAAAAAAAAAAGTGGCAGGGGTGCCTGGGGGGCTCAGTCGGTTGGGCGTCCGACTTTAGCTCAGGTCATGATCTCGAGGCTCGCGAGTTCGAGCTCCGCGTCGGGCTCTGTGCTGACAGCTCGGAGCCTGGAGCCTGCTTCGGATCCTGTGTCTCCCTCTCTCTCTGCCCCTCCCCTGCTCACGCTCTGTCTCTCTCTCTCTCAGAAATAAACATTAAAAAAATAATAAGTACTGGGACACAGAGGGTTATGTCGCTGGTTCTCAGGTGGGGTCCTCAGACCAGCAGCGTCAGCACAGCTGGCAACATGTGGACCCACGGGTGTTCACCAGGCCTGCTGGGACTGGGGTGCAGCTGGAGGCCCCGCCCTTGAAGCTGGGTGACCTGACTCAGTACGTTCTTTTGCCTGCTGTCCTAAATTACCGATCTTGTAGCTTCCTATTGGGGAAAATAATGTTATCTGGGAAGAAGGTCATTTGTTCCCCGGAAAGAAGTGTGCAGGCTATGCTTAGGTGCCACCCGCCCCTCCCCGCTGAGGGAGGGCCATGCCGGGCCGGACCCTGGTGACGAGGTCTTGGGCCTTGTGGGGGTGGACGGGCCGGCCAGCCTCAGTTGTGCTGGGGAGACTGAGCCATCTGCTGGTTTCTTGCAGCGTCTCAGATGGAAGTGAAGAAGCCCTTTATTCTGTCCTCCATGAGACTTCCTCTTCTGGACACCAACAGCAAGGTAGACGGGGCAGGGAGGGGGGGCGCCGCCCGAGTCCCACCGGGAGAAGCTGCAGGAAGTGTGGCCAGGCCAGGCTGGGAGGTCGTCACTGACCAGGCAGCCACCCCTCAGCCAGACCCAGACATCAGAGGGAGGGCACACCATGAGCAGTCAGTCCAGCCCTCCTACATCCTACTCCTTACGCAGTTAACCAGACACGGAGTGCAGCAGTGGTCCCGGGGCCCCCTTGGGTTGGGTTACCCTCCGGAAGGACCCCTGGCACTTCGGGGAGGTGTCACGCTCATGGTTACAGTTCATCACAGGAAAGGACACACGCCACCATCAGCCAGGGCAAGGGGCTCACCGGGCAGGGCCCAGGAGGGTGGGGACCATCCCTTCCCCACAGGGTCGTGGGCAGTGTTGGCTCCCCTGGCAGCATCGTGAGGGTGCACCCGGGGTCGCCCACCGGGGAAGCCCCCAGCCCCGGAGCTCGAGGCCTTCGTCTGGCTTCCGTCCCGTAGACCTGGGTCACTGCCCACATGGCTGACCTCAGTCTCCAGCCCCTCGGGAGGCCAAGCTGACGCCCTGTGGCCCAGAGCCCCGGGGGAACAAGGACACTGGACTTGAGGACATCCCTGGGCTTGGCGGTGACCTCCCAGCAGCCGAGGGCAGGGGCCCCGGGGTGATGGTGGGTGCGGGGCCGGGAAACAGGTGGCCCCGGGGTGACGGTGGGTGCTGCTACAGGTGTACGCTTAGCTGTGGCCCGGGTGTGGCTGCAGGGACAGGCACAGGCAGAGAGGAAGGAGAGCTCCCTGTCTCCCAGCTGGGCTGCCGTGGCGCTCTCCAGGGCCCCCCTCAGGGCCCCCTCCCTGACCCGCCTCGGTCCGGGCAGGTGAAACGGGCCGTGGTGCAGGTGATCAGTGCCATGGCCCACCACGGCTACCTGGAACAGCCTGGAGGGGAGGCCATGGTCGAGTACATCGTGCAGCAGTGTGCACTGCCCCCCGAGTCGGAGGTAAGGGCGTGCCCTGGGCCCAGCCAGGGGGTGGGGGGGTGGGAGCGTGTGCGGGGCCTCGGTCTGTGCGCGCAGCCGTCTCCCGCATCTGAGCTGGGGCCTCCACGCCGCAGCACTTTGCTTCCTTGGCTCCCAGGACTCCAGAAAGAGGCAGAACAGACGCCTGGTCCTCCCCGGGGCTTTTGTATTGAAAACGTTACTGAGCAAATCCAGGTTCCTTCTCAAGGGAGAGCAGGGTGGATGGCAGAAACACACAGGCATGACTGGGTGATCTCGATGTCAGGGCCTGGAGCCTGCGCTGGGCCTGGTCTCTCGTGCCCACAGAGCCACCTGCCTGCCCAGGTCAGCTCAGAGCGGAGGCAGCCATGCACAGGGGACGTGCACGTGCCCACCTGGGACCTCTGGGTTAGGCTGAAACACTGGGGTGTCACCAGGCGACTGGATGCTGTTGCCTTGCCTCTGAAACAGCCCCTGGGAGCCCTCGGGAAGGGGTCCTGCTGGGCGCTGCTCCCGTGGGCTGGGCCGAGCCGGGGGATCTGCTGCTGCTTTGGATGCTGCTGGCCTCTGCATTTCCGCCGCCGCTTTTGGGGTTGTGGGGCCTGCACTGGAGAGAATCAAGACCTCTGATTTAGTTTATTAGT
Source organism: Cryptoprocta ferox (assembly GCA_028646485.1). Classification (NCBI taxonomy): domain Eukaryota; kingdom Metazoa; phylum Chordata; class Mammalia; order Carnivora; family Eupleridae; genus Cryptoprocta; species Cryptoprocta ferox. The sequence continues at coordinate 600,096 of CM053569.1, read as the reverse complement.
TCCCAGTGTTCTGGGGACTTGAAGGTTTCTACTAGGGTATTAAAATTTTTCTAGGTGACTAGCTTTCTGTGGCCGCCATGGCCTTGTAACTTTATTGTATTGTCTGTTGTGAATCCGGCCAGGTTTACTCCTGCTTTCAGGAGGCTTGTTGGGAGGGCCGCCTGGCAGGTTCTGTCAGAGGAGTGAGCAGCCCTGGGTCTCGGGGTTGTGAGTCCAAGCCCCGTGCTGGGCTCTGAGATTACTGAAAAAAGTAAAATCATTAAAAAAAAAATTGTTGAGACAGTCTTTTCGACCTGATCGGACTTCCAGAGTTGTTCACGTTTGTTCGATATGAAGGCCTATCTATGTTTGTAGAACGTGCTTTAAAAATTGTCATTTAAGGCCTAAGTGCCCCTATTTTTTCTGCTTGGCCTTTAATGTCTCAGTGAGGTTGGCAGGTCTCCTGCAGTCACTGAAGCGCCGTCTCCCTGCTCTTCCATGCCTGCTTGTTGGTATTTCAAAGCGTGGGTGGAAGGCCCAGCCAAAACATTCAGGGAACAGGAGGCGTTTTCTTGCCAGGAACCTTCCAGGGAGCTGGGCTCTGGGGCGCGGTCTCACCGGCGAGGACACAGGTGTCAGGCTGCACCACTTGTAGCCTATGCTTGGTAGAAAATGGGGGTTTTCTCAGGTAGTTGTCATTTCCACAAAGGCCCTCCCGTTTCTACGCACGGCAGCGTTGCCGAAGTCCAGGGTGAAGTCGTTTCATAGGGCCCGTGGCTGGCAGGGAGCGCGCGAGGTTCCTTTGTTCTGGGGCCGGGAGCTCAGGTGTTCCCTGCCCACGGCAGGTGCCGGAGGCGCCCCCTCGGTGGAGGCCGGGCAGGCCTCATGGCCCAGAGCCCATAGGCGCGCAGAGCGATGGCCCCACGCATGCGCCTGCCTTTGCTCCCCCATGCCAGCCTCAGAAGCCGGGTCCCGACGGCGAGGACCTCACCGAGGACAGCGTGCGGGCCATCAGCGTCCGCACCCTCTACCTGGTCAGCACCACCGTGGACAGGATGAGCGATGTGAGTGTGCAGGCCGCCCTCTGTGAGTGACCGCGCCCCTCCCGACCTTTCGGCCCTGTGACCGCTGACCCCCGTGAGGGGCGCTCGCCCGGTGCCCCCTAAACCTTGCCAAGACCCGCAGCGCCCGGCGGGAGCTCGGGGCGGCCGCCGCGCGGCACACTGACGGCGGCCCTGCCCGCAGGTGCTCTGGCCGTACCTGCTGGAGTTCCTCACCCCCGTGCGCTTCACCGGGGCGCTGACCCCGCTCTGCAGGAGCCTCGTGCACCTGGCCCAGAAGAGGCAGGAGGCGGGGGCCCATGCCTTCCTCATCCAGCACGACGGCAACGGTGCGCCCCCGCTCTCCCCGTGTCGCCCCCACCCGCAGCCGCCTCCGAGTCAGGGACCGGGCTCCGTGGGCAGGCGGCCCCCTGAGCATTTCTCCCTCCTCCTTTCCAGCGACCCTCCCTTCACCCTACGCCATGACCACAAGGCTCCTGGTAAGCATCGTGCTCCAGCACTCTGTGCGTATGGCATGCTGAGGGGGTCCCGAAGAGGACTGGGCACCCCCCTCGGTCCCAGTGTCCCTTGCCTCATGCTGTCTCACAGGTGCTCCCCATGGGGTTTCGGGGACCTGCTTCTCAGAGCCATCTCCGCCCCCCCCACCTCCCCGGGAGGGCAGCATGCGGGCCCTTGTGGGGTGTGGTGACCCCTCGGGTCTGGAGCTCCTGCCTTTGCTCCCCTCAGACCGTGTCTTCCAACCCCTACCTGGGGGACGGCCGTGGGGCCGCCTCGCTGCGCCTCTTGAGCGTCCTGCACAGTGACATCCACCCTCTGCTGGGCCAGCGCTGGGCCACGACCGTCCCCCTGCTTCTGGAGCACCTGGATGGTGAGGCTCCGGGCCGCGCCCCTCTGTCAGTTTGCATCCGGCTTGTGGAGACTGACGGCCCCCGCGGAGGTTCAGGACACAAAGCGGGAAAGGTGTTCCCTGCCAGGTGTCCCCTGGGAGTGCCTGGGGTATGGGAGCACCTCTGTCCTCCCGAAGTCAGGGTGACGCCAGCGTGGAAGGTTCTGGGCGAGCTCCACTTCTACTCATGGGGATGGGCCGGGCTGACTACGTGACTGGCCATTTCAGAACATACGGAAGAGACCCTGTCCCAGAAGGAGTGGGAGGAAAAGCTGCTGGCGGTGAGGACTGCGGAGCAGGGGGGCGTGCGTGGCCTGTCTCGGGGGTGGAGTCCTTTCTGGCTTGGGTCAGGAGAGCTCAGGGAGCTCAGTAGGTGCTAGTGGGGGGGCTGGGGGAGGACTGCCTGCTGCCCCCACAGGTTCCTCACCCCGCGGTGACAGAGCCAGATTTCAGGGGCTTTGAGCTTCTGTGGCCCAGGAATCCTCTCCCCCGTCCCTGCCTGGCCCACTGCATGTCTGACCACCCAGGGTTTGCTCGCTCTGCCTAGGCTTGAAGGTCACTGACAGACCCTTCAGAGCCACGGCACAGGACCACCCTGAGGTCACTGCATGTGACATCATTGGGCCTCAGTGCCCTCCCTGGCCCCGTGAAAGGCCGCATTCTTGGCCCCTCACTGCTATAGCCCCTGCCCACAGTTCCTTCGGGACACTCTGGCTGTTGTATGTGACAACACGTGGATTTGCCAGCTGAGCCTAGAGATGTGCAGACAGCTGCCCTGCTACAACGAGACACCCCAGGAGAAGGTGCACAGTGGGGGGGGCCCAGGAGGAGGTGCACAGTGGGGGGGGCCAGGAGGAGGTGCACAGTGGGGGGGGGCCCAGGAGGAGGGGTTCTGGGCAGGGTCCTTAGGCTACTGTTCCTTTGCCTTGATTCCGTGTGATCTTCTGCACCAAGCTGTCTCCAGTGGCCTGTGGCCCTGGCAGAGCCAGAGAGGGAAGGCTTGTGAGCCTCCTCCCAGCAGCTCACGGCTGGGGGTGCAGGAGCCCGTTGCCCTCACTCCTTGGGGTGGCCGCCGTCATGGGTGCCCGGCAGCCCCTCCCACGTCCAGCTGGCACCCCCACACTCAGGCATCAGGCGCGGCTGTGCTCCTTGGCTGTGTTGCAGAACTTCCTGTATAAATGCATTGGAACCGCGCTGGGTGCCGCTTCCAGCAGGGAGGTGGTGAGGAAGCATCTGCAAGAGCTGCTGGAGACAGCCAGATACCAGGAGGAGGCTGAGCGCGAGGTGGTGGCCCTCTGTCCCCTCAGGCACTCAGCCCGTGTGTGTGTGTGCGCGCGTGTGTGCACGTGCGCTCCTCTCCAGAGTGTGTGCGTGTGTGTGACTGCCCCTCTACGGAGTGTGTGTGCGTGCACGTGCGTGTGTGTGCAGGGTGCTCCGTTGCATCCCTGTTCTTGCCCAGGTGTGAGCCCACCTGTGTGTCTCCCAGGGCCTCGCCTGTTGCTTTGGGATCTGTGCCATCTCTCACCTGGATGATGTCCTGGCCCAGCTGGAGGACTTCATGAGGTCAGATGTGTTCCGAAAATCCACCGGCATTTTCAACATTTTTAAGGTACACGATCAGAGTGACCGCTAGGGGGTGCGTCTGGGTGGGGCCGGCTGTGTTTCTGTCTTGGCTGTGGTACCTGGATTTGAGGTCCTGAGGGTACGGGTTCTGGAGCTTCCTGGGCTCGGGGTACCCCGCCGGTTGGGGGTAGGGCAGGGAGGTGGCATCCAGTCCGTGCTTCTTTGTGGGTGGGGCTGGTGTGTGTGGTTCCCCCCAGGTGCAGACAAGGGGCAGCCCTGTGCCCGGCTTGGGCTCTGAGAGGGCCTCCCAGGGGCCAGGATGGGGCTGCCCTCCTGCTGTCTGTGTGTCCTCTGCCCCCTGGTGGCCAGCATCAGCTGCATTCTCGGGGAAGCCTGATGCAGGAGGCATGGACCCCTGCCCCATCCGCCACCCCAGCTCCTGTCACCAGGTTCTCCGTGCCCAGGTGCCTGTTGCGGTTACAGACTCTCAAGGCCGGGCCTCACGGAAGGGCTCCAGTGCAGCCACCTGAGAGGGGAGGGCGACCCCTGGCCTGGCCCTCGTGTTGGCTCTAAGCTCCCAGCTCTCCCTTCTGCCTGCCTCTCCCACCGTGGTCCACTACTCGGTGCTTTCCCTTCTGCCACTTTGTCCCCAGTGGGCCCATGGCTGGCCCGCCTGTCCTGTTCTGCTGTCCCTGACGGAGGGACTCTCCCCGGGCTCTGGTGGCACCATCCACCCCTTTGGTTATGCATCTGACATTGCTGGCCAGCTCAGTCCTTCTTTCAGAGGGCCCTGGGGGTTCTGAGCGCCAGGCTTCCTGTTGGGGGGCAGGTAATGAACTGTAACCGAGGCCCTGCCACCCCCGCCCCGCCCCCCGGCCTCTCAGGACCGAAGTGAGAACGAGGTGGAGAAGGTGAGGAGCACCGTGATCCTGTGTTACGGCCACGTGGCGGCGCGGGCCCCCCGCGAGCTGGTGCTGGCCAAGGTCGAGTCGGACATCCTCCGGAACATGTTCCAGTACTTCAGCACCAAGGTGGGGGCCTCGGCAGACTGCCTGCGTGGAGGGCGCCATGCCGGCAGGGCAGGGACGTCACCGCCAGAGCCTCACATTTTAACTCGTTTCGCTTTTGTTGTTCAGGTTCTGGGAATAAAGGTAGAGACCAAGGTACAGTGTATAGGAGTTAAGTGCCAACTATGCCTTTTCTCTCTTCTCTGGGCTGGCCTGCTCGTGAGCCTCAGGGGCAGAAGCCAGGGGACACCCCCTGGGGCTCCCTGGCCCCAGTCCCCGGTGATAGCATTCTGGAGCATTGGGCCGGGGCCTGTCCCCTCTCACCTGGCAGCAGCTCCTCCTCTTGCGGCCACAATAAGGACCCAGGAGCCAGCGTCCCGGCCTGGGCGCTGGGCGGCCGGTGCACAGAAGGACAACAGGAGGGCTTCTGAGCGGCTGGGTGGCAGGCGTGCAGGCTGGGGCTCTGCTCCCTGATGCTCACGGCGCTCACCTCCTGCTGAGCCTTACTAACGTGTTTCCTCTCTGGGGTCTCTGGCACTAACTGGGCAGTACGCCTCTGTGGGAGCGGCTGGGCCTTCCGCTTGGAGAGCAGACCCTCTGGGGTCTCCTGGGGTTGGCTGAGGCGGGGGGATATTCTGAAACTTGCCTCTCTTCCTGGCCCTTCGCGTCCCCAGAACAGCTACCCACAGCCCCTTTCCTGACTCCCTAGAGGCCGAGTTGGTGGGACAGACGAGACAGTCCCGCTCTGCTGGGGCACTTCCTGGGCGTGCTCCCTTTTCCTCCCACCTGGAGATGCCCTCCCAGCCATATCCCAGGGTGCAGGGGACGCAGCATGCTGTCTGCCCGGGCCAGGCGGGGAGCTGAGTGCCGCAGGGGCTCCGGTGCAGGCGTCCAGGTCGAGTGGCTATAGCAGGAGCGGGAGGAGGACAGGCGGAGAGCCCCTCAGGGAGGAACGTGCATGGCTGTGGCCCGAGGGCAGGCCACGTGGTCCAGCTGCTGTCGCTGTGGGTGGCCGCCTGTTCTGGGCTCCTCCCCAAGGGCAGAGAGGCAGCGGCCACCACCTCGTGGCAGAGCCATGCTGTGGGGGCCGGTGTTGGCGGCCCCCTGCAGCCCAGTGTCCTTCCAGGACCCAGCTCTGAAGCTGTGTCTCGTCCAGAGCGTCTGCATGGCCAGCCAGGCCATCTGCAGCAGTGCACAAGCTGGCTCTTTCCACTTCTCGAGGAAAGCGGAGCTGGTGGCCCAGATGATGGTGAGCCCTGGGCGGGGCCCAGCCGGCACTAGGGTGGCTCCGAGGGCACTGCCGCCGACGGAGGGGATGTGGGCCTGGGAAAGACTTGGGGGGCGGGTGTGTGCAGCGAGAGGCCCTGGCACCCACTTGGGTTGGGGGACAGAGTTGGCCAGAAGCCAGGGCCGGACAGATGGCCGACCAGGGGAAGGCTGGTGGTTGGGCCAAGGGCTGAGCCGCGGTGCTGGCTCCCCTAGGAGTTCATCAAGGCAGAGCCCCCAGACTCCCTGAGAACGCCCATTCGGAAGAAGGCCATGCTTGCCTGCACTTACATGGTGTATCCTTTCGTCTGGGTGTGAGGGGAGCCTGTTGAGGGGGTGCCCTCTGGACACGGGGTGTGGCATGGGGCCTTGACTGTGGGCTCAGCTCCCTGGAGCCAGCACTGGAAGAGCAAGTGCAGGCGGATGTGATCCGTGGCTGTCTACACAGCGTCATGGCTGTGCTGCCTGAGCCCAAGGGAGAGGACGGCTGCCAGGAGGTACCGCCACACATGCACGGGGTGGGGGGGGTGGGGGGCAGGCCGCTGCAGGTGCCAGGGTCACTGGTGGGGCTGGCGCCTCATCTCTTTCTAGTCCCTGTACCTGGACACCATGCACGCTCTTGAGGGTTTGCTGACAAGCCTCCTCCGGCGGAACATGACCCCCCAGGGCCTGCAGATCATGGTGGAGGTGCGCGGTGGGTGTGCCCTGCCCCGGGGGTGCTGGGGAGTTTGTGCTGTCTGCAAGTACATGGGGAGTGGGTGTCTGTGAATAGGTGGGCTGTGCACCCTCCTACCTGGACAGGTGTGTGGGTGGGGGTGGGTCCAGATGGGAGCCTGTCCTCGCCCCCCCCCCCCCCCCCACTGCATGGCACGGCGTTGGAGAGGCCACGCAGGCACCAGATGTGAGCTCCCGACTGTCCAGGGCCGTCGGAATGGCGGAGTGGGCACGCGGTAGCCAAGCCGCACCCCTCTCTGCCCTTTCCAGCACAGTAGTTGTAGGGGTGAGAAGGATCTGCTTCTAAGAACAGCCCATCCCCTGGTAGGCCTGGCTCACTCTAGGTCCATCTGGGGTGGCCATGCCTATTAGCCAGACCAGCAGGACAGGGGCAGAGCCCCAGCTGGAGCGGGTGACCTGCTGTGACCTGGCCCACCAGCCCTCACAGCCGGGAAGGGTGGCCTGGAAGGGATGCTGACCTGGCCACGGCGCGCAGGCTCCTGCTTCCCAGGCTTACCCCCGACCCGGCACCCACGTGAAGCCCCCTCTTCTCCAGCACCTGAGCCCGTGGATCAAGTCCCCGCGGGGCCATGAGAGGGTGCGGGCACTGGGCCTAAGCGCCTGTCTGCTGCACCACTTCCTGGAGCACCTGCATGTCAGCGTGAGTACCAGGCAGCTCCCCGCCCTGGCCTGGGGTGCTGTGTGTGGCCCCCGTGTCCCACGGCATCCCACCGGCTCCCCGCCCCGGCCTGGGGTGCTGTGTGTGGCCCCCGTGTCCCGCCGGCTCCCTGGAGCTTTGGTGCTTCCACGTTCCACGAGTCCCTCTGCTCTCTTTCTGGAGATGTGGACCGAGGACCAGTCAGGGCCAGGCATCGTCCTCGGGGCTGGCCACTCATAATAGAATCTGATGGGCCGCCCCTCTCCTTGGGAGCCCACGTGTCAGCTGGGACTAATGTGTGCCATGTCCCCTAAATGTGGGGAATGGGGGGTGGGGACAGGGGGTAAAAGGAAGCGAGGGTGTTCGGTGCAGGAGTGGCCCTTTGGGCAGAGGCCAGGGGGTCATGAGCACGTGGAGCAGTGGGTGTGGGTGGGAAGGGCCTCGGTCCAGGAAGTGCGAGGTTCCCAGGCATGTCAGCTGCGCTGTCCCGGGTTCACAGCCATTCGTACAAGGCTACTGGTCTAGGTGATTCTAGGATAAATTTCACATGGTCCTAAAACGTTCCCGTTGTCATGTTGATGGGCATTGCCGGGTATTAGTGGATTGACTTGTTGAGCAACGGTACCCTTCATGATGGGTCTTCCCACCCAGGCGGCTCGCAAACGGGGGATGGAGTCTTCGCGTGGCCCTGCTGTTAGAGGTTTTACTGCCTTTGTCCGTGGAGCGCTTTCTGCAGGCGTTTTTAGTAATTGTACCTGACTGCCGTTCGTACACGCAGAAAGTATGGATTTGTGGATTCTTAGAGGCGAGGTGGTTTATGAGACTCCTTCGTTATTTCTAATGAGCTTTTTAGTTAATTCTCTGGTGCTTCCAGATGCACAATCGTGTAGTTTACAGATGCAGGTAGTTCTGCCTTTTCCCCCAACACCTATGCCTCTCAGCCTCTCGTGTTGTCTAGTGTTTCCAGAACAAAGTGGGGACAGCAGCCCCCAGCCTTTAGATAACTTCAGTGCTAGGTATTCTTTGTTCTGTTCTGGTAGCATCTTTTTTTTTTTTTTTCAAGTTTGTTTATTACGTTGTTGGGGGGGAGGGAGAGAGAGAATCCCAAGCAGGGTATGCACCATCAGCGCAAAGCCCGATGTGGGGCTCGAACTCATGAACAGTGAAATCATGACCTGAGCCAAAGTCGGCCACTTAACCGACAGAGCGGCCCAGGCGCCCCTTGTCTGTCTGTTCTGATGAAGATGTTTATCAGGAGTAGATGCTTGTGCTCTTTTCTCTTACTTCTTTGTTTTTTGACAAACCCAAACCCTGATTCTGTCTCGCCAGGTGTGCTGCGCGTGTCTGGGCGGCTTTCGCCCTCTGAGCTTAGGTGGGCTTTTCCCACACGTTCTTTCATGGCCTGCTTTTCAGATAAGCCCAGTGCAAGTAGAGTTCACCTTTGTGTGCGAGGTGACAGATGTCTGGCCTCGCTGGGAGGAACGGTGGCTGGGTGGCTGGCCCCCAGGGTCCGCCCTTCAGCCAGGAGGCTGGGATGAGGGCTTTCAGCTGAGCCCGAGGAACATCGGAGCCTGACTCTTAAAGGAGCCTGTGCACGGGCAGGGGCAAGGTGGGGGTACTTCCCAGGAGGCCTCCTGCGTGGGGGCCGATGGGGACAGGTGGAGGCAGGGGACCCAGGGGGATGTAACTGATGTCCCAAGGCCCTTTGGTGCGGGGTGGGCTGGGCTCTGCATGTGGGGGGGTGAAGACTGGGCTCTGGAAGATGGGGCCAGGATCCTGCTAGGGTGAAAGGGCATCTCACGCAGCCCCTCACCTGACAGGGGGCCTGTGTTCTGGGAGACGGAACTTCCCACACCTGCCAGCCTGGAGCGGCAGAGCCCTGCCCCCCCTGCTGCCCTCTATCTCTGCCGCACACACCTGCGGCCGGGCCCGCCTCCTCTTAGGGGTCCTGGCAGGGGAGCAGCTCATCGGGCAGCTGTACTGGCCACACCCCTGCCTGCGGCTGGGTCCAGCTGGTACAGGGACACCTGCCTGCCCGTGGCATCCCGGGGTCCCTGCCCCCCCCACCCAGTGTTGCCCCAGGGCCCCTCCTTCTGCCTTTCCAGGCCCTGGTGCCCTTCCACAACCTGGGCCTCCTTGTCGGCCTCTTCGCCCCACGGTGCGCAGACCTGTGGCCTGCCACCCGCCGGGAGGCTGTGAGCTGCGTCCACGCCCTGTTGTACCTCCAGCTGGGCTATGAGGGTGAGCCCCTGGCTGGGCGGGGGTGCTGGAGGGAGGAGGGGCCGAGTCTGGGCCGTGGGGGCCAGGGAAGCACCTGCCCGGCCCCCCTCTGCCTCACCCTTGAAGGCTTCTCCCGTGACTACCGGGACGACGTGGCTGAGCGGCTCCTCACCCTGCAAGAAAGCCTCGCGCAGCCCGACCCCGCCGCCCTCTCCCACGCCTGCCACGGCATAGCCCAGGTACCCCGCCGCCCTCTCCCACGCCTGCCATGGCGCAGCCCGGGTACCTGCGGGGTGGGGCTGCCACAGGGGTCAGCACCGAGCGCGTCACGGGCTCTGCGGGGCGCTGGGCGGGTGCGCCACGGGGCCAGGGGGCTGGGGCGCGAGGGCTCGCGTCGCTTCCACGTTCCTGGGGCGGCCCTGCCCAGGCCCAGCAGCAGGCGCGTCCGGAGCTCAGCTGCCGGCTCCAGAGAGCGCAGAGAGCTGCCCGGCCCGCCCTGTGGGCGCCCACGCCAGGACGGTGCTCTCATTCCACCGGTGTCTGGACATGGCCCTCGGGTCTGGAGGCTCTCTCTCCTACAGAAGAAGGGGGAGAGTCAACAGGACCCTCCTGGGGGGAAGGGACGGCTCCGTGGGTGGCAGAACCCCGGCCCTGGGGAAGCCCAGGTGGAGCAGTAGGTGTGTGGTTGTGGTCACGCTTGGCGGGACTCCTCTGTATGTGGTTTTGTGTCCCCTCTGTTCTGTGTGCTGCTCGTTTGCTCTAACGAGTGGCCTGCTCTGCTGTGCTGAGCGGACAAGGAGGGGGCTGGGCTGCTCAGGGCGGGTGTGCCACCCTCTGCCCTTGACCCTGCAGTCTGGACACCCCCAGGCCACCCCACCGGTCAGGAGGGCAGCCGCCCCCAGACTACCTTGCAGGGGCCTGGGTCAGGCAGGCCCTCGAGGCTGTGTCTCCGGCAGGGCCAGGCTTCAGCCCCGCGAGCCTCCTGTGTGTGAGCCGCCACCCCCCCACTCCCCGGCACCCCCCGAGGGGGTGAGGACGGCTGGAGGAGGGGCCCGGCAGCTCCCGACCCCGGGGTGCTGTGTCTGTGCTCCCACTGGCTCAGTTCTGACACCACGATCCCCCCAGATTATTGCCCTGCGCCTCCCGCCAGACCAACTCATCAGCCTCCTGCTGACCTTGTTTGAGAGTCTGGGGGACTCGGACAAGAACTGTTCAAGGGCGGCTACCGTCATGGTCAACTGCCTGCTGCGGGAGCGAGGGAGCATGCTCCAGGAGAAGGTGATGGGGGCAGGGGACAGGGTGGGACATGGGGGGGGCAGGTAGGGAAAGGGCCAGGTGTGGGCGGGGCAGTAAGTTAGGGCTCCCCTGCTTCCCCTTCCCTCTGCCTCCCCTCCCCTGCCTCCCCTCCCCTGCTCTGCACTGCACACTGCTCCGGTCCCTTGCCCTGCGGGCCCTATAAGTTCAAGCTTTTATCTTCTGACTGAAGACAGGGGTTAGAGTTTGGCAGAAGTAACCAGAGAGAAAGTGAGGGGAGAGGAGGAAAGAGAAGGAAAACATTGGGTATGGAGCCCCGCGGCGGGTCAGCACTGGCTGGCCCTCAGCTCCTGGCCTTTGGAGAGCCCCGCAGCCGACTGGCCCAGAGGGTCCCTGTCCGGGACGCTCACGCGCCGCCTGCTCCTTGTCACCCTCCCGTTCACCCTGTCATCTCTGTGTGCTCTTGGCTGGAGCGCAGGTGGCTATCCGCGGAGTCCTTCCCAATTGTGCGTCGGCAGTGGCTCTTCGTCAGTGCAGGTCCCCAGGCTCAGGTCCTCGCACCTTGTAGGTGTGAGGCGGGCTCCAGGGCGCGGGTGGCTGCTAGAACACCCACCCAGTGGCACGCCTCCAGAACGCCGGGGGTTCCCACGGATGTGCACGCACAGAGCGTCCGCCCGTTCCTGACTCCCCGGTCCCCCAGCAGACGCCCCACAGGCTGCCACTGCCTCCCTGCAACACGGAGCCCCGGCTGGTTGGTCCCCTACAGAGGTGGATACACCCTTTGTGCTGTGTGTCGCCCCTGCCGGTGCGAGGCCACGCACATCGTCGCATATGCCTGTGCCCCGCTCAGTCACACACCACTCCTTCGTGCGAGCGAGCGCATCAAGGTCCGTTCAGCTGCCGGCCTCGGTCGACACGGGGGCACTTCCAGGATGGGCTGTCTTGAAGTGAGCTGCGTGAGGGTGCGTTTCTCTTGGGGACATGGCAGGAGAAGCCCGGGGCCTGCGGGAGAGGCCACGTTCTTGCCGGTGCTGCTTCCCGTCCGTCCTGGTGGGTGTGCAGTGGCTTCATGTTAGAGCAGGGTTTGCATTCTCTGGTAGCTTGTGAACGTGAATGCTTTTGTGCACGCGTGCTCTACAACGCTGAAGACCCCCATGTCTTGCCCATTTTTCTTCTGGGTTGTCTGTGCTTTTCTTATTGACCTGCGGAAGTACTTTATGTATTCTGGATGCAAGTTCTCTATCGGAGACACACATACATGCGTACACACACGTATGCCTGTGGATGTGTGTACGTCACAAATACCTCAGGGAGGGACAAACAGGAATCGGCTGATGGAGAAGATGGAAGAGCATCAGGAAGGGCCATGTGACAAGAGAGCTGTGCGTGGTGACCCCTGGGGCGGGAGAGTGTCCCCTCACGAGGCGCTTGCAAAGGGCTGCGCGCGTGGCGGAGTGGCAGAGTCTGGACTTGGGAGGGGGGCTGCGGCAAGGGGGCACAGCCGTGGTAGGCTTGCTGGGGGAAGGTCGGATTTTATCTCGCACTCAGCGGGGCTCCCCAGCGCGGACCTGAGTGGTGGAGCGGCGCCCTGCTGGCTCCGTGTGAGTGGAGGGGGCGGGCCACTGGTGCTCCCGGAGCACGGATCCGTGGGCCGCACTCCGTGTGTCCCTCCAGCTGTGAGTACGGATGTAACAGGTGTGCGGACAGCTGTCCCTTGGGTGACTCGCCCACAGCAGGGGCGCTGGCTCGTATGGTCCTCTTGGGAATGTGCGGAGGGCCCTCCGTGGTTTGCACGGCTTCGCGTTCCTGCCGGCGGAGCCCAGGGCTCCCTCCTCACGTCCTCGCTCACGCTTGCTGCTGTTCGGATTTTTGTTTAGCTGGTCACAGCCCTGCTATCGGGTGTGAGGTGGCACCTCAGTGTGGTTTTGACTTGATTTTCCTCAGGATTCCTGATGGCGGGCATCTTTTGATGCACTTGTGGGCCGTTGGTCTGTCTGTCTTCTGGGAGACCTGTCCGAGACCTTCGCCCATTTTCAGATCGCGTTGTTTGGTTTGTCGTTGTTGGGCTGTGCAGTTCTCTGTATGTCCCAGACGCCGGCGCCGCATCGGGGTGGGAGCCACAGTGTTTTCCCATCCTGTAGCTGTCCTCTCAGCCTGCTTATGTCCTGTGACGTCGTAAGTTGTCATTGTTGTCATTTTGTAAGTAGGCTCCGTACCCAGTGGGGGGCTTGACCCTATGGCCCTGAGGTCAGGGGTTTCCAGGCGCCCCTTGCACACAGAAGGTCTTAAATCCCACACAGGCCTAGAGTTTCGCTTTTGTCACCTGTCCTTTTGGTGTCATGGTCAAGAAATCATCACCAAGTCCGTTGTCGGGAAGCTTCTGCCCTGTTTGTTTCCTTAGAGTTTTACAGCTCTGAGTCCCCCCCCCCCCCGCCCCTTTCACAATAGGTGCAGGCTCCCTTCTGAGTCCAGCGTGCCGCGCCCATCGGCGGGTGCTTGGGGTGCTGCCGCTGGCACGGCATCCTTTCCAGCTTCAGCGCACGGACACGACGCGACCCCCGCGGGGTGGGGTTTCTGACTGCCAGGCTCATGCTTTGAGCGCGTCTGTGACACGCGCCTCCATCTTCCATGTGATGGGGCACCTAGCGTCTTGTACCCACAGAGATCATGGCCAGCCACCACTTTCTTTTCTGCCCTGAGACACGTTGGCAGGGGGACCTCTGAGAGACACCAGGACACTGTTAGACTTTAAATTTCTCTGACATGAAATCAGAAAATGTGGTCTTGGCAGGTGGCGTGTGACTGGACTGAGGGCCCCCAGCCCCAGTGTACAGTGACAGTAAGAGCACGTTGCAGCACTGAGCGCAGAGGGCGGGACAGAGGGTGGCAGCCCCTGACTCGGTTGTGTGAGGAGGTGGGACTGGGCCCCCTCTGGGTCCTGACTTGGTTGTGTGGGGAGGTGGGATGAGGGCCCCCTCTGGGTCCTGACTCGGTTGTGTGGGGAGGTGGGATGAGGGTCCTCTCTGGGATGGATGGCTGTGCTGGGGAAGCCAAGGGAAGCAGGTCAGAGGAGACTCTCCGCAAACAAAACGGAGCTGCTGCTGTGAAGGTGTTCCGGCAGCTTTTGGCAGCTCCCACCCAGCAGCTCCCAGCTCAGGCGTGCGCCCAAGAGAAGTGGAAACAAACATCCACGCAAAGGCTTGTACGCAGGCACTCACGGCAGCGTTGTCCATAATGGCCAAACCAAAGAACCCGAATGTCTGTCAGTGAATAGACGTAACTAAAACATATCCTACCCATGCACTGAAATGTTACTGGGCAACCGAAGAGGATGAAGTGTGAAACACAGTTCAGGTGCATGACCTTGAAAACGTGCAAAATGAAAGACACCAGCCTCCAAAGGCCACCTAGTGTGAGAGTCCCCTGGGACGGGGGGTGGTCGGGGGCTGTGGACAAGCAGTTAATGCACACGGTTTCTTGGGGGTGATGGAAATGTCCTTATGCTGCACGACCCCGTGAATGTACTAAAGACCGCTGGGGGGGGGACAGCGGAGCCGTGAGGAGAGCACGCGACGAGAGCGTGGGACAGCGCCGTGAAGGCACGGACCCTGGTCCAGGGCACGGGTGCAGGGCTGGTGAAGGTGAAGGGCGCGTGGCCCGTCGGAACGCAGACCCCCATCTGGGACCGGACGGATCTGGCTCACGGGCACGGACCCCGACCTGAGAGCACCCCCCACAGCTGAGCACCGGAGCCTGCTGCCATGCTCATGAGCCGCACGGATCGGAGCTGTTCACACGCACCAGCGGGTTCCAGCTGCTGGACAAGGTCCACCAGAGCAAGGAAGACATCGGAGAAGATAGATAAACCCACTGAAATAATCAGGCACAGCTCCGACGAGACAAGCCAGAAAAGAGCCAACATCCGGGAAAGGAAGCCGCGAGGTGACAGAAGGAAGAGCAGCCGCCACACTCGGGCTCGAAAACCCACCCTGGTGGATGCATGTGGGGCGGATCGGTCGTTACGGCACAGGAGGGACGGGAAAGTCAAGTGCAGGAGCAAGGCGCGTGTCCAGGCCAGCAGTCCAGGGGACGGGGAGCACCGCTGGCTGCGGCCGCTTGAGCAGCAAACTCGAAGAGGAAGGGCCCGTGGGCCCCGACCCAGCTGGTGTGGAAAACACCCCCTTCCCGCCAGAGGCCCCGGGGCAGGGTCAGGGGGCGCTGTTTCCCTGGCGGCTGTCTTGCGGGGAGACCCAGCGGGGCGGGGTGGCGGGAGGAGGGCCCATGTCCCTCCCAGTTGTGAACGGACGGTGTCATCATGGTGACAAGTCCTTTGAGAAACCGTGGTAAGGACACTGGTCCCTGTGGCCTGGGTAGGGACCTCTGGCCCGCCCCACTCCAGGCACGTGGCCTCCCACAGCTCCCAGACAGCCGAGAGCCACCCACTGGTCCCCCACACGCTCGCGAGACTGCCGCACGAGCAGACGTTCCCTTCCCGCTCCTCCTGCTGCCCGGCCGTCAGGCGGGCTCCTCGGCCAGCTCCGCCCGGGCCCTGGAGGCGGCCCAGTCCGCCGTCGGCTGCCCCCGTCTGGAGACTTGTCCCTGCAGCTGTCTGTCCACTGTCGTCTCGGACTGTGGTATCTTCCAGCTGTGCAGCCGAGGCAGTGGGGGATCCCTGTGGTGGGGCCTGGCACCCCTTCCCCAGGGGCCCTGGGCACCCACGGTGACAAGCCCATGCCCAGCATAGGGCCCGCCTGCCGGGGCCTGGGCCGGGGCGCAGGCGCCTGCAGTCTCATTCTGGCTGCCCCTCTTGTACCCAGTGGCCGCTCTGGCTTCTGGGATGACAGCAGCCTGCCAGCTGCAGTCCAAGAACGCGTGTCCCCTCTTGGTTCCCTTGCCTTCGCTTGGCAAGGGTGGCCGTGTGCTGCCTCCAGGGGCCGGGGTGGGTGTCCCCCACGTGGGGGTGTGAGGAGCCATCGCAGCTGCCAGCCTCTGTGCTCTGTGCGCCGGCGCCCACTCCGCCCCTGCTGGGTCCTTGCACCGGGACACGGCTTCTCTCTCTGTGGTGGCCGGCGGTGATCCCATGGGATTTCCCTCCTGTGACCCTGGCTAGTGGGGCTCTCAGCCAGCGGCTCTGGTGGCGCTGGAGCGGGTGTGCCCAGGGCCTGACTCCCGTGGCCTGTGACCCGCAGGTGCCCGAGATCGTGAGTGTGCTGCGCTCGAAGCTGCAGGAGACCCGAGAGGAGCACGTCCTGCAGGCCGCGCAGCACAGCGTGTATCTCCTGGCGTCCCAGCACTGCGCGGCCGTGGTGTCCAGCCTCCTGGGCAGCCCCCTGCCCTTTGACAGGTACCTGCACCTGCCAGCCTGTGGGGTGGGTGGGGCTCCAAGCCAAGGCCAGCCCAGACACAGGACTCGAGGGTCCCTTGTGCCCCGCACGGCGCTCTGGCGCCCCTGGCCCCCTCCCGCATTCTCTGTCCCAGCTTCTGTGGGGCGCCTGCCACCGTCTGTGAGCCACCCCCTCTTCGGGCTGCGGAATGGTCCCCACCCCCACTTGCGCAGCCCCCACTCACACCCCCAGCTCCCGAGTTTCTGTCCGAGACTCTCAGAGGACAGGATCTCTCCCTGCCGAGGCCCGTGCCCTGGTCCTGCCTTTGCCGTGCCCGTGGCTGGGACAGGTCTCGGACCCCCCGGCGGCCCCCGCCCCTGCAGCCGGGTGCTGTCATTCTTCTTGACTTGTGTCCGCTCTGGAGGTGTGCGGCTGGGCGGGCCTGCGCACGGTCCGGACGCTGCCTCCCCGAGGGGGCCTTCTGCACCCGCGTCTCCTCTTCCATCCCGTCCCTGCCAACCTCTCTTTGTCCGTCTGTCCTTCCGCCGGAAGCAGCGGCACCTCCCCGCCGTCACGGTGGGACAGGAGAGCAGCCTCAGCCGGGACTCCTCTTCGCCTCCCCTGTTCCTTGCTGGTCTCTTGCAGCCTGACGGGGCTTGTTTTGTGGGCCTGTCTCGCACTGAATTGGTCGGGAAGTCGTCCGCCCTGCTTGTTCCGCTGGTTGCCCCAAGAGCGACCCGTGTGCGCAGAGCCTGGCTCACGCCCCCCCCCCCCCCCCCGGCCACTTCGGGCAGTCCGGGCCTTCGCTCGCGCCCCCTGCCCCCCTGCAGCCCCCGTCTATGGGGCCATCAGCGCCCCTCCCCTCTGCGCACCCATGTGCTGACACGCAGTCAGCCCCCCGGAGGCCCCCGGGTGCCCCTTCTTGAAACCCCAAAGGGTCACCGCTGACTGCTATCATCGGACGTGCACTTTGCCTGATCTTGAACTCAACCAGAATCAGTGTAGATAGGATCATACGGAAGTTTCTCCTGGCATCCTGGCGGAGCGCCCTGTCCCCGGGGTGCAGGGCTGTGCGATCGCCGAGGCGCCACACCGACTGCGTGCAGGAGCCGAACGGCCATAGCGCAGGGGTCTGATGCAGCCGCCGGCCGGATGCGGCCCACCACCTGCTTTCGTGCGGCTGGTGAGCTAAGAGTGGATTTTAAACTTAGAAATGGTTAGAAAAAAATTTTTTAAAGAATATCTCACACATTTTTGTGTGAAAATCACACGAAATTGAAGTTTGCCCACAAGCCAAGTGTTATCCGAACACGGCACACGCATTTGCTTCCACGTCGAAGTCCGTGTCGGAAGCGTGCTGCCCCGTCCCCGGTGTCCCCCCAGCGCACGGCGCGGCCTCCCTCCTGGTGGCATCTGGCCCTGCTTCACCCGAAGCAGATGCTGCAGACTCGGGAGGGGGGGCAGTCGTCAGGAGACGTGCGTCTCTGGCCGCCCTCCGCGGATGTTACTTTTGTAGAGTGGGGGTTCTCGTCGGGCCAGTCTCTGGGGCTCAGAGGGGACATGTGGCTGTTTCCTGGCTCCCGCGGCACTCAGTGGGGCTGCTGTCCTGAAGGAAGCCCACCGGCTTTTCTCCGCAGGGGCAGGGGGGGCTTGTCACTGGCGCCCCAGCGTGTGACAGGCAGGGGCCTGGGGCTGCTTTCCTTCCTTCTGCTACATTAGCCGCTGGGCTTCTCGAGTCTTGAGTGTCGTCTGTTCTGAACACCTGCCGGCCTCTTCCTCTTTGGACGCTCCCCGCACCCTGTGCTTTTGGGACACGTCGGACGAGCGTCTGTTACCCCTCGTCCTCCCGCCCCTCAGGGCTCTTGTTCTGGCTTCTGAATTTCCACCGGGTCTTTCTTGAAGTGCTGACTTCAAGCTGACTTCTTCCCTCGACCCTCCACTTCTCGCACCTCACCCCTGCTCTGCTCAGGCTGGCACCCCTGCTGAGCACGGTGTTCTGTCTCGAAAGGGAGCTGCTCATCGTGGGGCGCCTGCTGGGGCTCCGCCCGTGAAGTGACCGACTTTCGTTTTTGGTTCAGGTCGTGAACTAACAGTTTGTGAGTTTGAGCCCCGAGTCGGGCTCTGTGCTGACAGTGTGGAGCCTGCTTGGGATTCTCTCTGTCCCTCTGCCCTGCTCTCTCTCAAAATAATTTTAAAAAGGTGCTTATCGACGTTTAGAATTTCCGGTTCCCGTTAGATACTTGAAGGCGGCCGTCTCTGTCCGTAAGCGCACAAAGAGCCGCAGCTTCTGTGCGGCCACACGGCTGTGGCCGAACGACGCGGTCTCATGCAGGGGAGCCTCCTGTTTGCTCTGGTAGCTCCCAGGGGACCGCAGGGCCTCTGTCTCTCCGCACCCTTTGTTGCCAGCGCTGCTCACCACTGCTTACAGACCCCAGGGTCGGGGGACGGGCCGGGTTCGTTTGGGTGTGAGGTTGGGGCACCATTTCCCACCTGCCCAGACTCCAGCCCTTGGAGTGTCGTGGGTTGTGGAGTCCCGGGGTGTGGAGCGGAGCCGGCGGTTGCCTGGAGGTGACTGTCCTTCTGCCCCGCGGCAGCCACACCTGCAGCCTCTGGCGGGCCCTGGCCGCGGAGCCCAGCCTCACCACGCAGGTCCTGGGGCTGCTCCTGGAGAAGGTGAGCAGGGACGTCCCGTTCAAGGAGACCCGGGCCTTCCTGCTAAGCAGCTCTCCTGGCCGCGAGGCCACGCCGCTGCCCCTTGCGGTGAGTGCGGCCCCGGGGCTGACACGCCTCGCCCCGTTCTGCCTTCTCCCTGCACCGAGAGGGGGGCCGGGTGCGGGGGGCCGCGCTGCCGCTGGTGGGAGGAGGACCCCACAGGGGGCCCGGGTGCCACCCCTCAGGCACCTGGCAGCTAATGGGGGCGCCGGGGCCGGGCCAGCTCGGAGCCCAGGCTCGTAAAGGCCCCACAGGTGTTGGTCCCCAAGGGAAACCGCTCCGTTTCATCCTGCGGAAAAAAGTAAGCCTGACTTGGCAACGTTTCCAGCAGTGAGAGCAGCTGTGAGAATTTCCTCCTCCTCCTGCGCTGGAACCAAGAGCAGATGGTCGGAGGCCTGTCCTCAAGGGGGTCATGCTGCCCCCGTGCCTGCCTCCTGCCCCAGAGGGCCAAGCGAGGCCGGGCAGCAGCCCCTGTCTGGGGTGTGCCCTCCGGGGTCTCCCACTCCTCCCCAGGACACGGGGCGCATGCCAGCAGGGGCTTCGGGCTGGCGTGCTTCTGGGGCGCAGAGCCCAGCCTTCACCGTCTCCAGCCTCGTTAGAAAGGGCTCGGGTGTGGGGGAGGAGGGCTGAGCCTGAAGCAGCCCCTGTCCCCAGGCCACGTGTGCCCTGTACGAGGTCCTGAGCGTCCTGGCGTCGGGCCCCGCGGTGCTCGAGCTCTACCCGCAGCTGTTTGCTGCTCTCCTGCTGCGGGTCAGCTGCACTCTGGGTGTCCTGCTGCCCCGGAGCCTGCAGGCCAAGGAGAGGAGGAATGTGGGCTCGGCTCTGGCCCCCAGGAGCCTCGAGCCCTGCAGGTAACTGGGTCCCTTGCCGTGCGTGTGAGCACGAGGCTGCCTGGCATCCTGGCAGGGGGGACGGGAAGGGCGGGCATGGCACTGGGGCCCTGGCTCAGGAGCTGGTGTGTGCCTGGGGAGCTGGGACCCCCCCCCCCGACGGTGGTGTCCGGGCCACACTGCCTGCGCCGGTGATACGGCTTCGGCTTCCCTGGGCCGTGTCTGGAGCGGGCACTGCGGGAGGCAGCCAGAAGTCTGTGGGGGTGGTGCTGTCTTCAGGTGGCCCCCAGGGGCTGTGTCCAGAGTAGCACCACCTTTTGGAAGGTGGGGCTATGGGGAGTATTTGGGGTGTGGGTGGGGCCTGGGCTGAGCCCCCACCCCCAACCCGAGTCTGCAGCCTCGGTGCTCAGCTCTGGGTTTCTACTTCTACGCTCTCCACGAGAGCCCCTTCTCCAGGCCGGAAGTCTGCACGGCTTCACTGCCCCCCCCGCCCCAGGGCCCACTTGCAGGGGCCAGACCCCCAGTCCCGCAGAGAGGGCGCAGCACCAGCCTCACACCACTGGCCTGTGCAGGCACCTTCCCTCTCGGCTCTTTATGGGGTACGGGTCTGTCATGTGGGCCCTGGGGTGGGAGAGCAGGACAGGCAGCGTGGGGCTGCTTGCGGGCGGTCAAGGGCGGAGGGCTTCAGCAGCCTGGCCGTCGGTCTCTGGGGTCACCCTAGGCCCACCATAGGGCACCTCAGGGCCCCAAACAACTGCCCAGGGCGACAGGGCAAACAGAGGCTGATACCCAGGGCCTCCAGAGCCCGAGTGATACGGCCCAGGCCACCTCCCCACCCATTGCAGGCACGTGGGGACAGATGGGGCAGCAGCAAGCAGCAGCTCGCCCCGCCGAGGCTGCCCCACCGCTGGAGTGGCCCGTGCACTGTGGCAGGGGCGCCCGCCCGGCTCCGCGCAGGCCAAGCAGGAAGTGTGAAGGGACCGGCAGACACTGCCAGGACTACACAGCACGGCTCGTGAGCCGCGGGGGCTACAGGGTCCCAGGCTGCCACCCCGAGCTGAGACGTGTGCAGGGCCAGGTGCAGGTAGAGGAGGCCTGTCAGCCAGGAAATCAGACCTCGGCACAGGCCACATCCATAAAAACTCGGGGCCGCGGGGTGGACGGGCCAGGGAGGCACCCTCATCTGAGTCGTTAGCCTCCTTCTCAGCCACACCTGCGTCTCCCCACTTCGGATTTGACGTAGCCAAAAACTGCCCCTAACCGAGCCGCCTCGGTCAGAGGCAGAGCACCTGCCCCCACCTTGGCTGCTGGCCGCGACGGGTCAAGTGTCCGTCCTTGGGCCGGGAGCTCCCCCAGCGCAAGGCCTGGAGCGCAAGGTGGCCACTCGCAGGGCAAGGGCAGCACTGGGCAAGGGCTGCCGTGGTGGCCCTGAGGCCCTCCACGTGGGGCCCCGAGAGCCCTGACAAACTCTCTTTGGGCCACAGGCTTTGCTGTGAGATTCTCCCGGGTGCCAGCCTGATGCTTCTCTTTCCCCAGACCCAGCACCGTGGGCCGTGCCCCTGTGGCCTGCCCGCTGCCAGCCCCGAGTCCTTCTGCCTAAGCTGGGGAAGACGCTAGACTCCGGCTGGGCCTCGCAGGGCTGGGGGAGGGCGCCAGGCACAGCTGAGCCCACCCCTGGCTGAGTTTGTGGAGGGAGCCCTGCTGGGCCTGGCCCCAGGTGGGGGGCCCTTCCTCACTCGCATAGAGCCCCAGCTGTGGTCCCTTCCTTGGGCTCCGGGGCGTCCCAGGGTAGGTGTGTCTGTCTCCGGGCGCCGGGCGTGTCGGAGGCTGGATACGTCCATGCTGCAGCCACAGCCCCGGGCCCTTGGAGACCCTGGGTCCCCCTGGTGCTCATCCGAAGGCCCAGTGCTGCCCAGGCAAGAGTCAGACACTGCCCTGTCTTTTGGGTTCACGTTTGTTAATGATTTTCTATTTTCTTTCTCGTCTTTTCTTAGTTTAATCAAATGAAGGTCTTTAAGGCTAGTGACAAAAGCTGCTGGAGGGCCCTGCCTGCCTCCAGAGGGTCTTGGGGACACTGCCCATCATGGGGGTGGGGGGGTGGTCAGAGGTCTCAGCAGCCTGCCCGAGACCAGAGAGGAGAGGAGGCTCCAGGGCCGCTCCCCAGGAGCGCGAATCTGTGCACGTGTGTGTGGGGTACAGAGTGGAGTGGCACCCCAGGGCCTCTGCCACCCTCCCCCTGCCCCCCAATCCACCCCCACGTGTCCCGCAGCTCTGCAGTGGATGCCCTGCAGGCCATGCTGCTCCGCGGGGGCAGCGAGGACGTGGTACAGCGTGTGGAGCTGGAGGGAGGCTGGCAGCTGCTCAGGACCTCGGCAGGACACGAGGAGGGCGTCACCCGCCTGGCCAGGTAGGTTGGCCGTGCCCCTGCACATAGGCCCCGGCGCTGCCGAGGCCCAGGAGGCCAGGCTCTGACAGGCGATACTCAGGGGGCACCGGGGAGCCAGTGAGCCCAGCGTGGGGCCTCTGCCACGTGTGTGGAAGTGGAGAGGCCACCAAGGCAGCTCTGAGCTGCTGGCCCTGTGGACAATCTTGGGGTGGGGGAGGGAAGGCCCCTCTACGGAGGCCTGGTGAGCTGGGCTAGGAGGGCCCCATGCTAGGGAGGGGGGATATTCAGGGTTCAGCACCCTGGGGGGAGGGCCTTATGGGCCACGGCCTCTGGCCAAGCAGGCTGGGAGGTAGGGGGACCCCTCGGGTCCATATTGACTTGGGTGGCTTCGGAGCAGCCTGAGGCCCCAGCACCCGCACTGTGTGGCCTCCTTCCCCAGCGCCATGGCCAAGTTTGCAGGCCCCCGGCTGCCCCTGGTGATGAAGGCGCTCGTGTGCACACAGAGCAGCGTGTACGAGATCCAGAGGGTCACCTCCACAGCCTTCCTGGCCGAGGTAGCTGCCACCAGTTCGGGTCTGCTGAGGGCCTGCGAGGGTGGGGAAGGCACTGGCCTCCGCAGCCAGGGCCACTGCCCAGCTCCCGCTTGGCACTGCTGGGTCCAGAGGCGGCAGGCCCAGGCCTGGTGACAACCCCACTCAGCTCAGTGGCGGCCTCTGCTGTGCGGTCTGTGCTGGGCCATGGAGGGGGGGGGGGGGGACGCGCCATCAGCCAAGGCCCCAAGCCGCCCGTGGAAGCCCCCTTGTGGCTGACATGCCAAAAACTTGCCCAAAGGCCACAGCATTGGGAGCCGGGCTGTGCCTGGGGTCAGGACTGGAGAGAACTTACGGAGGCCCTGAGTTGGCCTTTGACTTGCCCAGTGGCGGGGAGCAGGTGCTGCTGTGGAGGTGGCCCCGTCAGGCCCGGGGGGGGGGGCGGTCAGTGGCAGGAGGTCACAGCACCTCTGCCTCCAGCTGCTCACCAGCAACGTGGTGAACGACCTAATGCTTCTGGAGTCGCTGCTGGACAACCTGGCGGCCCGGCAGAAGGACACGTGTGCCAGCGTGCGGCGGCTGGTGCTCCGAGGCCTGGCCAACCTTGCCTCCGGCTCCCCGGATAAGGTGGGCTGGCAGTCAGCCCCCGGGCCCTGCCTGTGGCACAGTGGGGGCGAGCCTGCGTGGTGGGGAGCTGGGGCCCTCAGGCTCCATGACAGCTAAGTGTGGGGCACCCCCAGGTGCGGGCCCACAGCCCCCAGCTCCTGACAGCCATGATTGGCGGGCTGGACGACAGGGACGACCCTCACAGCCTGGTGGCCCTGGAAGCCATGACGGGCCTGGCAAAGCTCCTGGACTTGGTGGAGCGCCAGGACCTGCACTCCGTGCTGCTGCATGTCGCCATCCGCATCCGGCCCTTCTTCGACAGTGTAGGCCGGGCAGGGTGCAGGGGCTCCAAGAGGCCAAACGTGCCCCACCCCACCAGGCGGCCTGGTGCCTGCTCCCCAGGCCCCCACGGGCTGTGGCACTGTGGCACCCCTACCCCCAGCACACCCTCTAGAGCTCGGGGCTGGTCTCAGCCTAGAGCTGCTCACACTGGGTCCCAGCGGTGCCCCATGCCAGCCTCTCAGTCACTCCCCAGGTGCCCGTGCCCACGCCACGGGCACAAGGAGGGTGGGATGGGGAGGGGGTCCAAAGCTGGGCACTGGCAGACACCTGCCCTCCCGCGCCGCCCTCCCAGGAGAAGATGGAGCTCCGTTCTGCGTCCATCCGCCTCTTCGGGCACCTCAACAAGGCGTGCCAGGGGGGCTGTGAGGATGTCTTCCTGGAGCAGGTGGTCGCTGGGCTGGTGCCCCTCCTACTGCACCTGCGGGACCCCCAAGCCCCTGTGACCAGCGTGAGTCACCGGCAGGGACGAGGGGGCTGGGCCCTGCTCCAGGCTCAGGGACTCAAGTTCACACCCTGCAGGCCTGCAGGTTCGCCCTGCGCATGTGTGGCCCCAACCTGCAGCATGAGGAGCTGGCGGCCGCCTTCCAGAAGCACCTACAGGAGGGCCGGAGCCTGCACTTTGGGGAGTTCCTCAATGCCACCTGCAAGCTCCTGGTGAGGGTGGGGCCGCACGGGGGGCCGTGGGGCCGCACGGGGGGGCCGAGACCGACGCCCTTCTCTGCAGATGCACCACTTCCCGGAACTGCTGGGCCGCCTGGCGGCCACCAGCCTCTTCTACTTCAAAAGCAGCTGGGAGGACGTCCGTGCTGCCGCCCCCATGCTCACGGGTGAGCCCTGCCCCTCTGGTCCCTCTGTCCCCTGTCCCCTTCTACCTGTGTGAGCCCCTGCTCCTGCCCCTGCCGCAGGGTTCCTGGTGCTGCACGCAGAGCCTGAGCTCCAGTCACAGGTGGACCTGGAGCAGATCACAGCAGGTGAGCCCGGATCCCGCCCTGCCCCCCCCCCAACCTGTCGGCTGCGCGGGGCCTCACTGACCTGTGGGCACCAGGGGACTAAGTGATTTTCCTGGATTTCAAGGATTTTTCCCCTGTCACTGGTGACCTCATCGTCTCTAGTAATTCACGGAAACTTCCTAACTGTTCCAAAAGAGCTTAAAAAACACTAAAAAAGGAAAAACTATCTTTCCGTTGGCTCCCAGGCGCTCCCGGCAGAGGCCTGTCTTAGGAGGAGGTGGGCGGGTGGCCCCCGCACAAGGCGGGGGGTGCACCGTGGGGTCCAGGCCCCCCAGGCTCCATGCACCGGGAAGGGGGCAGGGCCGGGGGCCCAGTCAGCTCTCCGGAGGGCGCTGGGGCACCCTGGCAGCGGCTCCCTGTCCCCTAGCACTGCAGCTCCTGCTCAAGGACCCAGCCCCCCTAGTGCGCATGAAGGCTGCGGAGACCCTGGGCCGCCTGGTGAAGTTCGCTTGAGGCTCCCTACGAGCAGTACCAGCCTGCGTCTGTGCCTGAACCCCCAGGATGGGGCCCTGAGGAGCCCCCTGCTGCCAGGGGTCAAACCCCTGCCCTTCCAGACGGGGCCACTGGAGCAGGGAGGGCGGGCAAGCTGTTGTAACCCCAGGTTTCCAATAAAGCCGTCGGCTCCTCGGCAGCGGGCGTGGCGTGCCAGGACGTAGCCTGCCCTTGTGGGGTGGTGGGGTGTCCTCGGACCAGGCGAAGGCCCCAAGTTATGGGGGGAGGGGTAGCTGGTCAAGAGGCCCGAGTCAAGGTCACACCAATGGTCAGCAGGGAGAACACCTCTATTAAGGGACCCGAGCACACGTGGACCGGGGGACGCAGGGTGGCCTAGGTGAAGAGGCGGACAGTGCCATCAGCCCCCGAGGAGAAGACCCACGGCTGGGTGGGGTGGAAGGCCACGTCCAGAACGCCCAGGTCTCGGGTCAGCACGTGCCCCCGCAGCACCTTCACGGGCACCAGCAGCGGGTTCTGCAGCAAGTCGCTGTGGGGGAGGGGAGAGGGAGTCGGGTCAGGGACGCAGAGCCCCCCCGGGGGGGGCGGGGGGAGCGGGCTCAGCACTCACTTGTACACCATCCCGTGGCAGACGATGACACTCCCGTCATCGGAACCAGACGCGAAGAGTGGGTACCGGGCGTGGAAGGCCACAGCCCTCAGGGCCTTCTTGTGGTGCCTGCAGGGCAGGGGCTGGCTGAGGGCACGCTACGGCAAGGGAGGGACAGGCCGGCACCCACCCCGGCATCGGCACCTCACCTCAGCACCCTGTACGGCTCGCTGGAAAGGTCCAGGTCAAACCACACCAGCTTGCTGTCATAGCTGCCACAGATGACATTGTCCCCTGGGGGCAGATGAGGTTGTGCGGACCTGTGGGGTGCACACTCCCCCCCCCCCAACGCCCTCACCTGCAGGGTGCACGCTACCCCCCCCCCCCGCCAACGCCCTCACCTGCAGGGTGCACCGCCAGGCTGGACACCCATTTGCAGTTCGGTCTTAGCTTCTTGGTGAGCTCCTGGCGCAGTAGGTGGTAAAGGCGGACGCCGCGCTGGGAAGCCACCAGCAAGAAGGGGCGGACAGGGTGGAAGGCCACCCGCTGCACCTGTCCGTGGCTGCGGCGGAAGGGGCTCTGGCTGCGGCGCCGGCTCAGCTGATGGATCAGCACCTGTGTGTGGCCGGTGGCGGCCAGCACCACGGCCATGTAGTCCCCACGCCCGTGCCAGGTCACCTGCATCACCGGCTGCAGGAAGGAACGCGGGCTGAGCTGGGTCCCCCCAGCTCCTCCCCCCACGTCCTGACCCCACACCCCCGCAGCCCCCATACCTTCCCATGGGAGACGCGCAGCCGCAGGCCCCTCCGGCGCTCCTCCTCCGAGGCCTCCAGCCAGCGGGCCGGCTGCACGGCGGGCTCCTCGGGAGGGACGAAGGCGCTCAGCAGCTGGTCCGTGCTGCCCGCCGCCAGCCGGTCCCCCAGGGCCGGGTTCAGCAGCAGCACCGAGTCCTCTCTGCAGGCCAGAGTGACGCGCAGCCCCTGAGGCTCAGGCCTGTGCCCGCTGCCCCCAGCGCCCGCCCCCCCCCCCCGGGGTCTCACACTTACACTGCCACGGCCACCAGGCAGAGGGTAGAGAGAGGGTTCCAGGCGATGCTCCTCACCACGCCCCCCACGGGCACAGTCCTCATGCAGCGGGCGGTAGCCACCTCCCAGAGCCGCACCGAGCCGTCGTCGGAGCCTGGACACAGCAAACGAAGCCTTGGCCACCTTGTCCTCCCCCCGGCCCCCCAAGCTGACGATGCCCCCACCTCAGGCTCACCTGAAGCCAGCCACTGGCCCTCCGGGGAGACACTAAGGCACCGGACAAGGTCACTGTGGCCCCTGTAGACCTACAGAGGAGGAGGAGTAAGGAGATGGACACCCCCCCCACATACCCCCCCGACGGCCACCCCGTCCGCATACCAGGGCCTGGCACGTGGGGAAAGGCTGCAGGTCCCGCGGCCGCGGCAGTTTCGGGATGAGGTCTTCCGGGTCCACGTTCACCTGGGGTAGGACGGCAGAAAGTCACCCCATCCCCGCGTCCCGCGCCCCTGCCCAGGCGCCCCCCCTCCCGCCCCCCCCCGCACATACCCTCATCTTGCGCTGCCGTGGGCACAGATAGAGGTCAAGGCAGCGCTCGAACCGTTCCTGGATGAAGCGGCTGTACGCCGGCACGGCCCGCAGGCTTGGGAACCTGTGCGGCAGGAAGCCAAGTCTCCGCTCGCCCGGCTCCTGCTGCTCCCATGCCAGACGCTGCAGAGACAGGGGTGAGCTGGGGGCTGCGGGCCAGAGACGGGGCCCAGTGCCCCACCGAGGCGCGAGGCCCACCTCGTCCTCGCTGAGCAGGTACTCCGGGGGCGGGTTGTAGGACTCTGCGTGGCCGGGCAGGGCCAGCTTGGGAGCGGGCACGTGCATCTTGTGCCGGCCCAGCACCGCGTCGGGGTCCTCCTGCGCCCAGAGGTCATAGAAGCCGGGAGCGGGGTCCCGCGGCCGGCGAGGCTGGATCCAGCCCATCTTGATGGCATGCACCATGCGGGACACCTGCGAGGGCAGACGAGGTCAGCGCAGGCGGCGCGGGGAGCACGGGCCCGGACGGAGGGCTGCACCCACCTTCTCCTTCTCCACCAGGGACGGGATGAAGCTGCGCTTGTCAGCGGGGCGGCTGGTCACCGGGTGGACCAGCGGGTCCCCACTGAAGAAGTCCACGGCCGGCTGGAAGAGGAAGCACAGGTGTGTGGGCCGAGGCCCTGCAGCCGCCCCCCCCGCCCCGGACCCCCAGGAGGGGCTGTGGCCACCTACCTCATACGGGTCAAAGCTCACGTCGCCAAACTGGCCGCTCTGCAGCCGCCGCACCAGGGCCACCTGCTCATCGGTCAGCCGCACGTCGTGACCCGTCATCCGGTCCTGCACCGTGCGCCTGGGCAGCCACCGGTCAGAGCCGAGCTCCGAGCCGCCCGCGCCGCCCCCACAGGCCCTGCCCCAGCCCCAGCCTGCTCACCAGTAGTCAGGGTTGTCCATCTTGTCCAGGAACTGGTCCAGCTCGTCCCGGCTGCGCAAGGGCTTGTAGATGCGCCTGCCGTCCAGGTCGTAGCCCACATGGGGGAAGTCCTCGTACCACTGCAGCGGCACGTTGCCCACCGTGTTCCGGATGTCCTGTCGGGGCAGCGGGCCGGCGTGTCGGCACCAGGCACCCACTGTGCCCACCCCTCCCTTCAAGCTCCCCAAGTCACAGGCACGGTGGGTCCCCAAGGAGGCCGCTGGGACGGTCCCCAGGCACCCTGACACGTGCCCTCTGGCCGGGGTGCGACGTGGCGCCGCCCCCCCCAACCCTCCGCCCCCCCCCCCCCCCGGCCCCAGAGGCGCCGGAGCTGTACCTTCACATTTTCCACTGAAGTGGTGCCAACCCCAGGGCCTCCCCCCGGATTCCTTGGCCAGGCCTCTGGGCAGCCACAGACAAGGGTGACCTCATCGCCCATGGGCTCCCTCCCCTGGTGGGGGCCGTAGGCAGAAACGGGTAGCCACGGGCAGGGACTCAGGGAAGACCCCACAACCCACTCCCAGGGGAGGGAGAAGCCACTGCCTTCCACCCTGCAGACATTCAGGGACCCCCTCTCAGCCCTCCCTGGTCCTGCCCCCCCCAACCCCAGAGCAGCCACATTCCTGGACACACATTCCTGGTCGAGGCCCCTGCCAGCCACCACCCTCCCTCCGCCCAGCACGGAGACTGCTGCCCAGGCGGCCGCTTCCTGAACAGTGGCCACAGGGGGAGGGGCCCAGATGAGACTGAGCACAGCAGGGAGCCCGAGGGCCCCTTGCAGGAGCACAGGACCCCCTGGGCTCTGCCCATCTGCACCTGCCCACCCCAGACCTGCCGACCTTTGTACTCCCCTCCCAGCAAGCCCAACCCAGGCACATCCCCGGTGCCCCTGTCCTCCTCTGCACAGGACTGGGGGCGGGGGGGAGGGGGACTCCCAGACTACACAGGCCCAATTCCAGTCCATGCGGCCATCCCCGAACTGCACAGACCCTGGAGCATGCGAGAAGGGAATGGGGGGGGGGGGCGTTCTCCAGAGCACGGATCCAGGCAGGAGCTGAGAAAGAGGAGGGTCCCAGGCAGAGGGTCCAGCTGACACCGAAGGCTGTGCCACCGGTGACCCCACACACGATGCCACCCCTCAGGGCTCCTCTGTGCCCCTTCCCCACTCCGCCTGGCACAAAAGGCCCAAGTGTACACAGGAGAGAGAGAGACAAACAGGGTGTGGTCAGGCACCAGGGCCAGGGCTTCTGAGTTAACTTGATCGAGCCAGGGCAGAAGCCCAGCCTGGGTCATGGGTCCCACTTGACCCTCCTGCCCACCCCCCCACTGAGGGAGAGGGAGGGAGCTGCAGAGCCCCGGTACCACCCATTAGGGGCTTCCCACTTCCCCCGCATCCCCCAGAGGCGGCGAGAGATGCTCCAGGCTGCTTCGGCGGGGCGCGAGCAGGCAGAGGGACGAGGGCCCCTGCTCCGTGCGGCCTCCGGGGGGCTGGGAGGCGGGGAGGAGGGCGGGCCGGCGCGGGGGGAGGGGCCGCCGCCACTATAAAGGCCCGGCCCCGCGGCCCAGCTCCAGCCCGGGACGCACACGTGCGCGCGGCGCGCCGCAGCCGCCACCGCGGGCCACCGAGACCCGCGCCTCCCCGGCCCCCGGGCGGCCGCGCGGCCGGCGGCATGCGCTGCGCCAGGCGGAGCTGACGGCGCGCCCGCCGGCCCCATGTCCTTCGCCATGCTGCGCTCGGCGCCGCCCGGCCGCTACCTGTACCCCGAGGTGAGCCCGCTGTCGGAGGACGAGGACCGCGGCAGCGAGAGCTCGGGCTCCGACGAGAAGCCCTGCCGCGTGCACGCGGCGCGCTGCGGCCTCCAGGGCGCCCGGAGGCGGGCCGGGGGCAGGCGGGCGGGGGGCGGCGCCCCGGGGCCCGGGGGGCGGCCGGGCCGCGAGCCCCGGCAGCGGCACACGGCGAACGCACGCGAGCGGGACCGCACCAACAGCGTGAACACGGCCTTCACGGCGCTGCGCACGCTCATCCCCACGGAGCCGGCCGACCGCAAGCTCTCCAAGATCGAGACGCTGCGCCTGGCCTCCAGCTACATCTCGCACCTGGGCAACGTGCTGCTGGTGGGCGAGGCCTGCGGCGACGGGCAGCCGTGCCACTCGGGGCCTGCCTTCTTCCACGCTGCGCGCCCCGGCAGCCCTCCGCCGCCGCCCCCACCACCCCCCACCCGCGACGGCGAGAACGCCCAGCCCAAACAGATCTGTACCTTCTGCCTCAGCAACCAGAGAAAGTTGGTGAGTGGCGCCCACTGGGCATCCGTGGAAAGAGAGGCGAGGAGGATGTGGGGGCCTCTGCCCCCGTATAACCCTATCTACCCACACCTGCTGGGCAGAGAGTGGACCCAGAGGCAGGCAGAGCCCTCCACCCCCCACACACACCCTCTGCACCTGTGACCTAATGTGCCCCGGGCCCCAGGGAGGGAGGCACAGCAAGCGCCCAGCCGGGGCCGGCAGGGCTGACTTTCTTCAGGCCTTCCCCCCAGGGACACAGATTCCCTCGGGGGCTGAAGAGCGTCACCCAGGGCCAGGTGGGGGTCTATGAAGCAGGAAGGACACTAAAACTGGAAGAGGCTGGGGGACCAGACCAGAGTTCAAGCGACTCTGGCCACCCACTCTGTCCCCAAAGGAAGGGGACACCCCCCCATCCATTCGCCCTGCCACAGCCCCTGGCACTGGCCTAAAGCTTATCGGGGCACCTGCTGCGTCTCCTCCGGCCCTGGCCCATGCCCCGGGGCTGCCCGCTCAGACCCCTGTGTGGCTGTGGGTCTGCAGACAGGCTGGAGAGAGGGCCACGCTGCGGGGGCGCTGGCCGGCTGTGATTTACAGCTCCTGCTGCGCTCGGTGGCACCGGAAAAGCAGGGTGAGCAGGGAGAAAACTCGGCGCGGCTTTTCCCGATCCCCATTTCCTCTCCAGACAGCACGCGTGAGCTCCTGGGGCCTGAACATCTGGGAAATTTAATTTTACAATTTCGGCTGTGCAGCAGTGTGCTCTCCTCCCCAAAGTGCACGGGGAAGCCGGGGTGAGCGTGGAAGGGGGTGCTTTCAGCACCCGCCACCTGAGACAGCACCCAGTGGGGGAGCCCAGAGGCGTGGGCTGGCGCGGGGTCTCCGCCCAGGCCCTGACACTGCCCCCTCCCCTCTGCAGAGCAAGGACCGAGACAGAAAGACAACGATTCGCAGTTAGAGGTGGACGCCGCTGGGCTCTCCACGGAGCAGCCCCCCCCCCGCCGGACCCGACTCAGGCCCCGGCCTCCTGTGAGGGCGCCTCTGGCTCCAGTGGGGCCAATGGACGGACAAGCGGCGGCAGGACTCTGCACTGGCCCCGGCTGGCCCAGGTCCACTGGAACCTTCTGTGCTGGCTTCCTACCTGGGTTTTCTTCTGGTCACTACGCGCTGGTATTTTGTGTCTTTGATATGATAATATAAAGTCTGGAAACTTTGTATAATTAAAAACAAAACAATATCGTCCAACCGCGGAAGTACTGTTCTCTGGAAGGCTCAGAATGCAGCCTGAGCCCAGCCCAAGACCACACTCCCAGCCCGCAGAGCGTTCTCTTCCTGCTCCATCCTCCCCAGGCCCAAAGGCACCGGTTCCCAGGGGCTGGGTCGTCCCTCCCAGGCCTGAGCAGTGAGGCACCTCCTCCCAGCCTGGTGGCTGACGGAGACAGGAGAGAGAGAGAGAGACAGAGAGAGAGAGAGGGGCTAGGAGAGGAGAGGGAGCCCGCTGCCACACAGCAGGGGACCAAGCAGTCCACTCCCAGGGCCTGCCTGGCACCCGGGCCTCCCTGCAGGGGTAAGGAGGCCAGAGCCGGCAGCACAATCATGCCAAGCCTTGGGGCCTCGGCCTCCGCGCACAGAGACCCAAGACTCGGACACCTGGGGGAGGCTGAGCGAGGGGCACCGCCGCTGGGGCAGGTTTCCGGGCCTGGGTGGGCCTGCGGGTGCAGGCCAGATGGCACCCACCTGCACCTACCCGGGGCGCCCACGCCGGCCCTGCGCTCAAGCCGCTTGCAGCACTGCTCACGCAGGAAGGAGCCCTGGCCGCCTACCGCTCTGCCCCCCTGGAGCACCGAGCTCCTCCAGAGGCCCCACCTGCCTGGGAGGAGGGCAATTTCAGGCCCCCTCCCCGAGCTGTGCACAGCTGGCTGACCATTAAAATCCTGCAGGTGACAATTATGGTTTAGTGGCTCGAGCTCTGCTGGCACAGCACAGAAGAAAGGCAGGGGGCGGCCCTCCATGAGCCACCTCCCCCACGCTGGCCAGGCGGGCCAGCAGCCTGACTTCCGGCCAGACCAGGTAGGGAATGGCCGAGGGCACCCAGGTGCCGGCCCTGGGCCCTCCCAGCCCTCAGCATAGGCTCAGGAGCCCCCACTGACACGCTTTCCTGGGCCCCAGGGAGAGGCCAGGTGCTGAGGCCCACGTGGGCACCCCAACAGGGCAGGGCCAGAGCTGCCCCCCTCCTCTGCACAGAGGGGCTCCAGGGAACTGCAAAGCAGGAAGTGGTGGAGTAATTCTGGAGGAAATTCTCAAAGCCGGAGCCATTAAGGGCTAGAGGGGGGCTGTGTCCAACGTGATAGAAATGTAACAGGATAAAAAGTCGCCATGGCAGGTTCCATTCAGAGAGAAACCCAACCCCAAATTTCCTTTCCTTAATCCTGCAGGAGCCTCCAGCTGGTCAGAGGAAGGAGGGAAAGGGCAGGCTGGGTCACTGCAGAAGCCCCCACCCCACCCGCCTGCCTGGGGAGCCAGGACCCAGGCCGGAGACATGGGGGTCCAGATGGGGGCTGAGAGAGGCACCCCCTCTCCTCCCAGGCTGGACCTGGGGGAGGCATCCAGGGAGACAGGTGTACCCCTAGGATCTTTGCACCTGCCCCCCCCCCCGCTTCCCTGAGCACCGGGCCCAGTTCTGGGGGGGTGAGGGGGGGCACGGCCCACCTGCCCCTCCCCTAGAATCACATATCCGCACCTGAGCCTGGATGGGGGCTGCAGACCGCCTTAGGAAGCCCCCCACGAAGATGAGTACCCGAGTGGGCGCCCACCTTGTGGTCACAGAGCAGTGCAGCAGGAGGTGTAGACAGATGGGCAGCACGCACACATGCGGCTGAGAGAAGAGTGCAAACAGAGGAGGCACCTTGAGCCCCAGGGCTGATGGGGTGTCAGGAGGCCCCCGCAGGGGATCTTGTGAATCTGGAAAACTGGGAGAAGACAGGCCGCTGGGATGGTCCCCAGAGACCTAGCCCGTTGGGGCACAGGGCGCACAGTTCTCCACGGCCGGGCCTGTGGCTCCAACAGTGGCTGCAGCTTGGCCGACTCAGGCCTGGGCAGTGCGCCCGGTGCTCCCCGAGCTGCACCGGTAGCAGCAGCAGTGGCGGCGGCGGCGGCGGCGGCAGCGAGGGCCTGGCCCGCCAGCCAACAGGAGAGAGAGCGGAGGAGCGGGGGAGGAGCACTCCGTCACCCTTCACTGCTCCAGAAATTCAAACCAGACCGGGGGGGGGGGGGCGGGGGGGGTGCAGCCTGAGCCCGAGCCCAGCAGCCCCACTGGAGTCCACTCCGCGACTATGGCGGCTGGGCTGGGGTGGCAGGTGCTCTCTGCCCACGGCAGGCCCTGCCTCCCTCCCAGAAGGCCAGCTCCCCTTCCACCAAAAGGGACAAAGACCCGGGGCTCCCTGTGTGTGCGCCCCAGAGGCAGCTGGAAAAGGAGGGGCCGAGCCCGCGCCCTGGGCCGCCAGCCGCCTCTGTGGGCCAAGCTGGGCTGGAAACACTCTGATCGGCCCCGGCTGTCAGCTCCCTGTCCCCGGCCCGGGGAATGAGCTGCTGGCGGCACCACATGATTCATCACCAGGCCTCAGCCCGCAGGCCAGCCGGCCCCCACCCTGCTCAGCACCTGTGGGCTGCCAGGAAGCACATGTGACCCCATGGGGGCAAGCACCTACCGACCCCTCCAGGTCAGGCACCGAGCTCAGAGCGCAGACTGAGGACACAGACACCCCCGTGCTCTCCTGGGGGGCCTCTCTGCCCCAAGCACAAGCCTGTGGGATGAGGCCAGCAGGGGACCCCACCCCCCAGACTGCACCGGACATAAGCGGCAAGCAGCAACTGTCGGCTGGGATTTTTCCGCTCTCGAGGAGCCCCTCCCCTCCCCCTCCCCAAAGTGGCTGCAGCTGTCAGGACCGCAGATTGGAAGTGCAGGTAGGGCGCTGGCCGGCTGCCCACCTCCCTCCCGTGTCTGTCTGCGAGAGAGGAAGCCGGCCCACCTCTGGAATCCTTCACTCTCTCCTCGTTCTGCCTCTCCCACCTGTCCCCTGGGAGCGTGGGGTCAGCCGCCCTCGCTCAGGCTCTCTCTTTTCCCTTGCCCCTCTCCGATTACAATGCCGGCAGTGTTTGCTCCGCTCCCCCTGCACGAAGCTCCCGCCTGTCTCCGTGCACTGCTCAGCCTTCCTGAGCCTCGGCCTCTCCTCGCTCCTCCACGGTGTTTAAGGTGTTTAATCTCTGTCAGAGGACCGGGCACAGGAGGCCTGGCTGTGCGCCCCAGGCTCACCTGCTGCATCAGAACCCATCGAAGGTTCCAGTAGGATGAGTCCTGGTTCACAGACCAAAGGGGAGAAAGCCAGGTCCTGCTTGGCCAAAGCCAGGTGAGGAGACCCCAGCGGGCGACGGGGCCAGAAGCAGAGCCCACAGACCAGCTGGCCAGGCCGGGGCGGTGGGGGGGAGGGGGGTAGGTGGGGAGCCCAGAGCCACCCTTCCAAACCTTCTCCATCAGACTGCCACTTACATTTGCCAACCCAGGTAGCAGGGCACCTCTGCAGAAGCCGCCCCCAGACACCATCACCTCCCTCTGCCCGTCCCTCTCGAATGTGCTGCCAGCCAAGCCCACCCGAGCCATCAGATACGTGCTGGCACGGGGCCCCTCCAGCCCACGGCCTGGCCCCTACTAGTCCCTCCATGGGATCCCCAGGGTGGGGAGATGGCACCAAAGCTGCCTGAGCTCCCAGGTCTTCGGCTACCCCAGACCCCCACCCACCTGCCCCTCTCCTGAGCCTGATCAGGGTGCAGCGGGCAGTCCCACGTGCGGCCACAACCTGCAGGCAGGGCTCCCAGAAACCCCTCTGGAGTGCTGCTGGGTGTGGGCCCAGGCTCGGGGGGCCCCCGGCTGAGTGGTGGAGACCCCATTCCGAGACCCACTATTCAAAGACAGCTGCTGCCTGCTTCCAGTCGGTCCCAGAGCTCCACACCTGCCCCCGTCGCGTCTGCAGCGAGCTCCAGGATCTTACTCCGGAGGACTCACCGCAGCCGCAAGCGCTGCCCGCACACAGCCAGCCCCTACCTGTGGCCCCCGTCCCCAGCCCACTCTGCAGTCACTAACCCCCACCTTTCCTACAGAACCTGCCCTCCACCGGCTGGCAGCCACACCTCCACTCTCCCACCCACCTGCCCCCCTGGCATCCTGCTGCCAGGGACAACGCAGCCGGGGCTCTGAATCAGCCCCACCTTCACCTGCCAGCGGCCACCCGGGCCCAGCACTGACAGACCCGGGTCTGTCTCTGGACACCACTACATCTCTCTTAAGGGACAGCTACTTCGGCCACTGCATGCTCCTCACTCCTCCCCCATCCTCTCTCCGGAGGAAGGATGCAGCACAGGGTGGGGGCAGCAGTGGTGAGAGGAGGGCGTGCCTCCCGACCCAGCGCCGCAGGCGCAGGCCTGGCTCAGAGGCGGAGCCGGGCAGAGGCACCGAGGGGCACTCTGCGGTCACGACCGTCACACCCAGAGCACCCCACGGCCACCTGCAAGGCCGCGGGTCAGCCCGGCGGGAAGGGGCAGACCAGAGGCTGGCCGGCAGCCCCGCTCGCGGGCCGGCGGTGGGGGCGTGAGGCCGACGCGAGCAGGCTGAGCGCGGGCTGAGCGCCGCTCCCCACAACCGGCCCGAAACCTGAGCCGCCGGCCCCCGCTGCCAGCAGCGACGCAAGCCCGGAGCGCGGGCGGCCAGAATGGGCGGGGCGGCGG
The DNA here is from genome assembly GCA_028646485.1 of Cryptoprocta ferox. Lineage (NCBI taxonomy): Eukaryota > Metazoa > Chordata > Mammalia > Carnivora > Eupleridae > Cryptoprocta > Cryptoprocta ferox. The sequence goes on along the minus strand of CM053569.1, from coordinate 564,137 downwards.
CCCCGGGAGGAGCGGGAGGCCGCCAGGCCGGAGGCAGCTGCCGGTTCAGTAGCTGGGAGAAGCCATTAACGGCCGTTTGGCGAGGGAGCAGAGGGGATGGCGGGCTCTGGACGCAGACGGGCCTGGGCTCGTCCCCGCGGGATCCCCAGTTACTGGGAGGCCAGGGCGCCGTGGAGCCGGCCTGGGCCGCAGCCTGGCCCCCGCCCGCCGCCGAGGTCTCTCAGGGGGCAGGAGGGTCCCACAGTGGGCAGGAGGGGGTTGGGCCCTGGGGCTCAGGGACTGGGATGGGGAGGTGGATGCCTCCCAGCCTCTCGGGCCAGAGTTCACGGTCACCCCTCACCTCCCGCCGGCCTCAGTTTCTCCCAGCTCCGTGGAACAAAGAGGGGCCCGATGCTGCGAAGGCCGCCGGCCCCCTCCCCCCATCCTGCCCCACCTCCCCCGGGTCCGGCGGCTGGATGAGATCACGTCTGTGAGGTGCCGGTGCCGTGGGAGGGGAGTGAGGTGGACGTGTGGGGGTGGGGTGGACACAGCCTGCGGCTGCTCCGGGCCCCCCCCCCGGGCCCCCCCCCGCCAGACCCAGCGGCACATCCAGGGGACTTGGGCCCCAACGTGGCTTGGGATGTGCATCTGGGGACTGAGGAGGGCAAACGTACGGAAACGGGACTCAGACCATCCCACGAGGGTAGACCGTCACTCATCAGTCAGCATCCATGGAGGGGGGCTCCCCAAAGCCAAGGTCAGCAGTCAGAGGGTCCAGAAGCCCCAACAAACCCCAACTCAGGCCTCAGACCCAGACCCGGGGGCTGGGCAGGGCAGGGCAGGGTCCAGGGGAAGGGACGCCACACCACAGCGTCCACCAAGGTTCTCTCTCCCAGAAGCAGAGCCTGTTAGGACACGTCTGCCCCCGGCCAGAGCCTGAGTGGGGTCCACACGGCGCTGACCGCCTCCAAGGACGCTGCGGGGAGAAGGGGCAACCCTGACACCACGATGTGCCCGGACTGTGGCCCCCGAGCCCTAGGCTCTGCGCCGGGTCTGTTCAGGTGCCCGACGGGACGGCTCGCCGCCTGGCCTCCCAGGCCTTTCCCCAAAGCCCACGCTGCTTTGCTCGAATTGCAGAGACACCCACAACGTCAGGGTGGAAGGAAGCGGAGCGCCCCAGGCACACGTGCTGCTCAGGGAAGCGTCCGCCGGGCCTGGCGCGGCTGAAGGCTGGGCTCTGCCGCCCCCTCGAGCCGCAGGCCGGCTGTGCTGGCAGAAGCTCGGGAAGGCGGGCACCGGGCCCCCTCCTGTCACTCACACATATGGGATAGTCATTGCCAGAGGAAGCGAAGCGGCCCCCGCAGGCCGGGCCGGGAGGAGCGCCTCCCTGTGGGCAGGCCGAGGCCCCTCCCCCGCCTCTGCACTCCGTTTACAACCATCATCGATTTCTCAAAATACCAAATATAAAAAAGTAGCCGACAGGATGTGGCTGCCGACAGCCAGAGCCCCTGGGAGGGGGGAGACAGGCAGGGAGCCGCACTGCGCGGGCCCCCCCTCACCGTGTGCGCCCGCTGCTCCGGCCAGGAAACCAATTTATTTTGTTTTGTCTCTGTTCTCTAAACGCACAGAGGCCAGATCGGGCGGGCAGCCAAGGCTCCTGCAGCCGCTGCCAAGAGAGCGTGAGGCTGGGGGTGGAGGCCGAACAGGGGAGGGGGCGCGTGCCTCCCCGGGCCCCGGGACAGCCCCTGACAGGCAGCTCTGGAGGGCTGCTGTCCCTGCAAGTCCTGCACCAAAGTCCCCTGCAGCCCCAAGAGGCACACACCCGGGGCGCCCACCAGGACACTGGGAGGTGTGGGGCCGCAGCCCTGCCAGTGACTGGGACACGCGTGGGAGGGGACAGGCAGGAGGAGACGGGCACCTCCGGGCTCAGAGCTCCTCAGCCTCCAGCCCTCCCACATCAGGCAGGCCCGGGGAGCTGAGCCTCTGCCCCACTCACTGGGGCCTCCGGACACGAGACTAGGCACCCCTTGCCCACCACCACGCTTGTCCCTCAGAGCCATAAATGTGAAGAAGCGACCAGATTCACTGGGGCCACATCAGTCCACACATCGAGGACACTGAGGAGGGTGGGGGCAGAATACCCAGAGGCCACCCATCTCCTGCCCTTGGCACCGAGGCCTGTCACCCCTCTGGGCCCAGCACAGGCCAGCTGGTGCGACAGAAGACATCCCTGCCCCGGCCCCTCTGTGCCCACCGACAGCACGAGCACAGCCTGCACAGAGCGCACGGGGGACCCCAGCATCAGCTGGCCGCCCCACAGACACACCTGGGGGTCCACCGCGTCACGTCCACCACGTCACCTCCTTCCTTAGCCATCACACACACACACCCTCCTGCAGACAGGTGTCCTGACCCCAAAACTGCTCTCCCAAACCACAAGTGGGGCCCCTCACCGTGGCCTGACTCCTCTGTACCTAGCGCAGCACAGCCCCCCTGGGGGAGGGCCCCCCGCCCTCCCCCCCCCGCACCTCCTCGTCAGAGCTGTCTTCCGCATACTCTTCATAGCCCTGAGCTCTCGCCACCTCTGTCCTCGGGGAAGGGATGCCAGCCTGTGGAGAGAAGGAACAATGGTTATGTCAGGACATGATGCCCTCTGACCTCAGGCAGAACCTAGCCCCGAAGTCCCTTGCCCCCTCCTGGAGGTTCGGGAACAAACCATCCCTCTTGCTGATGCTGAGGCCAAGGTTCCTGCCGCCCCCAATCTTGAAGCAGCTCCAACCTGGCCCGGAGCCTCAAGACAAGATCAGGGACACTCCAGGTCTAAGTGGGCCTCATGGGCCTCACCTGGGGTCCTGTCAAGGGCCAGCCCCATCACTACGTTCAACCTCCTCCAAGAACGGACCCCAGGGAAAGGCTGACACCTGGTGCCAGACTGAAAAAGGAACAGTCAGCAACAAAGCCACCAGCTGAGGGCCTGGCCGCCCCCGCATCCTTTAACGAAAAAACCGGCTGCAGGGCTCCTGGCCCAACGGCCCCTACCCGGCCCTGCCAGGTTCAGGAGAGCCTCAGGTCCAGGGGCAAGGTGGGGGTGACCGCTCGGTGGCAGCAAGTGAGGGCAGGGCAGGCAGGTTACCCACACCTGGGCCAATTGCTCTAGAGGCAAGCATGTGGCACCTGCTGCCAGCCAGTCACGAGGCCACAGCCAACTCATTCCTAGGGCAAGACCCTCCCCCAAGGAGGCCTCTGGTCTGCAGCAGCTGAGAGCCACATTCCGTCCAGTCGGCCAAAGGCCCAGAGAGGCACCCCCTAACCTACAGAACGCTGGGGGGACACAGCCCTCCAGCACCCGCCCCACCCACCACGTCCACGGCCCCAGGCCGACCCCGGCCCACCAGGTCAGTGAGTGGGTGCCGCTAAGTGTTCACACCCTAACCTGGAAAACAGATTCCCCCCTCTCGGGTGGGGGAAATCGGGTGTACCGGAACCGGGACTGATGGGGAAAACAGCCCTACCTCTCACTCCTGGGCGCAGTAAAGAGCTCAGGAGCAGGAGCCCCTAAGCGAGGCACCCCCGCCAGAGCCCTGCTCCCCCTGACCGGGCAGGAGCCAAGGGCCTGCGAGGCGGCTCTTCCTCTCGCCTGTTTTTTCCCTCAGTATAAGGAGGGTGGGAGACTAAGTTTTTCTCCAGGCCAGGAACAAGGCGGGATTCGGTTTCCACCCACCCCCCACCCGCTCCCCAGACTGCATGCGCTGTGGGAGCTGTGCCCACTCAAAGTGGGTCAGCACCACCTGACGGGTGTGGGCCGTGGGTGGGGGGCAAGGAAGGCCCAGAGCTCTCCTCCCTTCCTCGGCCACAGGGAGCTCGCCCGCAGCAGCCGCCAGGGGGCACACCTGCCCCAGGCCCAGGGCCGGGCAACAAGCCTTCTCAGCAAGTGCCCCCCACGGCAGGCCACAGCCAGCAGGTCCACGGTGGCGGCCCCCGGCCAGGCTCCACGGCTGCCCACAGCACCAGGCCTCCCGATGCTCTCCACCAGCACTGAACCCTGCAGAGCCCCACATCACCTGTGCCTCAGGCCACGGTCATGGGGTCCCCTTGTCCTCCAGCACACCCCCACATCGTCCTGTGATGAGTGTGGCCGGCCCCCGGGCAACGGTACAGGCGCAGGGAGCCAGAGACAGGTGGGCCTCCTGCAAGGAGGGGGCGCCCCAGCAGCAGGCAGCAAGCTCCCACACAAAAGAGCTGGACCCCCAACCCTCCCTGGTCTCCCTCCAGAGGCGATGCTGCAGGCAGCACGGGGGCCACCAGGGGGCAGCAGAGGCGAGGGCCCAGCCCGGCTCCAGGAAGCAGGGGCGGCTCCGAGCCCACCCCTTCACAGCCTGGAGACACTTTGTGGCAGTTGAGTGCTGGGCATTCAAGAAAAGGAAAACTTAAAAAGACAACTTAAAGGAACGTGAAATACAAAAGGACACAAACCCAAGAACGCAGGCCCCACCGTCCTTTGCTGCCTGTTACTCAGCCCAGCCCTGGGCACCAGCATCAGAGACCCCTGGTCCTCGGGCGCAGAATCCAGGCGGTCGGGATCTGCCCAGACCCACACCGTCTGCAGGACACGAGCACCCACCTCGAGACAGGCGCGACCCTGTGTGGCGCTGCCCCCCTCACCGTGCCCCCGGGTGGACGCAAAGAGAAGCAGCCCCTTCAGACGACGAGAGCCCCCGATCAGGGGTCTCAGGACGGGCATCCGTTGGGAGGGGCACGTGACGGCTCCGGCCAGGGAACAGCAGGAGTGAAGGGCAGACTGGGGCACAGCAGCGTGAGGGACCAGGGGGCATCAGCCAGGAGGAGGCCAGCAGGAGGCGGGCAGTCTGGGGGCCAGTGTCCAGGCAGGGCCGGGGGCACGGAAGGGACAGGGAGGCTGTACTGACAGCCGGGCAGCAGACCAGGACCGCCTCGGAGTGGAACAGCAGCGGGTGCGCCTGGGGGAAGGGCCACGGGGCAGCCTCTGGACCTGGTCCTCTACGCACCACCAAGACCAGGATACACTGTGAGGGCCACGGCAGGGACCCTGAAGCGGGTTCTCACAGCCTAAATGGCGTCTCACTGCAGCCGCAACAGACCCGGCTCGGCCACACCTCACTGCCACCACCGAGCAGGCCCGTGACCTCATGGCTCCCCCACCTGCTAAGGCAAGCGGGACAGCAACAGCCGCATGGGGGCTCAGGCTGGGTCAGCCAGGCTGCAACTTCGCTCCTGCACCACCTTCCCTGTGGGGTCCAGGTCAGGACTGCTCACAGGAGGGCTCGTCGGAGACCCAGAAGAGATGGAACAGCAGCCACCATGCCCCAAAGGTCCACATGAGGTGCGCCAGGCAAGTGTGTGTCCCCGATGCCTCGGAGCAAAGGTCACATCCGGACCGCTGCTGGTAACACGTTCACAGAGACCCGGGGGCCCAGGAAGGGGCAAAGACCCCGTGCACAAGGGGGCCTCCGAGAACCTGATGCCGCAGCCCCTCCAGACTGGGCCTCAGGCTGCAAAGCCTCCGCAGCGGGCCCAGCTCGGGGAAGGGCCAGCGTCAGGGCTCCGGGCACACGCGCGCGTCTGGCGGGGCACGCACACGGACGCCGCGGAGATGCACACGGTTTTTAGAGAACATGCACCACTGCGGCCCGAAAAGGCCAGAAATAACACAAGATGAGAACACCCCTGGTTTGTGCAGGGTGACTCAGGGGTCTGCACAAGGAGATGGCTGCCCGCGCCCGGCCAACATCAGGACACCAGACACCAGGGACTCCGCGGGGCGAACTGCTTCCCCGTTTCCTACAGAAATGGTGAGTGTGACATGATGCCACCGCTGCACATGGCTGTGGGGCAGGGGAGGCCAAGGAGCTTCACCGGCACCTGGGCCCGAATCAGATGAGACCCTCGGGCCGCAGCCACAGCCAACGCGGCCGTGAGACAAGGTTCTGAGCAGGCTGGCGGGGGCAGACACCGTAGCTGTTTCAAACCACGGCTGGAAATCTTCGACTTTCCTCCCATCGAGGGGCCGTCTACGTGCCCCCTCCCCAAATCTGAGCGGGCTTCCGGCCGGCTCGCTTGTCCAAGGAGAGCAGCCCCCACTGACGAGGCACGAATTCCGGGTCGAGACCACGAAGCTCCCACGCATCTGCCCAGTGTCCCAGAGAGCCTGTCCTGGGAGCCCCAGAAGTAAGGACTTCCCAGACGGGCAGGCACACATGCCCAGGGAGTGCCAGTCATTCGGTTGCCCTGCCCTGGACGTGAGCACAGAGGCCCCAGATGTCTTCCTTAGGACCCTCATCTCAGCCCCCAAACAAGGGGTGTGATGACTGATGGTCCTCCTAGACAGAACATACCAGAACCCTGGAGGGACACAGTTGAGGGAGGCCGTGGGACCCCCCCAATCCCCCTGACCACGTCACCCAGACATGACAGCCCCTCACCGTGCCTGCACTCTGATCTCCAGAGACGAGGGTGCCATAAATCGGCTGTGTGGCGCCTGGAGGTGTGGGGACGGGTGAGGGACGGCTGCCTCCCCTCCTCGCACGGGGGTCGCATCCTCAGCCCTGCGGTAGGCGCTCTGTTAACCAGCAGCTGAGGAGTCACCGACGCGCCCCCTCTGCCGCCTCTCACGAGCCACAGCTCCACCAGTGCCAGTGCCCGGCCCCCAGAGCCGTGCCGAGACCCAGGCGGGTTTGCGGCAAACAACGGGCAGACCTCCTCCTGAAATATCGGGAGAACGCCACTCCCACCTGGGGCCCGATCGCTACCATAGTCCCGTTCGCCGACGTGGCAAGCACACTAATGAGCTGACAGCGGAACTTCTGAATGAGAGAACGCAAAGTCGGAAAACCCCACGTAAGAAGGACCCAAGTGAACGTGTCAAGTAGGAAAGATGGATCTAAACAAGCACAAAAGGGGAAAACGGCCTTCAGTACACAAATCCACTCAACATACGGAACCCAGAAGCAGCACAAAGTCCTCATGCTTCCCAGGGACGCAGAGAGCTGCCGGGGAGGACGCTGGGAAGGAAGGAGCCTTCTGCCTCCTGAGCAGGACGCCCAGGACCTCGGCATGGGGACGGCAGGGGTGGGCGTGCTGGGGACGGGGGAGCCTCGGCGGGGGGACACGGGAGGGACGCAGGCAGTTGGCAGAGAGGCAGGGAGCGGCAGAAAGCAGCCAAGGGCATTTTGTGTGTGTGTGGGGGGGGGGGTGACACGTGGCACACAGGGACAACGCAGCACGGGGCTCCTCGGCAGCCTCCTTCGGTGACACGTGTGCAGAGGGCCGTCTGGCTGGGCAGGCTTGCAGACACGCCATGCGCAGAGTGAGGGGCAGGCGCTGGGCTCCACCTTGGCCTTGAGCCGGAGCCCATGGTGAGCAGAGGGCTGGATTCCAGGAGGGGACGTGAGACCCCGCTGGGCAGAGAGGCCCGAGGTCCACTCGGCATTCTCTGACCCACGTGAAGGGGAACAGAAGCAGGACCCGCAGAGCCTGACCTTCAAGAGACGGGCCAGTGATGGAAACTTGGCATCTTGGGCAGTCACTCACCAATGCAGCTGAACAGTCCTCCCGGAAACAGAGGAAAAGATGCCTCATTCCTGATGTAAGAAGAAAATCACAGAGCGACCAAAGGAGGCCACTTTTGCCATGTATCAGAGCAGGAAAAATAACGAGGTTTAACCACACAAGGTCTCAGCAGGGTGGGACACAGGTGCCTTGGGTAGGTGTCGCGACTGCAAAGCAGCACATTTCCCTTCCACTAAAACTGCATCAGCCTCTGACCCGGAGATGCTTCTGGAATGTGTCCGAAAGCCTGCTTGCACGAGTGAGAGAGCACGAACGAGGGGACCATAGCACCAAGACCGCAGAAGGTCACGAGTGCCCACCTGCCAGCGCCGCAGGCACGGAGTGGCGAGGGTGGTCTCCAGAGAGAGAGAGGAGCGGAAGACGGCGATTAGAAAGCCACCAGACACAACGTGAACGGACGCCTGGAGATGCAAAGAACACCCTGGAAAGACCGGAAACAGTCTTCAGCCTCACGCAGGAGCAAGAGGCAGGGCAGCAGGGGAGGGACGATGCTCAGGAGCTCTGGAGCAAGCGCTCTGCTGTGTACCTACCATGCACATCACGTGGTCCCACACGGTCCTTAGAAAGAAAGTAGTGGATGTGTCTGCACGGCCATCAAACACCGTGGAGAAAATGGAGGAGGAAAATGGAGGCAGCCAGGCACCGAGGCAGGCCAGGTCTCCTGAGGGTGACCCTGAGCACCTGGGCCGCGTCACCCCATCTCTCCCCATGGGAGAGGAAGGTGGACGCTCAGGGCAGTCTCCAGAGAACGAGCCAGTGACCACCCGGCCATCCACGATCACGCGTGGAGGGTCTCAGCAGGATGTTCATGGCCTGTCCGGGATGGCCTATGGCAGCCGCACCTGGACCGGGGGAATTATGGGGGAGGCTCCCCGCACAGTGACCCGTCAGCCCCACACCTCCCAGAGCGACAAGGCACACAGCAGCCCCTCCTGCACAGGGACTCGGCAGCCGGAGCCACTTGATCAGTGTGTCTGGGCCAGGGCCTCAGAGACCGTCAGAAAAGCCCGGAGAACCGTACCCACAATTAGCACGTACTCCTGCTGGCCTCCACCCCAGGATGCATGTCCTTGATGTGACATTAGAACACAGCCTGACAATGAGGCAGGATGCCCTTCAGACTCGGGAAGCAGGGTGGTCACCCAGCCATCCTTGGAAGTGGTGGGGCCTGGAGACAGGTTACGTACAGAACATGGAACAAACAGTGAGTGACAGGAGCCAAGTCACAGACGGGAGCACTCAGTGGAAGAGAAGTTACTGGAAAGCCCCACAGCACGGTGGCCATCAGGGCCTGGTAAGAACCAGGCCCCAGAAAGGAGGCACAGGAGTGGGAGGAAGAGCAGAAGGGCGTTTTGTTTGTTTGTACGAGCCGGAGTGGGGCCCCGAGAAAACACCACCTCAACTGGCACAAGCAGCTCCCCTACAGCCACTGTTTGCAAGACCACATGGGTGGCCACAGCCAGAACCTGAAGAACTCCGGGGGCTTCCTGTTCAAAAGCCGGGACCTGGCAAAGACACGAGCAGAAGCTGGCATCACTGCTGACATGGGCCGCGGAACCGACGGTGGTAGGGAGACACTAATTCTAGAAGCTGCTCAACGGAAGCGGGTCTCGGTGGTAGGAACACTTGACGGAAGCCTCCATGGTGTGACAGGTGACGAGCCCCCAGCTACAGCAGGCGGAGGTGAGCCAGCAGAACCCCAACAGGACCCTGACCCAGGGGAACCCCACCCCGCACGGTAGAGGTTCTGCACGTAGGCACCCCAGCCTGGCTTCAGATGGCAGAGGGCAGGCCTGACTCAGGCTGTCATGGGGGCCACTCTGGACGCCCCATGCAGCCGCGTTCGTGGGAGGACAGGGGACCACACAGTAGGTGGTGACTGGCTGGCTCAGCTCCTGGCTACGAGGCTATATGCTAGAGACGGGGCTCAGGACATCCAAGGAGCGGGTGTGAGCAGAAAGCGTGGAGGGGAGCCAGCTCGTGCAGGTGGATGGGTGTGAGCGGCTCGAGGAGCAGCTGGAAAAAGGAGAGATGGGGAGTGGAATTTCCACTAAGGACCGAGAACACTCCCCCGACACCTCGATCCCCTCTCTGCCTAGAAAAGCTCAAACCTATGAATGACAACTGTGATTAGAGCAGAAAGCACCCCAACACAGGCCACGTGAACCCCTCAATTAGAGGACAAAAAACCAAGAGGTGTGAACGCTCGCACGGGGCAGGATCCTGAGGTGTGTGCAGAACTCAGAACCGCTCACAGCTCGTGGGGCTCGTGTCCAGGACGGCTCACAAGAGACAGAGACAGTCTTGGGGCACCTGGGGGGCTCAGTCGGTTAAGCATCTGACTTCAGCTTAGGACATGGTGAGTTCGAGCCCCACATCGGGCTCTGTGTTGTAAGCATGAAGGCTGCTTCAGATGTCTCTCTCTCTGCCCCTCCCCAGCTTGCGCACAAGCTCGCTCGCGCGCGCGCTCTCTCTCTCTCTCTCTCTCTCTCTCTCTCAAAAGTAAAAATATACGTTAATTTTTTTTTTTTTTCAAAAAAAATATTGAAACACCAGGATGGCTCAGTTGGTAGAGCATGTGACTCTTGATCTCAGGGTCGTGAGTTCAAGCCCCATGTTGGGCGGGTCACCTACTTAAAAAATTAATTAATTAATTAATTAAAATAATTAAATACATCAATGTGTGGATCCTTAATCTTAAAAGGAGGGGAAAAGACGTGGGAAGGTGATGAGATTATCAGTTGTGCCCATGAGCTGCAGCACAAGCAGGGAGGGAGAACTTACACTCTGCACTAAACGGTGTTGAGGAGAGATTTAATTTTTGTCAAGGAAAGTGTATCTTTTAATGTATCTGAACGTTTATTTATTTTTGAGAGAGAAAGGTGACACGCATGCTCAAGCAGAGGACGGGCAAAGAGAGAGGGGCCACGGCACCCAAGGCGGTCTCCACGCTGTCAGCCCACTCACGAACTTGAACTCACGAACCAGGAGATCATGACCCAAACAGAAGTCAGACGCTTAACCGACAGAGCCACCCAGGCACCCCTATTCTGTAATTTTAAAAAGTTAGAAAGAGGAGGAAACAGTTGGCCACTGCCCTCCAGACCACAGTCAGTAGAGCTAACAGGCCACCTCCCCGCTCACACCAGCATTACGACCAAGGCTTGAATGAGCAGAAGACTGAAATGTGACTTTAAATTTTTCCTTCCTGGGTAACAGAACAAGCATGGCTTTTTGGTTTCTATTACGGGGGTGGACTTCTGTATGATTCAAGGTTGTAACTTCCAGAACACCAGACCCACCGGAAGTATAGTTATAAACTACTTTCTAAAACAGTCCAGGGGCACCTGGGTGGCTGTCCGTTGAGCATCTGACTCTTGATTTCAGCTCAGGTCATGATCTCAGGGTCATGAGTTTGAGCCCCACATATGGTTCAGTGCTGCCAGCAGGGAGCCTGCTTGTGATATTCTCTCTCTCTCTCAAAATAAACTTTTAAAAAAGTAAATAAACCACTCCAAACAGCAAATGTCGTATTTTAGTTAAATGTAGCATTTCTCTCATGTTTCTCGCTTGAGACAAGAGTGAAGCGCATCCCCCATCATCACAGGGACGAGTACGGTGTCGACAGCAAGGCTCCCTGGGATCAGGCTTGGGTGGAATGGAGCTCCTGTCGGGCTGGCCCCCTCCCACGTGTCCTGTGAGCTCCCCGCCAGACACTCCCTCGTGCGTGAATCCCCACCTCAGGCTCCGTCCCTAGGAAACCTGGCCTACGACTGAATCTAGCAAAGTGGGCTGAGTCCCGTGGAAAGGTGACGTCAGAATCTTCTGAGGGGGAGGCCCACGGAGGTGGACTTTTGGGAGTTCCTGAGAACACAGCACATAACCGTGGGAAACCCCCCAGCCACTGTCTTTCCTGGCCACCTTCATGGAGACAGGAGAGCCTACCGGAGGCCCCTCGCTCACCCACCTCCACCAGCTGCCCAGAGATCTTCTCCATCCTGCTGTGGCCTTCATCACTGCTGACCCCATCCTCTCCCTCGGCTGGGTCATCCTCACTACTGTCGCTGCCGGAATCTTCCAGGCCTGAGAACACACTCTCCTCGCTTTCAGACAGGCCAGAGTCGCTGCCATCCTGGAGGCTGGGAGCAGAGGCACAGACGAGGGAGGTCTGCAAAGAAGCACAGTGTTGGTGACAGCCGGGAGCCCAACCCACCCACCACCCACCAGCACCCTGCTTGCTGACCGCCGGCTCTGTGCGGCCAGCCTCCAAGGCCACAGCCCTCAGGTCACAAGGCTCTACCTCCACCAAAACCACCCAACCAAGCCGGCGGGGGCGGGGGAAACCTTCCTCACTGTCCACCTCCACTGACAGCATGGCCACCTGCCCCTGAAAGGGACATGTAATTTGCATCTCACAAGAGAAGGGCTTTTCAAGGACAACATCTCTTTCTTAGAGATCAGTTCCCACTGCATTGCCGACACAGGCTCTCCAGCCTCCGCCCCCCCACGCTGGCGAACTGCAGGGCAGAGGGCACTAGGGCACTAGGGCAGAGGCTGGGGCCAGAGGAGGAGCAAGACTGTGGAGGGGCTTCTGTCCCTGAAAGAGAAGCCTCCATATCCAACTAGAGTGGGACCAGCAGTTGATCGGTAACTTGTAAAGGTGGGTTAAGGGCAACAGCCATGACACAAGCGTTACTAAAGAGCAAGAATGCGCCCACGCACCCCTGCCAGGGCAGGGCCCCAGTCTCTGTTCCCCTGACACCGCCACGTCCCTAACTCTGCAGGACACAGTGCACAGAGTGTGAACCCTGTCATTGCCTTTTACCAGAAGAAATTGAAGAACGAAAAACTGTAGACTTTTAGGAAGCATTTGAGTACAGAATCGCAGATTTCACTACTTTTCAACAGTTTGCAAGTCTGTCACGTAATCGGGTATAAAAGACTCCACAGCACTCAGCTTAGTCTCCATGACAACGACTCTGCTATAGCTCACTCACACTGTGTATCTCCAATGTTCACTCGTATGCACAGTTATGATAGTAAGTAAAAACAGCAAAACTAGTTTGAGCACAAACACAAACAGCTCCTCTGAGTATGGGGCCAAGTGGTGGAGGCAACCCAGTCTGGTGCCCAGAGCTGCCTCCTGGAGTGTGGCCAGCATGGAGGGCTCCGGACCAGGTGAGGGGGAAGCCTGATGACACGGCTGAGTGGGGTCCACTGAGAAAGGCTGTACAGGCCTCCTAAGACCTTCTACATCAGATGTAATGACATCACACAACCGATGTGGATTCCCCTGGACAGCAAGCGTGGCCGTGAGTCCACTTAAAATCACGTCCAACGCAGGAAACCCTGGGTTCCACTCACGCTCTGTCAATCTCGTCTCTCGCTGTTAGAACACGCCTATCGCATGAAGTGGCGTGTAGGTGCGTCCGTATCTACACAACGACAGGATGCAGAATTCAAAGGATTTGAGAGGCCGCTGCACGGGACGCCAGCTCTACTGCCCGATGGTCTCTACTCCGCCTCCCACTCCAGCCAGCCTTGCGCAAGGGGTGCTCGCTGCCAAGGACGCCCCCTACGAAGCCACCTCCAGCAGGGGACAGGCGGCCCCTTCTCCCTCGCATTCCCGGGCCCACCGTGCGCCGGGCGGCCTCGCAGTGTGCCGAGGAGCCAACGCGTGCGGCCCCAGGCCCCGCCGCCCGGCCCCGCCGCCCGGCCCCGTTCCCGCTGTCACCTCCTCTGGCTCCAACTCCGGCTCGGGCGGCCGCTTCCCAGGTCGCGTCCTCGTCGCCGCCGCACGCCCCGCGCCCCGAGCACCCGCCATGCTACCCGGCAAGGCCAGACCAGCGCCACCACTTCCGGCAGCGCCGGCAGCGTGGGTCAGGGGGCGGGACCTGCGGGGTCAGGGGGCGGGCCTACTGGTGGGGCGGGGCGGGGCCAGCACGCGCAGGCCCGCGGCGGCAGGAATGCGCGGGGCCGGCGCGGGGCCGGGGCGGGGCCGGGGCGGGGCCGGGGCGGGGCCGGCGCGGGGCCGGGGCGGGGCCGGCGTGCGCGCGCCCGGGTGACGCGGGCGGGCGGCGCCGGCGGAAACGCGCCCGTCGCAAGATGGCGGCGGCCATGCTAGGCCCCGGGGCCGTGTGTGCGCAGCGGACGGCGGCGGTGGCGCTGCCCCGGCGGCAGGCGCGGCGGCGGCGCTAGCCCGGCCCTCGGCCCCATTTCGCGGTCGTCACCACCGCCTTTGCCCGCCTTGCACGGTATGGATCTGCCCGTGGGCCCCGGCGCGGCGGGGCCCAGCAACGTCCCGGCCTTCCTGACCAAGCTGTGGACTCTCGTGAGCGACCCGGACACCGACGCGCTTATCTGCTGGAGCCCGGTGAGGGGCTGGGGCGAGTCCCCGTGAGGGGTGTGATGTGGAGGCGGGCGCTGAGGGTCAGAGTTCGGAGGGAGACGTGCGGGGCCCGCTCCTGGTCGGCCCCTGCCACGCCAAGTGTCCCTGGCCTGGGGAGGAAGGGCCTCTTCTTTGGTCTTTCCTGAGTGTTGGACAATCGCGGAAGTGTGTCTGTCCTTAGAACAGTACCCAGGCTCGCTGGCGAACATTCTGCCTACGTGATCCTCTGAATTCTCTCAAAAGAGTTACCTGGGTCGTGTGGTCGGCACCTATTCGGAGAAAATTAGGACGTGGCGCGTGAATTGGAGGGCGTTACTCTAGTGCGAAAGGAAAAGGAACGAAAACAGAAAGTAAAACGTCATAAAGTGCAGATTGATCTTGAACCCATGTCCAGAGATAGTGGAGTGGGGTTTCCCTAGAGCAGCTTTGGTTTTCATTCTTCACAGGACGACTTTATTCAAGTCCCTGTCTCCAGTTGCCTGGCAGCAGGCTTGTTTACATGGTTTGACCCTGCAAGACCGGACCACTCCGGTTTTGCAGTGGTAAATCAGAGAGTGTGTCTGGAGTTGAAGCTCAGAATCTGCTGTTCCCATCCTGGCTGCGATGTGGTGTCTGGGGAAGACCAGAGCCATGCCCCAGGCGGGCAGATGGGTGGCGTAAAGAAAGGCCACTCTGGTCTTGCAGAGCCTATGGGTGCCCCCAAATACGCCTTGACCTCTTGAGGGCCAAAACGCTGGGTTTTTCAGACTTTGTTAAGTACTTCTCTTTCATGCTTTTAAGCCATTAGGAATGAAGAAATGTTTAGGTTGAAGTTAGCCGCGAGCTGGAGGCCAGGTTCTCTCTCTCGGGTGGTCTGTTGGCTCAAGTTTTGCTGCCTGAGGACTGTTTGGGAATAAAGAGACTAGGTGTCATGGAGCGTTCTTATTGGAGACACCTTGTGTTGGTTTCAGCGACTTGCCTGTGTGGGCACTCTCCACTTCTCAGCGCACTGCCTGTTCACAGACAGGAGTCCCGAAGAGGGGCAGGATGCTTTCCCAAAGGCCACCATGTTAGTACCCTCCAAACGTTGCATTTTTCTGACCAAAGGAAGTGACCTCACATTTCTGTCTTATTCTATCTTCCTTTTTCCTCTTATTCCTTCCCCTAACTCCCAGGAAACACTCTTAATACAGACCAGAGAGGGGCGTCAGAAATGCTCAGGGATGTTCCAAGCCTAATCCTGTTAGGGTGATCCATCCCACCTGCTAGTGTGCCCCTTAATCTGCTCTCTGTTTCTGCTTAGAGAGTGTGAGGCGAGTGGGTGAAGTGCCACCAGCATACTCTCCAGGACCCACAGCCTGTGTTCTGGGCAAGGCCTTTGAACAGGAATGGTCAGGCCTGAGACAGCCTTCACTTAGAGTGGCTGCACCACCCAGGAACCCCAGGCAGGGGGATGGGGAACCAGCTGGAGCACGAGTATTTGATCCTTCCTGGTCCGGATGCAGGTCAAGCAGGACATAGTGGTAAGGGCTGGTACCAGCAATGAATATAGAAACGGTAGCTCAGCAGTGGAAGGAAGCCCTTTTCCAGGCTGTGCAGGGGGCTCAGAGACAGGAGATGGGCCTGTACCTGTGGCCTCTGTCAAAACAGGTCACACAGGGTCTTCTGCAGACTTGTGGCCCAGAGTCTGGCTCTCAGAAGCCTTGGGAAGCTATGATGTCTTTGCTTTTGGTGTTTTTCCTTTTGTGGTGGAAGTTTTCTCACAGTTCTACCAAGAGAGACTCCCCACGTTTGACCTAAGGGACGGGGCAGTCAGAGGTATGGTGCTTGACTCAAGGGTGAATAAGGTGGGGGAAGGGATTCAGCCCCAGAAACCCGGGCCAGTGGGTCCAGGTCCGGACAGCATGGGCTTCCTCTGCCCGGCCTGAGGGACAGACCAACAGGTCACCGCCCCCAGACAGTTGTGTCGGCTTCCTCACCCTCAGATCCTCATACCGTTAAAGACGCAGTGGCCGTGGCACCTCAGCTGGACAGCAGGGAGGGGTCTTTAGAGGCCCCACAGGGGCCTGCAGCTCCTGCTGCTGTGGGGACAGAACTCGGTGAGCATGAATGTGGCCTGTGGGTGTGCCCAGTGCTCCTGACCTACAGCCTGCGCTGTTCCCCTTACCACCCACACCCACCCAGACTCTGAATCAGGCCTATCTGGCCTAGGGATCAGGGCCTGGGTGAGGCTGGGAGGTGCCTGACAGCACAGTTTAAGGAGGCACTTTTTGTTTTTTTAGGGCCACTTGGAAGCCCTGGCGGGGGGGGGGGGGGGCTCCTTAAATTTTGGCCTTTGGTGCCTCTCTGGCCCCACCCTAGTACAAGTCTGATCAGTGCAATTCTCTCTTCTTTGGGAGCAGGAATGAACCTAATAGGACTGTGTGGAGGCGGAGGTCTAGGAACTGGAGGTTGCCAAGGCCAGGGCCCATCCCAGATGGCCCTTGAAGTGCCAGTGGTCAGAGGCTCACTCTGGAGGGGCTGGGTCTCTGGGTGGAAAGTCCTGGGCACAGCACTTCCTGTGGTCAGGTCATCAGCTCCCTGTGAGACCACCTGAACTGGCCCGGGTGCGCCCATCCACTCAGAGCCCGCCGCGGAACATTTCCAGAGCTCCCATGACCGCTGGGAACACTCCTCCTCTCCTGGCCCTGAGAGCTGGGTGAGGCCTGCTGAGCTCGCTCGCAGACAGCCGGCAGGACTCGGCAGGCCCCGGCAGGCCCTGTGGATCCTGCCCTGGGGGATCTGTCAGTTGAGCCCAAATGTTGAAGGAGCACCCCAGGTTAGTGTTCCCCAGTGGCAGGCTGGGAGCACACTGCGGGGCCTGGAGGCTCCCGGGGCCTCCCCGAACCCAGACCACTGCAGTACCAGCTGCCAAAAGTAGCGCAGGTGTGCTTGTCCAGACCTTACCCGCAGCATGAGGCTAAACTGAGCCTTTTTGTGCATCTGTTCTCCGCCATCCACAGCCTTGCCAGAAGGTGACAAATGGCCATTTTGTACAGAAGAAAACTGAGTCTCAAAGACATTGGGAAACTTAGCAAAGAAAGCTGGGGATCGGTTAAACCAGACCTGAAGTCCATCATCTTGCCGGTGATGACCAGCTCTTGCCTCTGACTGCCTTTTCCAGGCACTCCGTATTTCAGCAGCAGGAGACCCCTGCCCATGCCCAGAGGGTCAAGATGCTGGCCCCACCCTCATCTGCTTTCTTAGACCCTAGCCACGCTTGGACTGCCCCGCGCTGCAGGTGTTCACAGTCAGGATTGTATTTTGGATTTTTACATGAGAGTTCCTCTTGCCCCTGCGGTAGAAATAAACACATACACGGACAGACAGACGGCGAGACCAGCAGAGACCTATAAACGACAGGCCCTACACGGTGGCCTCCTGTGTCTGTGTGCTCCTGCCGCCTGCCAGGGTAGTGAGGGGAAGAGGGGTACAGGTAGGGCAGGGGAGTCTCAGAAGGGGGCTGGAAGTCTGGGCCGTGCACACCTGACTCCACAGGACCCGTGTGTGCTCAGAATTCCTTATTAAAGGACCAGGGAGGGGCAGTGGGACCTGCAGGACCCACTCTGGGAGGCGCAGAGAGCTCCCATCGTGCGTCGCCAGGGACTGAGCCAGAGTTCTCACGCTACATACACCCCGGGCCTTCCCAGCTCCGGCCACAGGGCTCTCTCCAGCTCCGAGATGAGGAAAGCCAGCCCTCAAATGCTTCCCAGTTCTCGAAGCACAGCAGCTGCCGCCACCGACTCCTTTCTGGGCCCTGAAAGCTGCAGAGTGAGCAGAGTCACCAACCTGCGCGTGTTCGATGGCCTGGAGGTCTGAGTGCAGGGGGCCAGTGGCCAGAGGTTAGGAGGGATGTATTGGTGCCTGTGCTGCAGGAACTAATGAAGCAAACTTGAGCAGAAACAAGAAAAGGACATGATGGTGCAGATGGTCTCGCGCTCAGATAAGGACAGGGTGGAGGAGGGGGACCTCAGTGGCTCTCCCTTTCTGGACCAGCCTCACGCCCCCTGACACCTCCCTCTACAACCTGGATTTCTCTGCTTCTGTGGCCACATGGCTCCAGCCACACTTGGGAGAACAGAGCACATCATGCAGACTGGTCTTTGGATTGACTTTTGGGGATCAAAAATGGGGGAATAAGGTGTTTTGGGGCAGATACTCAAAAAATGCAGTGGTATTCCCTCATGGGATACAGTGGTTGTTAACCCTTTGGGGTCGTGGAGCCCTTTGAGAAAATGCTCAAAGACAGAGATCCTGTCTCTAAAAACATACATCCCTGCAGAATTTTGGATTCATTTTAGGTTGTTCCCAGAGCCATCAAAAATAAGGCCAGAAGCTCCAAATTTACAATCAGACTTGGCAGTTACCAAGAAGTGCATCTTGGGGCACCCGGCCGGCTCAGTGCATAGCACATGCAACTTTTGATCTCAAGGTTATGAATTCAAACCCCATGCTGGGTGTAGAGTTTTGTGCGTGGTTTTGTTTTGTTTTCAGAGAGCGAGAAAGCAAACACTAGGGAGATGGGCAGAGGGGGAGAAAGAATCCTAAGCAGGCTCCGCACTGAGTGTAGAGCCCAACACGGGGCTCAATCTCATGACCATGGGTTCATGACCTGAGTCAAAACCAAGAGTCGGATGCTCAACCAACTGAGCCACCCAGGCTCCCCCCAGAGTTTACTTTAAAAAAAAAAAGTGCATTTCAAGGTTAGGGCATTGGTTACCAGCAATCAGCTGGGCACTCACTTTTCCCTGTTCCTTCCATATTTCTTATCAGAGGCATTTTTAGGAAAAGCTAAGACCACCTCCAGGATTCCCTGGAGGCAGCAGAGAAGGAGGGGCCTTGAACCACGAGGCAGGGAGAGAGAACATCAAGTTACATGAGGGATTCACCAGGAGGCCCTGAAACTCATGGCCCTTAAGGTAGGGCTTGTAGGACATGTTCAATGTGGGCTTAACCCTTGAACAGTGTTCAGGATTGGAAAACAAGAGGAACAGCTGAGCCACGCAGGTGCCAGTCTTTCTACCTAGAGGCGGTTTTCAAACTCCAGCACAGAAAGGGGAAACCTAACAGCTCAGACTTTGGAGAAACTGAGGCAGCTAGAATTTGCAAGATGTGGTACCAGAGAAGGGAGCCACACTAAAAAAGAGCTCCAGGAGTCTGCACTTGAGCCCTTTCGGGTCTTCGGCAAAGTTCTGGTTCACCCATCCGTAGAAGGAACCAGCCTGAGAACCTTCTAGGGAAGAACAGCCACTGAGGAGAGCTCAGACAGGGCCATGCACTACCTGAGTTCTCACGGCCTGAGCAGAGGAACCACGTTGAACACGCAGTGTATTCAGCAGGGACCAGATGAGCTACAGCTTAGAGGTGGCACTGAATTAAGAAAGGCTGCCTTAAATGCAACGTAATTGAGTTAAAGAATTTTTTTTAATGTTTTATTTATTTTTGAGAGAGAGAGACAGCGTGAGCAGGGGAGGGTCAGAGAGAGAGGGAAACACAGAATCGGAAGACAAGCTCCAGGCTCTGAGCTAGCCCCCATAATCGAGTTTAAAGACTAGCCTTGAAAGGATCAGGCTGATCCACACGCAACACTCTCAGTTCACACACACCACAACACCCAGGTACAACATAAAGACTCTCGTGTCCAGGGCCCAATCAGAACCAACAGATAAGCCAATGGGCATGAGAGTGTGTCCAGTGACAAAGAAGGGGAGTCATAGCTGTGTTCCCAGGGGTGGTGGGAACTAGCCAACAAAGACCTTAAAACCATTGTAAAAATGTTCTGAGTGCTCGAAGAAGCAAAGCAAAACCATGAAGATGGAGACGTGGAAGGTAGAGAAAGGAAGGAAGGCGAATAAGATGTCTGGAGCAAGTCTGCCGTGCAGAAGAATTCCACAGTGTTTGTGTAGACACTCCCTCGGGGAGGTGACATGCATCTCCCCCACCTGTACCTGTGGGCTACACACAGTGACTTCCAAGAAGCACCAAGTGGGAAAGGCTGGGGGGTGACTACCGTGGAGACCCCTGACAGACGTGGCCTCGTGGTATATGTCCAGCTGTGGTGTGGTGACAAAGACACTTAACCTCCGTGGTCTTCCTCTCCAAAAACTTACATGAGGAAAAGACATGGGACAAACCCAAATGGAGGGAAATTCTGCAAAATCCCGGACGAGTTCCCTTAAACTGTCAAGGTCATGAGAAACCAGGAAAGTCTAAGAGACTGTCATAGCCAAGAGGAACATAAGGAGACATAAGAACTCCATGTGGTGTAATCTCTTAGATGAAATTCTGGGACAGAAGGACAGAAGATAAAAACTAAGGAGATCTGAATAAAATAGAAACTTTCTTTAGTTAATAATAAAGTGCAGGTATCCCACATTTTTTTGAAAGTTCACGTTACGCTATGTCACCTTTACAGCAAAAGACCTACGTTGGTGTCTGTTTTCGCTAACCGGAAGAAATCCAAAGAGGGTTTTCATTTTTACCCAAAAGAAGCAAAAAGCAAACCCGGCATCCGGCGCTGATCTCGCAGCGAGCCGGCACAGGCAGCGTGCGCGCCGCGCAGCGAGGGCGGCGGCCCAGGCTCCTCACTCAGGAACCACATTCAGTCTCATCGTCGGGCTGCTAGAGCTGGTGCGCGGCGTCTGGGAGCATTTGTGAGCCTTTATCTCTCCTTGGTTTGTGCATCTGTTTGCAAGGTGTGATCTGAGGTATCAGAGAAGCCGAAGAGAGATGATTTTTTGGGTCTGGGAATACTCTAAATTTTTCCACGTCGATTGACAGTAGTTCTTGGCTTTGCGAATGTTGGCGTAGGAACGCCGCACTTCCGGGTAGCAGGGGAAACCTGCGTATTGAGTCTTTACTTGTGACAGCAGTGTTAACACTCCTAACGACAGCGTGAGGGCTACGCGAGAGCTCTGTACTATCTTCCCAACTTCTCTGTAAATCTAAAGTTACTCTAAAAAAAAAAAAATGAAAATAAAAAAATAAAGTTATCCTGAAATTCAAAGTATTTTTTTATAAGTGCCTGCTGGGGATTAATAGCAGATTAGATACTGCAGAAGGAAAGATCCCGGAACTAGAGTAACTGTAGAAGGGGTCCATGGTGACGCACAGAGAAAAGCAAGACTGGAAACAGTGAGCCTGGCCTCGCAGGGATGCTGTCACACAGCCTGACAGCCAAGCGAGGTTCCAGAGTAAAGGGGTGGGAATGCTTAGACCTCGCCGTCCAAATTTTTGGAAAGCTGTGAACCCACTGATCCGAGATTTACAAGAATTCCCAAGGAGGATAAGCACAAGAAAAAAAAAAAAGGGCCAGGGCATATCACTAACAAATTGTGAAAACAGGTGAAGAGAAAACTCATTAAAGCAGCCAGAAAAAGAAAGAGAATTTGCACAGAGAGGGACACAGACCAGAACAACGCTCACTCCTCAGCAACCGTGAGGTGCGAGGCCGGAAGGGAGCTCCGTAGACGGAGGTCCGGTCAGCGCCCGGAGCTCACTGTGACGCGCCGCATCAGTGAACGAAGAGAAGGAAAACCACGCGACCGACTCAACAGTGGCAGGAGAAACGGCGGACAAACTGGGCACCCACTGCACGAGAAACCTCAGCCAAGTGGGAAGGGCGGCTCCTCGGTCTAACGGGAGCACCCTCGGAGACCTGCAGCCGGCGTTGTGCTTTGTGCTCAAAGAGCGGGCGCTTTGCCTCCGGCGCCGGCACAGAAGGCTGGGGGGTCTGCTCTCGGCGCTCCTCTTCGACAATGTGTGTGACACCCTGGTCAAGTAATATGGCAAATGAGTAAATGAAAGACCAAAAAATTGGAAGGTAGGACATAGAACTGTCTCTGTTTATAGAAAACGTCATTTGCTTAGCAAGTCCCAAGGAGTCTACAAAAAAAGAAAACGCAAAAGTTATTAGAACTAATAAATGAATTTAGTGAGGTCACAGGATTCAAGGTTAACATACAAAAGCCAACTATATTTCTGTATACTAGCAATCAACTGTTGAAAATGGAAATACTTAACAACAGCATCAAGAAAACACCAACTGTTTACTGGCCGAATTATCTATTGCCGTGTAACCAGTTGTCTCCAAACCTAACTGCTTTAAACAGCAAACATCTCACAGTTTCTGGGAGTCACAAGCTGATTCTGATGCGAGGTCTCTCACGAGATGGCAGCCATTTCACGGCTCAGCTGGGAAGAGAGACCCGCTTCTAAGTTCACCAGAGTGTTTGGTGGCAAGTGGCCTTTCATTAAAATTAAAGAATTTTTCAGGACCCCTTCCTCAGGGCAGCTTACAGCCAGTCAGCCCACTTCTCCCAGAGCAAGGGACCCAGTGTGGCCTTTGTCACCTGTTGAGCGCACGGCACAGGAGAAGACAGCTCAGGGTGTGAGCCCCCGGAGGCAGGATCATTGGGGGCTGCCCGTAGACTAGTTACCATGGGGGTGGACCTTGTAAACTATGGATAAAATTTGTGCACGGAAAGCTATAGAACACTGCTGAGAAAAATTAAAGAGGATCTAAGTAAATGGAGAGCAATGCCATGGTCATAAACAGAAGACTCAGTGTTGGTAAGATGAAAATAGATTTCATACAATCCCAGTCAAATCTCAGCAGGTATCTTTGTAAATGTTGGTAAGCTGATCCCTACTAGAGTTTATTTGAAAAAGCAAAGTCAAACATTCTAAACAGAGAATAGCCTTTTTTTTTTTTTTTTAAGTTTATTCACTTTGGGGCGGGGGGGGAATCCCAGGCAGGCTCTGCACTGTCAGCCCAAAGCCCAGTGTGGGGTTCAAACCCTCAAATGGTGAGATCAGGACCTGAGCCCAAGTTGGCCACTTAACCAACCGAGCCACCTGGGCACCCCGTCAGACATTTTTTTAAAGGAGAACCAAGTTGGAATACTCACAAATTAATTTCAGAATTTACTATAAAGCTGTAATAATCGGTACTGAGTGAAATTGGCATAATTGTAAATATGTAAACAGAACAGTCTAGAGAATCCAGAAATAGACCCACCCATTTAAAGGTGATTGATTTTTGACAACGGTGCCACTGCAATTCAGTAGGAATAGTCTTTTCCGCAAATGGTGCTGGAGTAATCGGTCGCCCATAAGCACAGGTGTGAGCCCGTCATCTGCTTCACACCACGTACAAAAACTGAAACGAATCAGACTAAAATGTAAAAGCTAAGACTTGAAAACTTCTAGAAAGGAAAAAACCTGAATGCAAATGCTTATAGCACTTTTATTCACAAGAGCCAAATCAGGACACGCCCCACATGTCACCCTGCTGGAGAGTGGGTGGGCAAGTGGCGCCGCCCCCGCAGGGGCTCCGCGCCAGAGAGGGCGAGCAGCTTTCCGTGTGACCATGGCCGCTCCTCGAAAGCATTCTGTTGTGCTAAGTGCAAAGCACCAAACACAAAAGCCTGCGTGCTCTGTGATTTCACTCATATGACGTTCTGGCAAAGCCACAACCAGGGGAGCAGAGGTGAGATCGGTGGTTGCCTGGGGTGGGGGTTGGCCGCAGAGGGACAGAAAGGTAGTTTAGGGGGTGGTGGAAACGTTTTCTGTTCTCGCATGTGGTGGTAAACAATTGTACGTAAAAAATGGATCAAGCGATGCATTTTAAGTTATAAACCTGATGTAAATTGCATCTTCCTTTTTAGAAACGTGGGGTGGGGGGTGTCCCTGGTGGCCAGCTCTGTAGAGATACCCAGTCACCAAGAGTGTAACTCAGCAAACACTGTGTCCCGGGGACAGGACAAGACACGGTCTACGTCATGTGCGTGGATGATGGATGCAGGCTGGGGAGCGCCTCCATCAGGACTGAGAGAGAGAGAGTGCAGCCCCAGAAGGAGCGGTCGTTTTCTTTCCTCTTCCATCCGAGAGGAACCCCATCTCCTATGCCAGGGGCATCCTCCAGCAGTCCACCAAATGCCTGCTCTCTGAAAATGTGTGAGAGCTGCCTAACGCAGGGCTTAGAGGCAAATTATACAGTTAAGTGATTCTATTAGAAAATAAGAATGGCTTCTAAGCTTCCACCTTAAGAAAGTAGGAAAAAAAAGAAAAGAGCAAAGTAAACGCAAAGCAAGCATAAGGAAGGAAATGATAGAGACAACAGAAGTCACTGAAACTGAAAATGGCAAAAAGGTAAAATAAGTTAATTCAAAAACTGATTCTTTGAAAACATAAAAGTTGGTAACTTGTAGCATGACTGACAGACAAGACCTGAATCACCAATCTCAGGAACAAAGAGGATATGTGTCACCGCAGACCCCACATCGAGTGTGAGGGTAATAAGGAAGTACTTTCAGCAACTGTATGCATGTACTGTTGGCAACTTAGATGAAATGGACCAATTCCTTGAAAACAATGAACTGTCAAAACTCGCCCAAGGTGAAACGGATAACCGTAATGGTCCTAACTCTATTAAAGAAGTTGAATTCCTAGTAATAAACCTTCCTAAAAAGAAAACTCCAGGCCCAAATGGTTTTGCTGCGAAATTTAAACATTTGAAGAAATAACACCAATTATACACAGCTTTCTCCAGGAGACCAGAGGAGGGAACACTTTGCAACTCATTTTGTGAGGTGAGCATTACTTTGATATCAAACACAGGGGCACCTGGGTGGCTCATTTGGTTAAGCAACAGACTTCGGTTCAGCTCATGATTTCGTATAGTTCATGTGTTTGAGCCCCGCAACTTCAGCTCAGGTCATGATCTCATAGTTCATGGGTTCAGCCCCCCTTCATCAGGCTCTGCTGACAACTCAGAGCCTGGAGCCTGCTTCAGAGTCTGTGTCTCTGTCTCTCTGCCCCTCCCCTGCTCATGCTTTGTCTCTCTCTGTCTCAAAAATAAATAAACATTAAACACACACACACACACACACACACACACACACACACAGAGGCACCTGGCTGGAGAGGTTATTTAAAAATAAACTTTTTAAAAACTTAGACAAAAATGCCTAAGAAAACTAAGGACCAGCATTTTTCATAATGTTTCCTGTAAAATATAAGCAAATCTAGCAATATATAAAAAGACTGATGTCACAACACAAGGAACTTATTCCAGAAACACAAGGGTGGTCCAAGATTTTAAAATAAAGTCGATATAATTAACAACCTAAAGAAGAAAAGCTACATGATCATATTATTTGCAGAAAAAATACTTGACAGAATTTGATCATTAAAAAATAAAACCAAACAAAAAAACTCAGGAAACTGAGAATAGTGGACAACTTAGCCTGATACCAAAAAAAGGGTCTACACCTAATATCATCCTTAATGTTAGGAGAGACTGAATGCTTTTCCCCTACGATCAGAACAAGGTACAATATCTATTTTCACCAGTTCTAGTCAACATTGTACTGGAAGTCCTATCCAGTACTTGAAGACAAGAAAAAGAAGTTAAAAGAATGTATATTGGAGAGCAAGAAATACAACCGAATATAAATAAACAAAAATAATTTGAAAACCCTTATTTTGGGGCACCTGGGGGGCTCAGTCAGTTGAACATCCAACTTCGGCTCAGGTCACGATCTCACGGTTGGTGGGTTCGAGCCCCGCGTTGGGCTCTGGATTGTGACAGCTCAGAGCCTGGAGCCTGCTACAGATTCTGTGTCTCCCTCTCTCTCTGCCCCTCCCCTGCTTGCACTCTCTCTCTCTCTCTCTCTCTCTCTCTCTCTCAAAATAAATAAAACATAAAAAGAGAATTAAAAAAAAAACCCGTATTTTATAGATGGCATAATTGTCCACATAGAAAATCTCAAGAAAATCTACAAAAATACTCCTAGAACTAAGGAATTGAGTTTTGCAGGGTCACTAGATACAAGGTCAAGACACAAAAATCAAGTGCATTTCTAATGAACAATATGAAATTGATTTTTTAAAATATCATTTACAGTTGCTCCAAAGAAATGAGTACTGGGGTGCATGGGTGGCTCAGTGGGTTAAGCGTCTGACTTCAGCTCAGGTCATGATCTCACAGCTCGTGAGTTCACGCCCCACGTCAGGCTCTGTGCTGACAGCTCAGAGCCTGGAGCCTGCTTCGGATTCTGTGTCTTCTTCCCTTGCTCTGCCCCTCCCCCCTCTCAAAAATAAGCATTTAAAAAAAATTTTTTAAATGAGTACTTAAATACAAGCGTAGTAAAACATGTAAGGATCTGTATACCAAAACTATAGGATTATAAAAACACCTATGAAAGAAAGCAAAGTTGACTTAAGGAATGGCATACCATGTTTATTGATGTTTTAAAGCAAATTTGGAAAGTTTTCAGGCCTTGTTTCTTTTAATGTTTGTTTTGGTCCTTTCTTTCCTATAAGGAAAAGTACTCCATTTACATGTACCCTGGGGCAGTTAAAAGTGTCCCACATTTTTTTTTCTTTTTTTCCTTTTTTTTTTTTTTGAGACTCCTTTCATTTTTCTTTACTCTGTTTTCTCTCTGTCCTTCTGCTTTCATCATCTGTCTCCATTTTCAGATTTGCTGATTATTTCTTCTGCCAGTTCACATCTGCTGTTGAGTCTTTGTAGTAAATTCCTCATTTTGGCTATTGTACTGTTAGACGCTGGAACTTTCATCTGACTCTGCTTTATGAGTCCTGTCCCTTTGTTGTGAATCTGTCTTTGGCAAGGCACTGTCCCCTCATCTTCCGGTCCTGGGTGATCTCCTTCAGTTCTGTAAACATGTGTGATGTTTGCTTTGAAGTCTTGGGGAAACCTGACACCTTGTCCCTGTCAAGCTCAGTGTCTGTTGGGTTTTTCTCTTTTCCCTTGTGCACAGGTCACACTTTGCTGTTCCTTGTTGCGTCTCATAGTTTTGTTGAAAAGTAGATTTTACGTAATGTAGTACTTCTGGATGACCACCCCACCCACTTGTTTTTGTTTTGTGACTTGGCTGGGATACTTTAGTGTAGTCCATCTTCTGCGTCTTTGACCTCAGCGTTAGTCCACTGCCTCCCAGGGCGTTACACCCAGACTTTAGGCTCTGTACTTACTGCCCGGTGCCCCAGGACACACATTGTTAATGAGCATGCTGATCCAATTCAACAGGTGGTAGCAGTTTAAGGTCTATCTTTGATGTTTGGTCTGACTCTGGGAGGGCGCTGAACCGCCTCTTTCCTGTGAGAACAGGCTGGCCCTGGTTGAGCCGGTTACTCTGAACTGAGAGGTGCTGTTGTTCTCAAAAGCAGCCTTAGGCTTGAACTTCCCTACTTTTTGTTTCAAATAAGGTGAGTTCCCTTGGGGAGACCCTTCAGAGCTCTCTTTCCTTGTGACTGCCTCTCTCCTGGGGAAATCTCATGGTCCATCGGATGGAGCCCCACGTCGGGCTCCACGCTGACTGCATGGAGCCTGCTTGGGATTCTCTGTCTCCTCTCTCTGCCCCTCCACCACTCACATGAGCACACTCTCACGAATAAACTTTTAAAATTAAAAAAAAAAATAAAGCCTTGGTGGTTCAGTATATCTCCTCGCACTTGAATCCCAGAAGTAGAAATTGCTCCTTCCTTTTCTTTTTTTAAACTTTTTTAAATGTCTATTTTTCGGGGGGCGGGCAGAGAGAGAGACACACACACAGACACACACACGCACACAGAATCTGAAGCAGGCCCCAGGCTCTGAGCTGTCAGCACAAAGCCTGACACAGGGCTCAAACTCACGAACTGTGAGATCATGAACTGAGCCAAAGTCAGAT
This sequence comes from Cryptoprocta ferox, assembly GCA_028646485.1. NCBI lineage: Eukaryota > Metazoa > Chordata > Mammalia > Carnivora > Eupleridae > Cryptoprocta > Cryptoprocta ferox. The sequence goes on along the minus strand of CM053569.1, from coordinate 536,450 downwards.
GCTTAACTTAACTGACTTGAGCCACCCAGGCGCCCCTGCTCCTTCCTTTTAAAAGGGTGGTTTTGCTGGATATACAATTCTTGGTTGACACGTTTTTTTTCCTTTAAGTTTATTTATTTTGAGAGGGCCAGCAAGAGTGGGGGAGGGGCAGAGAAGGAAAGAGAGAATTCCAAGCAGGCTCTGCACTGCCAGCACAGAGCCCGATGCAGGGCTTGAGCCCATGAACCGTGGGATGATGACCTGAGCTGAAACCAAGAGTTAGACACTTAACCGACGGAGCCCCCCAGGCACCCCTCCCTCCTTTCAGCCCCTTTAAATGTAATCCTGCTGCCTTCTGGCCTGCATGGATTCTGATGAGAAATCAATTGTTGTTATTTTTTTTTATGGAGTTTGTTTAGATTCTTGGAAGTTTTTTATCAAATTTAGGAAATGTTTGGCCATTATGTCTTCAGCTATGCTTTCTGTCCATTTCTTTGCTGGGACTCCCATTGTGAGTAAGTTGGTATAATTATAATTTTTAATTCCAGAATTCAGATTTGGCTTATTTTTATCTTTATTGGTATTGTTCATTCCACGAGATGTTCTCATGCTTTCCTTTATTTCGTTAGATGCAGTTTCATTTCATTCTTTGTATTTGAAATTGCTGGTTTAAAGTCTTCGTCTAGTAAATCCAACTTCCAAGCCTCATTAGGGATGGTTTTGATTACTGCTTTTTTCCCCCGGTGTATAAGCCATATCTCATTTCTTTGCATGTCTCATAGTTTTTCACTGAAAACTGGACTTCGAATTAATATAATGTGGTATATGTTAGGTTCTGGATATCAGATCTTCCTCCTCCCCAGGATTTGTTGCAGTTACTATTTCTTGTAGTTGTTGGTGTTCATTTATTTCTGCACAAATTCTGGACAATTTATGGTCTTTGTTGTCCATGACCACTGAAGTCTGCTTGGCTAGCTTAGCAGTCAGCCGGTTAAGGGGACAGATATTTCCCTTTCCTCCTGGAACCAGTGCCCCATTAGTCGTGGGGGGACTCTGTAGGCGTTGGGGTGTTGCACTCGGCACGCAGCCAGGTTGTTGACACCCCTGCTTTGTCCCCAGCTTTCTGCTTGTGTGGAGCCTCCCAAGTCACCAGAGGTGCAAGCCTGGGGCCACGTCAGGTCTTTCCTGATTGTCCACACAGCACTGCACATGGGTGTGACTTCCTGATGCCCAGGAATATTTTGGAGCTTTTCAAAAACCCCTCGCGATGTCTCATTCCCTGGCTCTTCCTTTGGAGTTTTTCTAGCAAACCCATGTTTTGCCCTGTCATCCTCTGCCTGAGGCAACCAAAGTTTTGAATTCCTCTCTTGATGTTATCGACAAACATCCCTAGGAAAAATGCTTTTTGTATTGGGAGAGCTTGGGGTCCGATCAAGCAGACAGATCTGCAAGTGGAGTCTGCACAGGAGCTGTGGGACCGGTCAGAGTAACTCCCCGGGCTGGGGCTACGGGAGGGGAGGCGGGAACAGGGCACGTCAGGTACCACGAAGCTCACTGATCTCATTGCAAGAGAATCATTTTTCTCGAATAAATGCTTCCCATGTTGCTATTGATTTTCAGAGTTCTAAAAAAGTGCACTGTAACGTTTTTGCCAGGTTTTTTTCTTTTCTCTTTTTCTTTTTGTTTGCCATTTTTCTAATTCCTTCTTTGGAGGAGAACTTTTCAGAGGCCCTGCTTCCACCTTCTCCACCCCTTCACATGCTTATATCTGGGTTCAAATTCACGTGCACGCACATGTGATGGACATGCAGGCAGCTCTCGCCTGCCACCCGGGGTTCCTCTGGCTTCTCTCGCTCCGTACCTTTTGTCCCTTCTTTGATGGGGGAAGCCGTGCCTGGTGTCCCTAGTGGACTCAAGGGTAGCATGTCCTGTCACCCCCCGCCTGCTGCTCCCCTCACCACTCTCTGGCCCTGCTCCAGGACCCTGCCCCACACCCCAAGGCCCTTCTAGCAGAAGCTGGCCTTGCCAACCTTCCTGGTAGCATCTGGATTGAGATCAGAAAAAAGATGGGGGCGCCTGGGTGCCTCAGTCAGTTGAGCATCTGACTCTTGATTTCGGCTCAGGTCACCATCTCACAGTTTGTGGGTTCGAGCGCCGTGTCAGGCTCTGCACTGACAGTGCAGAGCCTGCTTAGGGTTCTCTTTCTCCCTCTCTGCCCCTCCCCCACTCCCCCCTTTCTTTTTCTTTCTCAAAAAAAAAATAAATAATAATAATAATAATAATAATTTTTAAAATGTATGTGTTTTAAAAAAAAGAAAGGAGATGGAGGAAGAGTAACGTAGTGACTCTTTCGCAATCTCTCTTTCCCATCTCAGATGCCGAAAGAAGAATGAGGTTGCATTTCTGAATACAGCTGTGTGTTTCTCTCCCATTTTCTTGGCTGCCTCACCTTGAGGTCTTGGCTGTCCCCGGGGGGAGAGCTAACGAAAGCAGGAACAGGATCCCCTAAAGACGGGATGTGAGGTGCCATGCATTCCAGGGAGTTTCTGGAACCCTGGGGCAGGGCTTCCTGGCTGCAATGAGGTCCCCTCCTCTCTGGCTGTGTGGCTCTGTCACCCAGTCCAGGGCCTCCAGCAGCGCACGCAGGGGCGGAGGGACCGGGCACACCCGGGGGCTGCTGCTCAGGGGCTGTGTGTGACTCTGCCACGTGCCTCCCAGCAGAGCGGGAGCAGCTTCCACGTGTTCGACCAGGGCCAGTTCGCCAAGGAGGTGCTGCCCAAGTACTTTAAGCACAACAACATGGCTAGCTTCGTGCGGCAGCTCAACATGTGTGAGTACCCTGCCGCCCGGGCGTGGGGGATGGGCCACGATGCAGAGCCCGGTGGGTCCGGGGGGGCTTGCGGCCAGGGCGCTCCTTCCTGGGGGAGAAGAGCCCTCAGGGAAGAGTCTCTGGAGCCCCAGCCAGACACAGGCACGTGCGCTGGGGAGGGCTTGTTGTCTGGGAGTGTGGGGTCTCCCTTAGACCAAGACCACCAGCTGCTGCAGGCAGCGGTATGGCCAGAGCCCTGCCAGGCAGAGCCCTCCTCCGGGACCCTCCCTGTGTCCCTTGGTGGGGTAGCACCCAGCCCTGAGGCAGAGCTGCTCCCACCCCGTCATGTGCAGACGGCTTCCGGAAGGTGGTCCACATCGAGCAGGGTGGCCTGGTCAAGCCAGAGAGGGACGACACTGAGTTCCAGCACCCATGCTTCTTGCGTGGTCAGGAGCAGCTCCTTGAGAACATCAAGAGGAAAGTGACCAGTGTGAGTAGTCAGCCTCCCTGTCTCTGCCTCCTCAGACCTTCCTCCAGACTGTGAGTGGGAGCAGCGGCCACTTGCTGTCCTGCTGGGCCCATGACTGCTAAGGGCAGTCAGCTGCTGGCCTGGCTACACTGCACCCTCTTCCTGGTGGGCCCTCTCCTCCCTGCTTGTCCATCTAGGACTCCCCTGGACCGTTCCCCCATCAGCCACCACAGCAAAGGCCCCTCTCCAGACTGCCAGCCCTTGGCCCTTCCACTGCATCCCAGGCCCTCCCCTCTTCCCCGGGGGGCATGGGGAGCATGGGGAGCAACTCAGTGACTGTTCCGCGCCACCACCACCCCTCCACGGGGTCTCAGGTATCCACCCTGAAGAATGAGGACATAAAGATTCGCCAGGACAGCGTCACCAAGTTGCTGACGGACGTGCAGCTCATGAAGGGGAAGCAGGAGAGCATGGACTCCAAACTCCTGGCCATGAAGCAGTAGGTTCCACGCAGCAAGTGCAGCGGGGCGCCTGGCAGGCGAGATGGCGGGCCGCGGGGACCCGTGGGAGGCAGCCTGAGTGAGGAAGGCACAGGCCTGGGAACTGGCCACTCCCTCCGGGGCCCCTTCCCACCAGCCCTGCCTCCCGCAGTTTGGGACAGAGACGCTCCAGACTTCTCCCCAAACGCAGAATTAGGTTCAGACTTGTGCGCCTCTCTGGGAGACAGGGTCTAACCCAGTTCCCGCTCCAACAGGCAGAGCTGGGCTCCTGGCACCTGCCTCATCTTTAGGCACCTCACGCTGCATCCCGAGCATGCACCTCACAGGCCGGGGTGGCTGGTCCTCACCGTCCCCACAGCGCCAACTCTCCTGTTGGCCCCCACTGCCGCCAAGGCACGTGTGGCCACCAGTAACCAGCCCTATGCTCCCCTCCCCAACCAGGACCCCTAAGAGGGCTGGCTTGGGCCTCTTTCTATGCGCTTGGGGGCCCTGGGGACCTCAGGAGCCACAGCCTGGGGTGGCTGTCCTCAGCTTGGTGTGGCCTGAAAGCCTCTCAGGGGGCAGGCCCTCATGACTCCGAAGTCCAGGAGGAGGCTCCTGGGCTCTGTCTTTACATGTGGGTCTGGCAGAAGCCACTGGCTGTAGGACGCCTGGGTGTGCAACCAGGTGAACTTGGCCTCCCAAGACACCGGTACCTCTTAGGGTGAGGCCAAGAGGAGCAATTCCATGTCAGTAAGACATTCAGGGGGCTTGGCAGGGCTGGCCCATCAGAAGGGCAGGCCTGCTCGCCCAGGCCTAGTGAGGGGCCCCGAGGCCCACGCAGGCACAGGACAACCCCCATATGCTGCTCTTTACCCCTGGCCTGCCTTCCTTTCCTCAGGTTCAGGTAGGGCAGAGATGGCTCAGAGGGACTGGGGGGGGGGGGGCGACACTCAAGGGTGTCCAGGAGGTCTCAGCCAGGACCCTGGGGTCCACCCAGCTTACCCCGTCCTGTGCTCTGCCGAAGCCCTTCAGCCTCTTCCCTGTGGGCCCCTCCCAACTGACTGCCCGCCTGACACGCCTGTGTGTCCTCCGCTCGCGGTGTGGCAGAACACAGGCTTGGTCCGCCCCAGCCCTGTTACAGCCAGGCCCACAGCCTTACGGGGTCACCCGCACCCCAGCCCCTACGCCTGCCCGGGGGAGTGGGAGAGGTCCGTGGAGCGCCCCCAGTCCTGCCGACCACGCCCGCTGTGTTACAGCGAGAACGAGGCCCTGTGGCGGGAAGTGGCCAGCCTGCGGCAGAAGCATGCCCAGCAGCAGAAAGTCGTCAACAAGGTGTGCGGTGGGCCCCGGGGGAGCCTGGCGGGCCCCTCGCAGGGCCGGGCTAACTGCGCCTTTCCGCCCGCAGCTCATCCAGTTCCTCATCTCACTGGTGCAGTCCAACCGGATCCTGGGGGTGAAGAGAAAGATGTGAGGCGCGGGGGGTGCCCGTCCCTCGGCACAGGGCCCGGGGCCACCCTGTCCCCTGCTGGCTGAGGCCCGGGTGGCCCTGAGGTCTCGGGGAGGCACCTAAGCCTGCACCTTCCCCCCGCAGCCCCCTGATGCTGAACGACAGCAGCGCGGCACATTCCATGCCCAAGTATGGCCGCCAGTACTCCCTGGAGCACATCCACGGCTCAGGCCCCTACTCGGTGAGCGCCGGGAGCAGCAGGACTAGCCTGGGTGGGGCAGGCACCGCTGCGGCTCCTGCCACACAGGTCACCTCCCTTTGATGGCAGGCTCCTTCCCCGGCCTACAGCAGTTCCAGCCTCTACTCCCCGGATGCCGTCGCCAGCTCCGGACCCATCATCTCCGACATCACCGAGCTGGCCCCCAGCAGCCCCTTGGCCTCCCCAGGCGGAAGCGTAGACGAGAGGTGGGGGCCACATCACCCAACTGTCAGGAGAAGGGCGGGCCCACCGAGGAGGCGGCTGCTGACGTGTGTGCCCCCTGGTGTGCAGGCCATTGCCCAGCAGCCCCCTGGTACGCGTCAAGGAGGAGCCCCCCAGTCCTCCTCGGAGCCCCCGGGTGGAAGAGGCCAGTCCAGGACACCCGTCCTCTGTCGTGGAGATACCCCTGTCCCCGACTGCCCTCATTGACTCCATCCTTCGGGAAAGCGAGCCTGCCCCTGCCGCCCCAGCCGCACCCCTCACGGATGCGGGGGGCCGTCGCCCCTCACCCTCGCCCCCACCTGCCTCGGCCCCTGAGAAGTGCCTCAGCGTAGCCTGCCTGGACAAGTGAGTGCCACCACCCCCCTACCTCCACCATAGCCTCTGGAAGCACATCTGGGCCTCTAGCTAGGACTGTCCTGGAGGGCTGGTGTGGGGCGGTCGTCGGGCTGTGGGCACAGGGGTTGCTGGGGGCTGAGCCAGCAGACCTGGCCCCGAGCTCAGAGCCTGTTGTCCCACATCCCCCGTGCCTCAGGAGCCACGGGTGTGCGGCCTTGCAGGCCTCTCACACCTGCTCTCTGAGCCACTCTGGCTGCTGCTGTCACGCCTTCCCACGACAGCCCACTGCATCTGTCCTGCCCAGCAGAGGGCCTGCCCCAGAGGCCAGGCAAGCAAGGGCGGGGGGCATGGAGTCCACCTGGCCCCCACCTGCAATCGGGGGGCTCTTGTCTTTGTATCTTGCAGTTTGGCTCGCGCTCCACAGATGTCTGGGGTCGCCCGCCTCTTCCCCTGCCCCTCCTCTCTGCATGGCCGAGTCCAGCCAGGGTTAGCGCCGTCCCCACTGGGGAGGGAGGAGGGCTCCGCCAGAGCTCAGGCCCCTCCCCAGCTTCGGACCAGACCCTGGCCTGGCCATGAGCGCTTGGCCCTGCCTGGTGAACGGGCATCCCGGGCCCTCGCAGCGGGGAGCGGCCCCCCACCCCCATCCCAGGCTCTGGGGCCCGAGCCAGTGCCCCAGGTCACCGACTGACGAGATGGGCCTCCCAGCCTGGCACTGCCAGGGGTGCAGCCAGGCTCCTGGCTGCCGTGCCGACTGGCTTCCTCTCAGGTTGGGGCTGGGCCCCGTGGACACCTCCCAGAGCCAGCCTGGCCACCCATCCAATGGCACAGGTCCACCAGGTGGCCCAGAACCTTCTCGGCCACAGCCTCCAGACCCAGGTCTCTTTCCCAGCATGCACCAGGGTAGAGACCAGCCCTCTATACCATGCCCGCAGCTCCCTCTCCCCATCCCTGCTGTCTTCCAACATAGAGACAAGACCTTGCCAAGCCTGAAAAACTGCCCCCAGCCCATCCTGAGCACCAAACCCCTCCTTGGCCCCCGTCATCCTGGCTCAGCCATTTAGTGCTGCCAGAGGCCTTACTGGGCCTCACAGCGACAGGACCGGCTGGCACAGCCTGAACTGCCCTTGCCCCAGTGGCCAAGCACCCCGCCTTTTCCCACACGCGTCCCTTAGGACACACAGGGTGTGCAATGGGGCCCCACCTTGGAGGACCTCCCGTGAGCCTAAGCAGGGTGGGGGTTTAGCTGAGGACAGCCCCTCTCTGGCTGGTGGGTGTGATCACCAGCAGGAGGGCACCCGGCCTGGGGTGCCTAGGGCTCCACTTTACCTGCTCCCTTCGTTCTGACTAGGACCGAGCTCAGTGACCACTTGGATGCCATGGACTCCAATCTGGACAGCCTGCAGACCATGCTAACAAGCCACGGCTTCAGCGTGGACACCAGCGCCCTGCTGGACGTGAGTGCCTCCCTACCCCCACCCTGCTCACAGCTCACGGGCGCAGCCTGACCGCCCTCCCTTCCCTGCAGCTGTTCAGTCCCTCGGTGACAGTGCCTGACATGAGCCTGCCCGACCTTGACAGCAGCCTGGCCAGCGTGCGTAGGCGGGGGCAGGGCGAGCCGTGGGGGCGGGGAGGGGGAGGGGCGCCGTGGGCGGGCAGGAAGCAGGAACCCTCACTCTGCCCCCTTCTGCCCCCCGGCAGATCCAGGAGCTCCTCTCTCCCCAGGAGCCCCCCAGGCCTCTCGAGGCAGAGAACAGCAGCCCCGACTCAGGTGAGCCAAGCCCTGAGCCCCTGCCCTGCCCCACCCCAGCGCCCCCACCCGCTGGTGCCCTGACCCAGCCCCCACCCCCAGGGAAGCAGCTGGTGCACTACACGGCGCAACCCCTGTTCTTGGTGGACCCGGGCTCCGTCGATATGGGAAGCAACGACCTGCCCGTGCTCTTCGAGCTGGGGGAGGGGTCCTACTTCTCGGAGGGGGACGACTACACAGATGACCCCACCATCTCCCTGCTGACGGGCTCTGAACCCCCCAAAGCCAAGGACCCCACTGTCTCCTAGAGGCCCCAGGATGAAGGCTGGCTAAGGGGCTGGGCGTGGAGCCCACTCAGCAGCGAGGGCCCCAGCCCCGTGGGCCGTGGCAGCCTGAGGCTTTACAGCCACGCTTGGACTGCCCCGCGCTGCGGGTGTTCACAGTCAGGATTGTATTTTGGATTTTTACATGAGAGTTCCCCTTGCCCCTTCGGTAGAGATAAATACTTACACGGACAGACGGACGAGACCGGCAGAGACCTATAAACGACAGGCTCTACACGGTGGCCTCCTGCGTCTATTTCCTCCTGCCGCCCCCCAGGGTGGTGAGGAGGGCGGGGGTGAGGGGGTGTCTCAGAAGGGGGCTGGGAGTCTGGGCCGTGATGGTCTCCTTGGAGGGAAGGTAGATGTCCGGGGCGTAGCCATGCGCGCCCAACTCCACAGGACCCGTGTGTGCTCAGAATTCTTTATTGAAGGACCAGGGATGGGGACATGTGGGACAGACCCACAGGAATGCCCTGCCCAAGGCCTCCCCACGGGGGGACCAGGTGGGGCACGGACAGACAGGCAGGGCGGCTGCACACATCTCAGCAGAGGCACCCTGTTCTTCATGTGGTCTCAAGGCACTGGGCTGGTTTGCGGGGGAAGGGTTGGGTGACGAGGGGTGGGGAGGTGACAGACCAGAGCAGCCTGCCTGATGACCTGTGCCCCCAGGAGTTCACTCCCTGCTTACCATCCTCAGCAGGGGCCGGGGACGTGCTGCCTCCACCCTGGGATCCAAAGGGTACCCTCCCCAGGGAGCCTTACCCCCAACTCCACCATGGCCAGAGGGAATGAGGACGTGGAGTTGGACAGATCCTGGTTGGGGCGGGGCAGCAAAGCTCCTGAGGCCGCTGCCCAGGCACCTCCTCAGGACCCCAGCTTGTCAGACCACGTCTGCGGGTCAGGGCACACCTGACCTGCCAGGGCCTCGGGATTTTCAGCACAGAGAAGGGCCAGGCCTCAGGCCAACAGCACCGGGGAGGTGCAGAGAGCTGGTGTTCACGCATCTGCATGGATGCATGCGCTCGTGAGGGAGACCCAGGTCAAGGATTGGGCCAGGCCACCTGCCTCATCCGAGAGGCAAGAGCCCCCACCCCAAGGCTCTGCAACTGTCCCCAGGTAAGTATCGCAGCATGTGGCCACCCCAGGGGCAGCAGTGGCAGCAGCAGCAGCAGCTCCCCAAGGGTCGGTGGACTCCGCCTCTGTGAGCTCCACGGCCTTGTCTGAGATCTTCAGCAGACCTGCGGCTCCGCCAGCCCCCTGCTCCATCCTGACTCGGCCCGCTTACACCCGTCTCCAGCCTCGGCCCCAAGCCAAGGTCCACTGCTGGGCAGTCCTTCCGAGGCCTCTTCCAAGGCCCTATCACAGGGAGCTCTGAGCTAACCACCCCCCCCCCCACAAACTCGCACACATTAACAAGGGCGGTGACAAGGACAGGAAGTGTGACCTCAGCTGAGCCTTCTTAGGCAAATGGGAGTTGCCACCTGTGCCATGAGCTGTGTGTAGGGAGGAGTCTGCCTGACCACCGGTACCTGGGCCCAGCCCCAGCCTCGGCATCACTGTGGCCGTGCCCTGCCCAGGGGTGTTCCAGGACACAGCACCCCAGGAGACATGGGCATGGGCACCAGTAAGGCCAGTGGGACCCAGATCCCCCTCCCAAGAGCACCACTAGCACCCCACAACCCCAGCAGGCTGAGGGCAACCACTCTGGGACAGCACTTTATTGATTCCCTCAGACCCCTGGGCAGGATTGGCACAGTCTTGGGCTGCTGACACCTTCCACCAGCACCGGCCTGTGCCTGGTCTGCCATCCCTGAGCAGGACAGGAAGGAGCCCCATAGGGGCAGAGAGGGCCTCCAGTGGGGGGGGGACTGGGAGGAGGCAATGGACAGCCAAGCCCCCTCCCCAGCACACAGGTAGGGGATGGCTCTGGCTGCGGGCAGTGAGGTGAGAAGAGGTGGCAGTGAGGACTTTGCTGTGGAGCCGCTCAGGCTCCGGCCACCGGGGCCTCGTAGTTGAGCACATAGTAGTCATGGACGTACATGAGCACGGCCACTGGCTGCCCAATGATGAGCGTCAGCCACACGGCCGCGTTGCCGTAGTTGCCCTGGAAGAAGCGGCTCACTATCCATGCCAGGGGGATCTAGGGACACAGCGACACAGGGCTACAGTCAGTTGGCCACAGTGACCACAGGGCTGGTGGCTCCGGGGGCACAGGGCGGCTGAGGAGGGAACGCTCACCTGAGCCATCATGCCCGTAAAGGCCCAGAGGCGGAACATGTGCAGGGGGATGCTCACCAGGTACTGCAGGGGCAACGACAGAGGGTCAGCCACCTTCTCATGCCACACCCACCCTAAGGATGAGGCTGTCGTGCCTGTGGCGCACTGACCTCGTGGAAGAAGGCCGAGGCAAAGAACACCCCTGTCCTGGCTACCCACTTGCTGCTGCCCCGTCGAAGCATGGGCTTGTAGAAGTGCCTGTGGGGGGAGGGGGCCGTGGGAAGGGTGCCCAGTGCCACAGGGAGCTGCACACCCACCAGTTACATTCCTGCCCACGCCCACCTGAGGCACCACTTGTGCACAGGGATGTTCCAGTTCTGCCAGAAATAGATGACGGACTCAGAGTTCCTAGGGACCGACAGCAGCAGCGAGTGACCAACTGGCACCATGGCCCAGCCCAGCCCCCAGCCCCGCCCCCAAGGCCACCCACCACCAGTCCCGGTAGAACTCCCGGTCTCCGAACTGCATGAGCTCGGCCACGGCGTTCATGCAGGAGTGGAAGAACCAGTAGAAGAAGATGAGCCAGATGAGGTGGTTGGGGACCTGCGGTTGGGGGGAGGCAGGCGCCAGCTTCCAGAACACACCGCCCGCCAGCCCTGCTCGCGCCCAGCCCTGCCCAGCCCACCGCTCACCGCCAGCTTCAGGAGGCGCTCGATGATGCGTGAATAATCCATATCCTGCGGAGACGCGGCTTAGCTGGCTCCCCAAGCCGCGCCCCCACCTGTCCCCCACCCCAGCACAGGGGAGCCCGACCCCTCACCTTGAAAGGCTTCATGGAGTTCTGGATGGTGGGGACCATCCACTGCAAAAGAGGGCACAGTGTCAGCTCCCTGGCCACACGGAGCCCCCGCTCCAGCCCAGCCTGGCCCCGCATACCTGCTGGATCAGCCCCACCTGCAGCTGAGTCAAGAACAGCTGAGGGAGGAAGCAGAGAGCAGCAGGCTGAGTCCCCCAGCTCCCGGCAGACCCCGACCCTTCGGGGCACCGCCACCCCGCCTCCATCCTCACCATCTCAAGGAGCCTCCGCAGCAGGAAGCGCTTTCTGATGCGGGGAGAACGGGGAAAGTTGAGCTCGTAGCACAGCGTGGGAGCCAAGAGGAAGTAGTACAGATCTGGAACGGCAGGGTGGGGCTAGGAGGCTGGCCCGGGCTGCCCTCCCCCCTGCCCTCCAGCCGAGGCCCTGGAGGGGTCCTCACCGCGGTAGGTCAGGTTGTCTGGGTAGCTCACGGTGCGCAGGGCAGCTCCCCCGTTGGCCTTCTTACCTGCAGAAGCTACAAGTGGGGGCGGGGCGTGAGGCCTTGCTGCTGCCCAGGTCCGGCCAGGTGGCAGGCGGCACAGGCTCTAAGGCCCCAGCCCCAGGCAGCCCCTCACCAGACTTGGCCTTGGCCTTGGCCTTGGCCTTGGCTCTTCGCTCTCGGCACCACAGGTTGACATCCCGGTAGGAGAAGAGCTTGAGGAAGAGGATGGTGTGCACCATCAGAGCCAGCAAGGAGCCCACTGCAGGAGAGGCAGGCTCAGGCCACAGCCCTCCCACGCCGCCCACAGGAGGGCCACGGGCACAGGCACAGCCCCTGTGGCCGACCTAGGCCCCTCCCGCGGGCCCGGGACGGTTTGGGACACACCTGGAGTGATGGACTCGAGCAGCAAGGCCACAGCAGCCGGGAAGCAGAGGACAGTGGCCAGGTTGACCGCGTGCAGCAGCAACCCTGCCTGCTCCGTCAAGGCACCCTGGTGGGGGGCGGGGGCAGCGTGCTCAGCCAGCACCCCCTCGCCCTGGGCACGGGCCTTCCCGGGAGAGCTACACACAGCCTGAAACGCAGGCCTGATGAGAGCAGACCTGTGGGCAGGGCAGGGGACGTGAGGGCATTGCTTACCGCTGCCAGACGCTTCTCCACCTGGAATGCAGCCACAGCAAAGAAATTGGCCACTGAGGACGGAAGTGCCATAGGGCGGTTCAGGCCCAGGTCAAGCCCTGTCCCCACCCGAGGCCCTGCCAGGCTCCCCGCTCACCAATAACGAGACACAGGGCGGGCCAGCTGTAGGGGTCCTTCAGGAACAGAGACACCACCTGGATGGGGTCCACCAGGATGCCATACCTGGGGATCGGGGGATGAGGGCCTGAGTAGGTGGGGAGGGGCCTCGGGGGCGGGGCTGGGGCCCTGGGGAAGACACTCACTTGATGAGGTTTTCTAAAAATAACCGTGCATTGCTCAAGATCTGTAAGAGAGAGGAAGGGCACAGCCCTGTTAGCCCTGGCCACAGGGTACCCACCCGGCCCCTCCCAGCACCTGTAGGGGCAGGAGCGCTGGGTCCAGGCGGCAACCCGCACCTGCAAACCCAGGATGCGAGCCCTGTCCGACCTCCACGCCAACCCTGAGACTTACCACCCACCTCCCCCCACAGTGGTGCAGAGACAGCAAGTCTCTGACCGTTGCCCCCATCCCCCCAACACCAGATAACTGGCATCTGCAGCGGCGCAAAATGACCTGACGCCTAGCAGCCCTCATCTGTCCCACGGAGCTGGTGACGGCCGCCAAGGCCCAAACCTGCCCAAGAACGTCCTTGCAGTGCCCAAGTGGGCGGCAGGTGCTACACCAGGGGCACCCACACCCTGGGGAGTGGGGAGAAGAAGCTGACCAGAGTCTTAAGGGGCTCAGCAGCCAGGCCTGGAGTGCCACCTGATGCTCGGGCCCCTTCTCCTCTCCCGCTGGCTGTCGCCGTAGCACTCCAAGCCGGGGAACTTGGCCCCAGAGCAGCTTGGCTCTGGCCTGGGGCTGGGGCGTGGCTTCCCTCTGCAGGCCTGAGGGTCTCCTCCTCCATCCCACAACACACATACCCGGCCAAGTGCCCCAAGCTCAGACCCTGGCCAGGACTCGTGGTAGGTCCTGTGGAAAAGTGATGCTAGTAAGGGGACATCCGTGGGTCCCCTGACCGCCTGGTAAGGGCTTCACACCAGGTGACAAACTGAGACACACCGGGGCCCTGCCCTCCCGCCTAGCCTGCCAACTTCCTGACAGGCAGATGTGCTGCCACCACGCCCGTTAGTGGCCTGTCCTAAGAGCCCATAGCAGGCAGGAGCCAGAGCTGCTAACGGGCAGCGCTCACCTCAAGGCCCAGGCCACGGCGGGACGCAGCAAGCAGCCCAAACATGGGACACGGTCTCCTCCAGCAAGAGGGCAGTGGAGGCACCAGAAGCAGGGGAAAGGTTTTGGGTCTGCGCCAAAGAGCCAGATGGGCCCTGAGGGCTGCAGGGAACACGTACTGCTGCTCAGGCTGTCGCTCCAAGCCCCGCCCAGGCATGGCCTCCAGAGGCCAAGGACACCGCACCTCAGACACCTCCTGAGGTGCCGTCAGGCAGGCGTCTGGCCCACCGTCCCCTTGCCTAGCCAGCTTCCCACCCAACCAGACTGTGTTGCCCCCCACAGCTCCCTGGAGAGCTTTCTGGGGCCACGGGCAGGGAGGGTGTGGGTGTGCCTGGAGCCCCTTCCCTGAGACCGAGGCAGCCATGTCAGGGCAAGGGTCAAAGGCCTCTGGCCACATCAGTCTGAGTGGTGGGGGCTGGGCCCAGACAGGAGCTTGCCTCCTGCCCCACCCTGCGAGCTTGCCCCTTTGAGCCCCCGGCTCCAGCTGTTTCTGGGCCAGGGCTGCTGGCCCCACCCCCACAAGGTGCCAGCGGGGGAACCGGGCCCCAGAGGCAGGGGCTACAGCCAGGCCACCCGGTGAGGTACAGGCAAGGGCTCTAATCCCTTCCTGGGGGCCACCAAGGACCAAGGCTGAGGGAGAGAGGCCGGGTGCCTTCAGAGTCAGGGCCTGGGGCTGCCAGGCTGAGCCCACGAGCCATTAGCTTAACCCTGCCCCTCCTAGCCCCCAGGCCAGGACTGCCAGGAGTTCCACGCCCACCAGGGCCATTCAGAACAGCAGAAGAAACTCTTTTTTGGACCCCGAAGACCACGCGTACGTGCTCCTCCTGGGATTCAACAGGGACAAGAGTTGAGTGTGGGGCTGATGCAGGGACCATCACCACAACGCTCATAACTCCCCCGGCTGGCCAGCCCAGTGCCCCACGCGACCCAGCCACATAAACTCTGACTCCTCCCCCAAGGGCAGCGCCCAGTGCCCCACGCAGCCACACAAACTCTGACACCACCACCACCCCCGAGGGCAGCGCCCTGACACAGAGACACCTGCTCCCAGATGCCATCCTACTCACCAGCATCACCACACACCAATTCAGGATCCCACGGTAGTTGCTGAAGCCACTGTCAGAGCTGAACAAAGAATCCTGCAGGCGGTGGCACCTGGCAGGGCCGGAGACAGACACCCCCATAAGCAGAGCTGGTGCTAGCCCAGCATCCCCAGACTATGAAAACCCTGGGCAAGACCAAAAGCAGGCTCACTCCTCCAAGTCCAGGGGCAGGTCAGGGCCCAAGAGCCCAGCCAAGTTCAGCACCTCAGGAGCCAACCTCAGGCCCCAGGGCAGGGCAGACCCCAACCCCTTCCTCTGAGCAGCTCTCATCCATCCTGGCCCAGCAGGATGGCCCGTCCCCCACCCAGCCCTCTCTTCTGCCCACATATCCTGCTCCCCATCTACAGGCACAGAAGGGCCAGGCAGGGACGAGTTCTCCAGACCACCCAGAAGTCTGCCCTTCCAGGCAGTGGGCATGGTCATGCCACAAACAGGAACAGCACGGCTGGCCCTGCCAGCCCAGGGCTACATGGAGCTGGAGCACCCCAGCCCAAGAGCCTGGCCTCGCTCCCCAGAGGCCTCTGGCTGCCACCATGCATACTGGCTACAGAGTGGTGATGGGCCCACAGGAAGAGTCCACTCCAGGGATCTACAGGCCCACCTGGCAATGCTGTACAGAAGTGAGGGCCTCACTGGGTCAGCCCATCCTACACCCAGCACCCCGAGGGGCCCCCACCTCAGAAAACCTCCTCCCTACATTTGGCCCATGCAGGTTTGAGTGTGCACAGGGACCCAGGCCAAGGGCCAGCTGAGGACCTGGACTAACATGCACCTTCCCGGGGCCAGGGGCCCAGCCCTCATACATTCATGTAGCCTCCAATTGTTTCTTGATCATTTCTTTTTTTTTTATTATTTTTTTTTTTACATTTATTTATTTTTGAGAGACAGAGTGAGACAGAGCGCGAGCAGGGGAGGAGCAGAGAGAGAGGGAGACACAGGATCCGAAGCAGCTCCAGGCTCCGAGCTGTCAGCACAGAGCCCGATGCGGGGCTCGAACCCACAAACCGTGAGATCGTGATCTGAGCCGAAGTTGGATGCTCAACCGACTGAGCCACCCAGGCACCTCGCCTCCAATTGTTTCTAAATAATTATAACGTGTCCCAGCTCAGCCACAGGGCAAGCACTGTGTTCCTGCCCAGAGGAGCCCGCCCAGGTGCCAGATGCCTAATGGCAGAGAGCTCTCCCCCAGAAGCAGGAAAAGGCACCTTCAGGGCCCATCCATGAGAGCTCCCACCTACTGCTGCGGTGGGGGCCACACAAGCAGACTTTCACATCCCTGCCTCAGCCTCAGGGTGACACAGAGGTAGAGGAAGGGCCACAGTGTGCCTGGGGCAAGGCCTAGACCCAGCTCCCGGCTCTCTCAGTTTGTGGCCCCACCCCACCCCCAGCTGCGATGCCACCAGGAAGCCCCACACAACATTGAGCAAGGCCTCCGGTTTTGTAAGACATGAGGTCAGGGACATACATCTCCACCTCTTGAGGCACCCAGGTAGGAGAAGTGGGCTCAGGTGTACACCACAGGGTCACTGCAGCACAGATGTCCTCTCAGGGCTGACCAGGTCGGGGTCAACACCTAGACAGCAAAGTGAGGGGCTGGGAAGGCTGAGATGCTACCCAGCCGTCCCCAGCGAGCGCAGCGGCAGGTGTGTGCCGCACTCGGCCCACCGGCCTCTTCCAGTCACAGGCCTGGCCTCCTCACACCCACCTTCCCGGTCTGTCCTGGGCCTCGCAGTGAGGCCACCGGAGGCCCCCTTCTCCTCGACTCTCCACACCTGTTTTCCTGCGAGGCCAGCACAGGTCCAGGGCCTCACTCCCCAGACGGGACAGTCTCTGGGCCTGTCTGCTAGGCTGGGGCCTCCCCACCCCTTCCGCCAAGTTTGAGTCTGTCCGCTTTCACTGGAAGTGTCCCAGAGCTGCCGGTGCCACAACCCGCCACGCCCATCTGCACAACCTCTCACAACAATGTGACCCCTTGCCCACTTTGGGCTACCACGAAGACCGCGCTGGCTTTATTTTCAGCAATGTCTAAGGTGAAAACAGGGGTGAGAATGGGTATTGTTTTTCAAATCTGACACCAAATAATATTATAAAAGCTTTTTCAGATCCCTGTGTCAGGCTCTCAAGGCCTTCCCCAACCTGCCCACACCCACTCTCTAGGCCGCTCCACAGGTCTCCCGACCACCCCCCTACCACAGGCAACCCCATTTCCACACAGGTCAGAGACCCAGGGGAGGAAGCCCACCATCCACCAAAGCCCACAAGGCCCAGCCTTGCCGGGGCGCTCAGCAGCACTGGACCAGAGGGCAGGCAGGCAGGATGTGGCCACAGTCCCCAGAGCTATCTTTGTCACCATCTTCCCTGCCACCAGGGCCACTCACACCTCTGTGCCCTCCAGTAGTCCCAACACCTGCTCCCCAGGGTCAGTATAACTCATCACATGTAGTGATGCAAAGGTGCAAAGGAAAACTAAGCCTTGCCAAAGTTCAAAGCTTGCCCAGGGTCAAGGCCCTCAAATGTGGGTCACAACTGGGACCACAGGGTCCCATTCCAGGGCCAAGTGGCCCAAGGAGGGGGCAGGCTGCCAGCTCTCCTCCCAGCTGCCACTGCCGCAGCACTTCCTTCACCGGGCCTCAGGGCTGAGCCCTGGGGTGCAAGGTAAGGGGGCAGGCTCTGCACTTGGGAAGACCCTGGTGGAGAGGAAGAAACAGAGGGCAGCCCAGGAACAAACACCCACCCTGGGAGAGCCCTGAGACTCGAAGGCCCTGCCTGGAGTGCCCATGAACAGGGAGCCAGATGGCCCGGCATGGGTAGTGTGGGGTGCCCTCTCCTTCCTCCCCCACAACCACACCTTGCCGTGGCCCGGAAGAAGTGAGTTCACACCCAGAGCCTGACCCACCGGCCCAGGGCAAGGTGAGCAGGAAGTGTAGGGAGGGGAGGAGGCCTGGAGCTCAGAGAGCTGAGGAGGTTCAGGGAGAGAAAAGCAATAAGCAGAAAGGAGGGAAGACAGGTGCGAGGAGGCGGACAAGAAGGAGATGAGGGGGGCCAAATCCCAGGAGGGCAGCCAGAGCAAGGTCTGACCCTGGCGGCCCTCCGGGCCCTGGGTCATCGGAGTTTGAGAAACAAGCACACAGAGCCTGCACGACCTGGAGACCAGGAGAGGACGGTCCTTGTCAGCTCCCTCCCTGCCCTGGGCAGGCCCATCCCTGCCATCGACCGCTCCTCTTCCCAGGGGGCCCGGGCTTGGAGGCTCCACTCCCTGGGCCCAGCTCTCAGGAACACAGGACAGGCTTCTGGACAGCTGGCAGAGCAGGGAAGGGACTGCCCACTCCAGAGTGGCAACTTGGCCCAAGCCGGCACTCCCCGTCTTACACAAAAGGACACCAACTCCTGCCACCTCTGGGGGAGATCGTGCCGGCCATGCCCCTGCCTCCTGAGCAGCAGTGAGCAGAGGGGCCTCCCGGACCCTCCTGTCCTTTGCAGCCCCCCTCAGCACCGTCCCAGGCCCACAGGAAGCAAGCACCCCCTCAGTAAAGGCACCCTCCTCCGCCACAGCGCCTCCATGGACTCCGGGCCTGACCTTTGCCCACACGGCTCAGTGCTGAGATTACCTTATCTCTCAGGTGGACTGTGAGCACCCCGAGGGCAAGGACCCCAGCTGACTCACCCATCCTCTCAGCACAGCGAAGAAGGCCTCTGTTCTGGGTTACTGAGGGAGCGAGTCCTTGCCAACGGACTCACTAGTTGCCCACTTCCTCCCTGATAACCTCTAGCCCCACAGGTGCCCCCAAACCAGAACCCCCCAGGACACCTGGGCCAGACTGAAGGCCAGAAGTGGGAGGAGGAGGCTGGAGGCGGCTTGCAGGAGGGAGCCCTTCCTGTCCTTCCGGGCTGCCCCAATCAGCCAAGCTTGCCCCCCGACCCCTTCCTGCCAGACCTTCAGCCAAACAGGGTGCCCACCCGTGGGCAAGACTTCGGACCCCTCACCTGGACCCCAACCAGCGGGTGAGAGTCCCAATACAGGACCCAACTTGTTCTGACAACGTAAGCAGGGCCCCAGCCCGGCCCGGCACTGGGCGGGGGAGGGACCAATGAGGGAGGGAGGGAGGACGCGACCCCTGCGAAGACAACTCCTGGGAGGGTCTGCGCGATGAGAAAGACGCACACTGCCCGGTGCGGGCCCTCAGGCAGAGCCGGGCTCCTGCTGGCTGCCTCCCCACAGGCCCACCCTCCTCGGGGAGGCCGCCTACCAGCAAGGCACCCCTCATAGCCCGCAGGGGAGGCCTCCTTAATTACAAAGCGCCTGGTCCTTTCCTCCTCCTTCCACACACGGCAAAGCGCGCGGAGCAGAAGCCGGCCGGCCTCGGGGTGAGCGTCCTGGGTTACCCTGAGGACGAGCCTAAGGACCCGCCCGAGGATGTGGAGACAGAGGGGTGGGGGTCTGAAAGCTGGACGGCCGCCCGCTCCCCTCTGCGCCCCCTCGGCGGTGACCTTGGCAAGTGACTCTCCACTCCTGTGCCTCAGTTCCCCCGCAGGGGCCCAAGGGGCACCCCTGTCCACGCCGAGTCAGGGAGCCAGCTCTCCGACTCGGAGCCCGCGCTGCTGCGGTCACGCCCGCGGATCTGGGGAGGGTCTCGGGCAGGGCTTAACGGCGAGACGCCTCGCTACCTCAGATCCCAGCGGCCGCTGCCCACGTCGGAGTCTCCGTCCTCGTCCTTGTCCGGGGCCGGAGCCAGCGCCGGCTGGTCTCCCCCGGCGCCCACGTCCCGCACCTCCTCTTCCGCCGCCGCGGGCCCACCGCCGCCCTGGCTCGAAGGCCGTGAACCGGTCCTCCGGCGCCGGGAGCCGCCCGCGCCGCCGCGGTCGCCCATTGCCTCAGTCCGCGCCCTGTCCCGGCCGAGTCGCGGCCCGCCGGGCTCACAGCGCCCAAGGCCCGCGGCCCCGCCTCCGGACCCTCTGCCAACGGCCGCCACCGCCCCCTGCCGGACGCCGTAGCGCGCGCGCAGGCCCGGGCCGCCAATCAGCGTGCGCCCTCCAGGCAGTCCGAAGACAGCCGTCTGGTCGCTCTGGGAGCCCCCAACAGGCCGGCCGCGGCGGCGCGCGCCCATTTGTAGTCCGCGGGCGCGAGGGGCACTCTGGGAGTCGTGGTCCCCCCGCGCGCGGCACCCTGGGAGCCGCGGCCGCCCCGCGCGACGCACGCTGGGAGCCACCGTCGCCGGGTTCGGGAGGGACCGTGTTTGCTGGCGTGCGGCCGGAGACGAGGCCTCTGCCCCGCGGGCCTCAGCGTCTCTGCGGAACTCGTCAGGCTTCCTGGCAGCTGCGGGCCGCCCCTGACCCCTTGCCTGCTTCTTACCACCCTGTAAACACAGTTTCGTCATTCCTCCGCCCAGGCGCGGAGTGTGGGGCTAGATTACGGAGAAATGCCTCTTGGTTACCGCGGCCGTTTCCCTGGGGACTCGCCTCGCCCACCACCCAGCGTGTTGGTTCCGAAGCATACGTCGCGGCGCAGTTGTGCACCACGAGCCCTCTGGTTACCACCGCAGAAGCACCCTCTTTTCCTCGGCCTAGGTTGTTCCAACAAGCGCCAGACCAAAACGTGGAGCAGGAGAAAGCTCCCAGGCCCCGCGTCCCTGGGACGCCCGCCCCGCCCACTGACCCTCCTTCAAAGTGCCCAGCAAGGACAGGGAAGGTGCAGCCCCCGACTCCCATCCCCGAGGGGCCACTCTGTGGCCCGCCTCCACCCGGCCCCCCTTGCGCCCACGTCCGCAGACTTGCCGGGCGTCCCTCGTTTCCACTCGGGCTAGTTTTGCCAGGGCTGCGGAGCCTGGAGTGTCGGATCGTGGGGACCCAGAGGCTTCCGTGTCTGCACAACTGCACCGTGCAACCCGCTAGCCAGCAAGTACGCCTTCCACCTTAGCTTGACTCGCATCTTTGCATAGGGCATGGAGTGTGGGCACCCTGGATTTCAGAGTATGAGGGTTCACTGGAGGCTCAGGGAGGGTTTACCCAGCGGCAAAATGCGTTAGCCATTCACTCCCAAGGTGAGCAGGACCAAGAAGAGCACCTTTTAGAAGCAAATAAACGGAAAGTTTCAGCCTCAAATTAGTGGCCTCTCTGTGGACTGGCCACTGCCTTTCCTCCAGGCACACCCCTGTTCCACCACCTTCAGCACAGTGTCTGGGCCCCCTAGTGATACATTCCTGTCACCACTGAGCCATCTGGGACTGATACCAGCCTGGCATCCCTCCCTAGCAGGCTGGAGCTGCCTGGCAGGTGTCTTCGAGGAAGCTGCTAATGGGGCCGCCTTGATTGGGGCAAGAGAGCCGCTCCCACATGCCCACGCAGCTCAACCTCGGTGAGTCAGGATCAACCTTGTCTCCTATCCAGTCTTTCAGAACTTTCATCTGTTCATTGGACGGCCTGGGCCAGGCCGAGCTAGGCCTTTCTGAGTACTGATCCCAAGGGAGGGCAAACAAAGGAGAGGGTCCTCTCCAGAGCCCAGCACAGAGGAGTGAGCCCTGGGAGCTCTGCCACACACGCCCACATGTCTCTGCATGCCTCTGGCCGTGCCATCCTTCAATACAGCACCAAGAACTAGAGGGCCCACCCACGCTGGCAGAGATTGACAACTCAGGCTTCCAGTAGGCCTGCAGAGGCTGAGTGCAGTAGTCAATAATGAATGAAAAGTCATGTTGGAGGCGGCTGCCTGTGCCCGTGTCCTGGCTCCAAGCCGTCGGCTGGCAGTGGCACTGGGAGTGAAGTGACCAGAGTGGACAAAGGATCACCAGGAAGGACTGGTCTGGTGGGTAACTGGTGGGACAGCCAAGGTTCTGGCACTGGAGTTGAACAAGAGGAAAGCTAGGCATCAGTTAAGAAACAGGCATGGGCTGTGAGAACACCAGTAAGGAAGAGCCTCAGTACTGGTGTGGGCCGGGCCTGGAGGGGCACATGGCCTGTGGGAGAGCGTGCCCAGGCCTTGGGAGGGAGAATGGGCCAACGCAGCAGCTTTAGAATTCCCCCTCTCCCGGAAGCTCCAGTTACTTTAGGATACAGGGGAAAATGAGGCCCAGGATGCCAGGGGAGAGGGGAAGGAAAGGTTAAGGTAGGTGGGGTTGCTTGGTGACAAAGATGTACAAGCAGGGTCGTGGAAGAAAGCTCAGTGGAAATTTCCCTGCCAGGGGCAGAAACTGATTAGGGGACTAGAGGCCAGGAGTCTTGCAGGCCTGGCTGGAAGAGGTTCAGAGTTTAGAACCTCAACCTGTGGCTGAGGTGCCACAGGCAGGCCACTGAGGCCTGTGAAGGGTGTGGCCAGCCAGGAGACATAGGACATGGTGGTTAGCGGACTATGCTGCCCATTCTCTGGGATACAAAGTCCTCTCGGTGGAAATCTGTGGAGACTGAGGGTGGACTCATTCCAGGCCTCAGGGAGGTAGCCTTCATCCTTCCACTCCCACTGCCCCTCAGGGTCCTGGAGAAGCAGGAACAACCAGTCTGGACCCAGAAGCTGGGAAGCAATGGGCATTCTCCCTGCATTGGCACCCACCCAGGTGTGACTCCAGGGGTAGGTTGGGTGAGGTACTAGGACAGGGCTTATGTCAAAGACAAGGCTGATTCTTCACGTGCACATTTGGCAAAGATGCTTACCCCAGCCTAGAGACAGAGACTCAAAGGACGCCTGACCTCTACCAATAACAGGGGCTTTCACTCCTGAGGTTTTTACTGCTGACAGTGCTCCCCAGAAGAGGGTGCCCACCTCCGTGTGAGCCCCACCCTGAGCAGCCTACCGGCTGACACCCTTCTGAAGGTCAGGTTCCCCTGCCATCCAACCTGATAAAGTCTAGGCAGACCTGCCTCTGCTGGGGTTCAGACAGCTGGTTCTGGGATGACCTGGTTTGACTACATGTCTCCAAAGACGTTGGGCCTCTCAGCTCATACCTGCCAACCTGAGTGAGTATCAGGGGGCATTGCTGGGGCAGGGGGGGTCCCTGTTCCTGGCCTGTCCCTGACCAGCACAGTCCCACCCCTCATCTCAACTTGATTCATCCTGTCTAGAGCTTGAGAGGACTGTGGGTGGCTATGGAAGCCTCTCTGTCCCCTAGGTGGCCCCCTCCCCAAGAAGCAGCATGAGTCAGCTGTCCACGGAGACCTCCTCAGACAGTGGGGGTCAAGATGTGGGCAGCAGGTAGAGGCCAGACCTTGCACCCTCTGCTGTCCCCATTTTCTCCACTGGCATTGAGGAGGGCTTGTTGGTGGCTGTCAAGCCTGAGGAGCAGCAGGAGCCCGTACAAGAAGAGTAGACATATGTCTGCAGGCCCTGCTGTACCTACTCTGGTGATTCTAGATCACTCCTGAGCTGGGCTGGAATTCAGGCTGAAGATCCTTAGCTCCCCCAGTTCCTGGCATAGAGCAGATTAACCTGCCAGCTGCTTTGCCTTGCTGGGGGGGTGGGGGGTGGGGACGGTTCTCCCGCAGCTTGGCCTGCCAAGCTGGCCCTGCCATGGGGAAGAAGATAGTCCTCCTGTACAACGGGACAGTGCCACACCCTACCGAAAGGTAGTGACATGACCCCAGAGCTGTATGGGCTGCTGCCACTCCCAGCACGGGGCCTGCACCAACCTTGCCTATGGGATGCAGCAGGGCTGGGAAGACGCACCCCAGACATCCCAGCGTCCCCCCCCACCCCCCCCCCCGCCCCGTGGCATGGGCCCAGCACTGGATACATCAACCGGACACTCCAAGTTCTATCAAGAGTGGCATTTATTCTCCTCGTGGAGGTGCGGCGCTCCGGGGAGCTGGTGCTATTGTGCTTAGGAAGGAGGTCTGTCCGTCCGTCCGTCTGTCCGGCCGGCCCAGCCCCAAACGGGGGCGGAAGAGGGGCGCGGCCCGAGTAAAAATCCCGGCCTGTTCCGGGTGGGAGTATGTACAAGGCGGCGGGGCGCAGGCGGGGGTGGGGGCGGGGCAGGCCGGCGGCCGCAACCCCCACCCGAGGGCCCCCGCATCTCGGGCCCTACTCGTAGAATCAGTACAAAATAGGTGCTACCTAAACGTTCCTTCTACCTGAATTCGCTAAGTCGGTTATTGTGCTGCTTAGTTATGGGGGCGGGAGGGGGCCCATGGCTTTCCACGGCGGCGGGGTGTAGGGAGAAGCGGGAGACCCTGGCCGGCCCATGGCCCTCTGGCCTTCTCCTTAGGTAGGTAGACAGGCGTGTTGGGGGCTGGGTGGGGCGCCTGTGTGTGCGTGTGCATGCGGGTGTGCCCAGCACAGGAGGGCAGGCCCCAGCTTGGGAACCATGTGGACACGAGTTGTGGTATAGAGGGTTTTGGATATGGGCCCTGCTGTGCTGGGCCCTCAGTCCACTCCTGCAGGTGCAGCTCGGCAGCAGCTTGGTGCCCACTGGGATGGCGCTGACCAGGTCATACACTGCAGTGTGCACCTTTTGTCTGGCCTGGGGCCCTGGCCCCACACAGCAGAGCCCAAGAGGCCAGGAGATGGAAGGACTGAGAGTTGGTATGGGTGGCCCTGGTCTTGCTGGGCCTTGGGGGCCCTGGGTCTGTGCCACCTGAGCTGAGAACGCCAGGCCCAAGTCAAAGGTAGAGCCCAGCTGCACCCAGCACTGGACCCGGGGTCGGGTGGGGAAGAGGTAAAGGGGGTGCTGGGTTGGGTCTAGGGGCCAGGCCTTTCTCTGCATGTGCGGCCCTCCCGGGCCCACCCAAACCTGATGGACGCCTATCACGAGTGTGCAGCCGCTGCAGGCCGCTGCATCCCTGGCCGACTCTGCAGCGGGTCTGGCACATAGTAGGTGCCCAATGAACAGTTGGTGGGTAATGGATGACGGAAGGAGGGGTCTTGGGGGCAACCACCCCGCCCCTGCCCCTGGAACCATTACACCCGCGGGGCTCTGCCGTGGGGGGAGTAGGGAGGAGGAGGGGAAGAAAGTCTGCGCGTCCGGCCCCGCGCAATGTCCCTGATCTAGGGGCCTATGGGGTGGATAGGGCAGGGGGATACCTGATTCTCAGTAACTCTAGAGGCGGCGGCAGCTTCGCATGCAGTGCGCATTATTGCTCTATAGTCGGCGTCGGACTAACTAAGAGGGAGAGGGAGCGGGCAGCCCCGGGAAGGGACGGGAGGAGGGTTGGGGCTGCATGCAGTGACGTCACAAAGGCGGCGGCCAATGGGGCGGGCCCTTGGGGCGGGGTCGCCGCCGAGGCTTTGGCATAGACGGGCGAAAGTTGGCAACAGAGTGGGGGCGGGGCCTGGGGCTCGAGGGTGGGGCCCAGGTGGGGGCGGGGTTCGGGGGCGGGGAAAGTGATCCCGGACATCCCAAGCCCCGGGCGTCGGCGGGAAGGATGGGGGCCGCAGCGCCCCTTCCCTGACCCGAGTGCAATCCGTTCATAAATAAAACGTATAAATACAGAAAGAAAGAAACCCGACGCATCCGCAACCCCCCCAGGGGGCTTTACCCGCAAAGCGAATACAGAGAGGTGTGTAATGGGCCGTGCCCAGGCCTGCCTGCCGGGCCCCAGGATCCGTCCTCCAACACCGAATGCCCGGGGACGAGGGAGGGGGCCCCGGGGCAGGGCGGGAGTGGGGTCTGAGGAGGTCGGATAAGTCCATGCGATTCGATATGCGTCATTATTATTCGTTATGAAGGACAGAGCCCGGGAAGCTGGGCTGGAAGAATTCGGATTTGGCAGAGGATGCGGGGCGAGGGTGGGAGAGCGGCTTGGACTGAGGCCCCAGAAAGAACCCGAGGGAGAGCGGTGCCGCCGTCTGCCTCTCTCCCCGATCCCCAACGCGTCTATCACTCCTGGGGTTCAGCGAAGACTGAGGAGTAGGGACGCCTCTGCAGGCCCCTCCCTCCTGCTCCTCCCCCGGTCTGCTCCCTGGACCTCTAGGCCGCAGGCCTGGCCCTTGGAAGGCTTGGGAAAGGGGTGGGGAAGACCTGAGTCTCTGCGACGCGATCCAGGGGCGCAGAGGAGGGAGGAGGGGGTGCTCCCCACCTCACCCCACCCCCGTCTTCAGAGACCTAACTCGGAGATGAGGTTCGGTTCTGGGTCTCCTCGACCCTATTGCTGGGAAAAAGCCTGGGGCACCTGGAGGGGAAGGGAGGGGGTTCGGGGTGGGTCTCCCCTCAGGACCCTATTGCTTGAAGGGGCCGACAAGGCCCCTGGCGGGCGGGGCGGGGCCGGGCCCCCTCCCTCTATTGCTGTGAGGAGGGGCCCGCCCTCCGGCCCCCCTGCCCGGGCGCTGGCGGAGACTTCCCTGGGGGCCCCGTATTGCTGAGAGCCGACCCGGCTAGGCTGGCGGAGGCACCGCCGCCCTAGGCCTGCACGGGGCTGAGCTGCGGCGAAGCGGCGGGCGCCTGGGCCGCGGGGCCACCACCGCCAGCGCCGCCCTTGAAGCATGCAGACTCGTAGTGCTTGTTGAGATAGGACTTGAGCGCGAAGCTCTTCTTGCAGCGCTTGCACTGGAAGTGCTTGAAGGCCGAATGCGTCTGCATATGCGCGCGCAGGTTGGAGCGGTCTGCGAAGGCCTTGCCGCAGTGCGCGCAGCCGAAGGGCTTCTCGCCGGTGTGGGAGCGCATGTGGCCTTGCAGCAGCCAGGGCCTCGAGAAGGCCTTGCCGCACACGCCGCACTTGTGGCGCAGGTCGTGCGTGAGCAGGTGCATGGCCATGGCCGGCATGGACACGTACACCTTGCCGCACGTCGGGCAGCGCCGCGCCAGCTGACTGTCCAGGCTGCGGTGCGTCTGCTTGTGGCGGCTCAGGTTCGACGACGTGGCGTACGTTTTCCCGCACTCGCCGCACGCGTGCCGGCCCCCTGCGCCGCCGGCCCCGGGCCCCGCGCGCGCCTCCGTGCTCACCCCCGCGCGCGCGCCGCCCCGGCCCGCGGCCCCAGACCCCGCGCCGCGCGCACCCGCCCCGGCCCCGCCTCCGCCGTCGCAGTCGGGAGCCGCTGCGGAGGCCGTGGAGGGAGCGGCGGCGTTGGCGGCCTTACGGCGCGAGCGCCCGTCGGTGATGAAGAAGGCGTCAGCCGCGTAGCCCTCGCTGACGGCCGCGTCGCCGTTGATGTAGCCGCCCGCGGCTGTGGCCAGCTCTGGGCGCGGGGTGGGAGGCGGTGCCGAGCCCGCGGCCGCCGGGCCCAGTTCTCCACGCACGGCCGCCGCGTACATGGGCTCTGGGGACGGCCCTTTGAGCAAGGCCGCCTCGGCATCGCCATCGTAGACGGAGGCGGGCCCCGCGTAGTCGCTGAGGTATCCTGAGGGCCGAGGCGGACAGACAGGCAGTCACAGAGGGAGGGGAACCGGGCAGCGGGCGAGACACACACGGGCAGGTGGCGGGAGACACGGGGTCCGGGAAGGAGGGAACAAGAAAAAGGACAAAGGAGAAGGGGCCGGGGTACCGCGGGGCAAGGAGGATGGAGGAGGCAGGGAGGGGAAGAGAAGAGAGGAGAGATGAGACTGAGCCGGGCCCCAGCTCCGCCCCCGCCGCCTGCCGGCCCCACCCTCACAGCGGGAGGAAAGAGGCGCATCCTCGGGCGCGGCTGCCCCCCTTCCCGTGGAGCCTCAAGGTCAGGGGGGAGGGGCGGCGCTTCCCTCGCCCTCCTTCTTCCACCCCTCCTCCCCCTCGGGTTCTCCCCACTTCAGCAGTTTTCCCTGATTATGCAACACACTGCGGACCCGCAGCGCACAAAGCCAGGACCGCCCACCGAGGGACCCCGTCGCTCCCGCCTCTCGAGGTTCCCACCTGCTCTTCCCCTTGGCACCTAGAACTCGTGCCCAGCCTTGATGCCGCCCCTCCTTGGTCCCCGAGGGCCCCCAACCAGCCCTGAAGACTTCTCCCTCCTGCAGGCCCTCTTACCCTCTCTAGCACCTCCTTCTTACCTCCCAGGTCTCCTACTACTCACTGAACTTGACCCCCTTCCAGCTCCAGCCTTATCTTCCTCCATCCACTCTTCTTCTTCTTCCCCAACTCCCATCGGTCATCCTGCACCCTTGGATCCTACCTTGTTCCACATTGCCCTCTTCCCCCAGGCCCTAACCCATTGTGGGGGCCTTCCCAAGCCTGAGGACAAGTGACCAGGGAGCCACTGTGTTGGAGAGTGCTGGGGCATTCCACAAGGGAACACCATCAGTGGGACAAGCTCCAGGCAGGCAGCATCGTTCATGCCGGTAACTGCAGTTGTTCTCAAGGCACAAGACAAATCTCACAACCTCAAAGTCACAAATGCACACACCACACGATGCAGCCTCTGGCTTCTTCAGGGTTGTACCCAGCCTCCCAGCCACAGCCAACCCCGGAGGGCCCTCACAGCGTGGGTTGCATGAAGATCCCCACAAACCACCTACTCATGCAGGGTCACACATGCGGACACCCCGGACACACTCTCAGCTGGGGTCGCCGGTCACATGGGTGCACAGCATCCTCAGAGTCACATGGTCCCATGTAGTGGCACACAGGCAGGCACACACTCATACAGGGTCACACACAAGCGCACACAGTCACATGGCTGCACGCAGTCACATGGGCGCACACAGGCTCACACACAGGCTCGTGCTTACACAGGCTCAGGTCACACTTGTTCGGCCACCCCATGCTGCTGGCACCCCCAGCTCTCTTGCCTGCATGCTAACAGTTGTCCTTGAACTTGGGCACCCTTACACAAAGGGCCTCCCCCTGACTCCAGCACTATGGACCTCCCTACCTACAACCCTCCTGCTCACATCCTCCTCCCTGACCCTGGTTTCAGGGGAGATACTGCTGCTGCCTCTGCTGGTACCTTAGTCCTGACAGGTGGCGGCCCCCACTGGACCCATGCCTACTCTCTGGAACTCACAGCATTCTGCTAGCCATAGCCAAAAAAGAGAGGAGGATACTGAGGAAGGCCCAGGTTTCTGGGTGTGGGTTTGCATGCATGGCAGGTCCTGTCATGTCAGCAAGTGCCCATATGACTGTATATGTCCTCGCATGCTCAAGGTGTGGGGTACTTCCTATTTCTGACCTTTGTTCCCCTCCTCTCCTGCACTGACACTCTCCCTGCCCAGGTCTTGGCCCTGTTCTGGCCTGCCTCTGCGTTCCCCTCTCCCCACCCTCCTCCACAGTCCGGCTTCAGCCACTGTCTCCTTCTGGTTCTGCTTCCCTAGGGTCTATTTCCTGGGGCTCCTGACCCTCCCATCCCCACAATCTGGCCTTCTGCCCCTTCCAGCATTGCTTTGGGCCCCTTGCTGCCCCCAGACTCAGCCCAGCTCGCACCTTTCTCGTGCAGTCGCACTCCGAGGTCGCTGCGGGCGCGCCCGTAGGAGCTCTCGAGGTCCGCGGAGGAGAACGTGTCAAGTTTGACCTTCTTGACCAGGAAGGACCTGGGCATGATTCCTGCGGGGCTCCGGCGCTGCGGGCCTGCGGAGCCGGGGCGCGGGGGGGCTGCGGCCGCGGCGGGGCCCCGTCACCATCCGAGGAGTGGCAGAGGCAGCACGGGTCCCCACTCTGGCCTTTTGGATGCTGCCGCTGGAGTGCCGTCCTCTTCGCCTGCCTGCCTGCCTGCCCTGCGTTTCCTCCTCTGCTCCTCTGGATTCCTCTTCTTTTCCTTCCTTCTTCTCTCCTCTTCTCTCTTCTCTTCTTTTCTCTTCTCCTCTCTTCCTTCCTTCCTTCCTTCCTTCTTTCCTTCCTTCTTTCCTTCCTTCCTTCTTTCCTTCCCTCCTCTGGTCCCGGCTTCCCAGCCCGCAGTGCCGCCCCTGGACAGGCGGGGGAGGAGGCCGGGGGGTGGGGGGTGGGGAAGGGGGGAGCGGCTCCGTCCCGGGCCCGGAGGCTGCGAGTGGGTGCAGGGCTGGCCCGGCTCCGCGGCCCCCTTCCCCTCCCCTCCCCCCCACCGCCGCGGCGAAGCCTCAGTCAGCGACCCCCCATGCCCCTGGGGGTGGAGGCGCAGGGCCCGGGGAACGCGGCGGCGGCGGCGGCGGCGGCGGCGGCGGCGGCGGGAGCGCCAGCAGCTTCAGCACCGCGGCCAGCGCCGGCCCGGCCAGCACCTCGGCCAGCGACCGGGCGCGCTCAGCCGCCGCGGGCGGCGAGGGGCGGGCCGCGGGGGCTCTGCCGCCAGGCGGGGGTCCTCGGCGGGGGTCTCTGGGAGGCTTGCTTTATTGTTCTGCAGCCCGAGCAAGCGGCGGCGGCGGCGGCGGCGAGCGGGGGGCGGGGGTCCTCGGGGGGAGGGGTGCGCAGGGAAGGCGGGCCGAGGGAAGGAGAGAGGGAGGGACGGGGGCTCCGGGGGCGGGGCTCGGCGCTCGGACAGCTCCAGGGCCCGGCCTCCTGCGCCCGCGGCCGCCTCTGCCTGCGGCCGGGCCCAGCCTCTGGCTTTTAAAGCCCAGAAGCTGAGGGAGGGGGAGGGAGGGGAGGGAGGAGAGGCCGGCAGAAATGGCTGAGCTGGGCCGGGCCCGTCCAGGGTCTCCTGGGAGGGGTCTTGGGGATGCCGCGGCCCCCGCATGTGTGGATTTCCCCCAGGCAGCTTCGGGAATGCAGGCCCAGCGGTCTGCGGCATTGTCGTGCGTGGGGGGAGAGGCGGAAACAGGCCTGGGACTCCTGCGCCCCGGACTGGGGATCTTTGGGGGAGGAACGCAGGGCGGATCCCAGTCTGGTCCAGCCTGCCTAGCTTTCGGGTTTGGAGGCTAGGGATCTTCGGGGGCGAGTGGGGGAGGCGGGAGGCGAAGGAGCGAGTGCTGAGGCAGCGAAAGCGCAGTGTGGAAGCGCTGCGCGCGCCCCGTGCCGCAGTGTCTCCCTGCCACTCGGTCACCCGGGCTGACCCCGTGCCCGCTGGAGAGGCCTCCCTCCACCCCCGCCTCTTTCCCAAGGGGTGGCGGTCGAGCGCAGCGGCGACGCAGCGAGCGGGCTGTGAAGGGGGAGAGGGGCTGCCATCCATGCCCTTGCTCTAGAAATTCGACTTCATTGGTGGTTTTACACCCTCCCGCGCGGCTGCAGCTCCCCCCGGCGGCTCCGCAACCAGGCGGATAACCCTTCCCGCGGCCGCCGGGCCCGAGTTTGCAGCCCCCATGACGTCAGGCCCAGCCGCCAATGGCCGGGAGCGGGGGTGTCGGGGGCTCCAGGCCTCACAATGGCCGCGCGCGGGGACATATGTCCTCAATTAGGGCCCGGAGCTGCCATTGTCCCCTCCCTCGCTTGCGCCGGATGGTTCGGGTGTCCACGCTCTTCCGGAGCGCTCCCCCGCGCCGCCCGCTGTCACTGAGGACCAAGGTCGCAAGGGTGGCTCCGGGGAGTGTCCGGGCGCGCCCGAGCCGGGAGCGCGTGCAAGGTGGGGGCGCGCGCGCACCCGTCGCTGCACGCAGTGACCTTGTGCAGGGCGGCTCGGCGGGACCGCGGACACCGGCCGGGAGCGCGCGGCGGGCGGGCCGCACCGGGAGCGTGCATGCGGGGGCGCGCCGGGAGTGCGGCTCCTGGAGCCGCGCCGTCGCCTACCGGCGCCCCTCTTCCGCCCGCGCCTCGCCCCCGGAGCCAAGCGAGTGTGGGTGTGAGCGAGCTGGCCCCGAGCAGGGGGCGCGGCGGAGACCGCAGGCCCGCTTTGTGGCAGTGGCCGCGGCCGCGGTTGGATATTCATCTTCCGTGGCAGGAGTCCCCGAGGGGCGAGGGCGGGGCGCCGCCGCCCCCTTATCGCGGAGCAGCAGCCGGCGAGGCCCGAAGTGGGGGCGGGGACGGCCCCCCCACTTCGGTCGAGACTGTCGTCCCAGCTCGCTCCCAGGGGGGGCGGGGGCCGGGCCGAGGCACAGCCGGAGGCGCGGGGCCAATTAGCATTTTGATTGCGGGACTGGGGGCCCATCTGGACCGAGGCCTAATTACCGGGCAAACCCTCCGGGCGCTGGAGGAACGTGCCCTGCGCAGTCCCATCACCAGCACCGCCCCCCCACCCCACGCCACCCCACCCCCGGCCGTCTCCTCCCGGACGACCCGCCCCTATCTCCTTTCTCACTACATCCCTGTCCCCTCCGCCGGTCCTAGTCGCCCTGTCGCCGCAGCCTTGTGCTTGCATTGCCCCGACCCCTTCCCTCATTCTTCCACTCAGCTACCTGTCCTGTCCACGTCTTCTGTGCCCCTCCTTCACCTCTTTCGTCATTTTTCTATCCCTCCATCCAACTTCTCCGTCCCTCCATCCCCCAGCTCGCTGTCTGCATCCTTGCCTCTCTGTCAATTTCCCCGCCCCCTTGGCTCCAAACCCTCTTGACAGACAGGGCGTCAGAGCACGGACACATGTGTCCCACGGCCGCGTGCTCCCGAGGGGACTATTTGGGCAGCCCTTGATCGCGCTCATTTGGGTGGAGTCCGCAGCCCCTGGGGTGCCTGGCAGGGAGGGGCAGGTGGGCCCAGGCCTTGGCCATCAGTCCGCAGTGGCCAGGGTGTAGAGCACACATGCGGCCCAGGCTCAATTACTTGGGCCTTCTCGCTCCACCTCCTTTCCAGCACCCCTCCTGCCCCTGCCGACATCCCCAAGGTCACTGTGCCCCAGTCCTGGGGTCCAGCTAGGAGAGATGGTGATTCTCACCCTTGTGGAAAGTTTCAGCTCTCCTCCACTGGAGGCCACCCTGAATTTCCCACTGAGAGTTGGGGGGGGGGGCGCTTTGTTGCAGGGGAGGACAGGGTCCAAGGCAAGGCTGCTTTGGCTCCCAGAGGACCAGCCAGTTGAGGGATACTCTCACCCTCAGGGTCTGAGCACCCAGGGTGCTTGGTCTCTCCACCCTGTCCCCACAGAGTCTGTTCCCTCTAACCTCCAGCCTCTTACCTATCTGGGATGGGGGGATGTGGTATTGGTTCTATGTCCCTCTGCTTCTGGGTGTGCCATCTCCAGCCGTGCGCAGGTCCCATGTTGCCAAAAGGCCAGGTTTCAAAGGAGAGACTCACAGTGTTATGTCCCCAGCACCCTCCCCTCCCACAGAGCCAGGGGCCTTGTGTTTGTTCACTTGTGGACCCTGTGGTCACCTTCTCACCTGCCTTCACTCTAGTAGAGCTCCAGTCCAGCCCAGCCTAGCCTAGAGGGTCCATTCCTCCTCCAAGATCCCTCTCCTTGGCTGCCAAGATCCCACCCTGGTTAGGAGCCTCTTTTGGTCTGGCTCCTTGGCACCCAAAACCCCCTTTCTCATCCTTCTCTTCTGTAGAATGGGGGAGGCGTGTTTTGTCTACCTGGAAGCCAGTTTGGATCCTGTGTGCATAATGGGCTGCCCCTGACCTGCTCATTCGGGCTCAACCCACTTGAGAGAGACTCACATCTGTGAAGAGAGACTCACAGCTCGGAGCATCCAGTCTCCACCTGCTCCTAGAGCCCGTGGTCCAGCCCAGGACACGGATGCCAACCAGCAAGATGAGTAGACCAGGTAATAGCTTGGACTGTAAGAGCAGGAAGGCGCAGACACCAGGCCTGGGAGACAGTTGTGTGCTTTGGCCTCTATTCCAGAGGAGATGGGATTGCATATCTTTGAGGAGCAGCAGGGAGCCCAGTGAGGACAAGCAAAGTGGTTGGGTTTACCCAGGCTTGGGCTTTTGCCAAGTGAGCTTCTGAAAGGGGCATCTGAGCCAAGGGGGTGTGCAAGGGAGAGGTGGCTGTGATTGTGGCATCTAAATGGAATGAGGGAGAAGTGAGGACATGACAACTTGGGGGTTCTGGAGTGCTGGGATCAGCATCTGCAGGACTAAGCTGGGGCAGGTGATGGTCTGAGAAGGGGGTGGTTGAGCTGAAATGCTGGGAGGTTAGACTGAGGGGCAGGGCATTGAAGGTGGTCACGAGGATGTTGAGACCACCAGGAATTCAGACCTGAGGTGGTGATGGGGTGGTGCTGATGTCTCACATCAGCTAGGACTCTTACAGAGAGGAGTGGGGAGGGGACTGCAGGCCACAGCAAGGAAAGGGGGCTGAGGTGGGGAGAGAAGGCTGGCGGGAAGGGAGCAGGGTGGAGGGGACCTAGGGCTCCCAAGGGAGAACGAAGGCCCAGCAACAGGGCTGAGGTCGTTGGAGGGAGGGGTTGCTAGCGACTGACTAGATTCCAGAACAGGTGATTGTACTAGGTGAGGCTCATGAGGTCAAGGGCATGAGGCAGGACAGGGTCCCTGCTGGGCCAGGAGCTTTGGAGCTACAGGGGAGAGGTGAGACCACAAGGCAACTAAAAATGTCTACTGAAACAAAGAGCAAGTATCAAAGTAGCAGGAAATACAGTATTTGTATAACAAGGAGTTAATATTCTGATTATGGAATAGTTGCTATAAATGAACTCTACAGAACAAAGATGCTGAGACCCTCAAGGGGTTAACAGGCAATTTACTACACAATAAATAAGAGACCCCACCCCAAAAAAATCCAAATTAAAAAAGATGCACATTTCAGGGTTTTTTTTTAAATGTTTTTATTATAGAAAATATCAGATGTACACAACAGTGCAGAAAGTCGGATAAGGATGTGTCCACATGTGGCCGTCAACACCATCACCCAAGACCGGCTCACAGCCAGTCTGGTTTCTTTTCTGCCCTCTTCCCTCCCCCAAATCCCAGATGTCATATCACAAAATGCCACATGGCCTTTTCTCTTAGCAAGTAAACAATGACACGAGAGCACAAAGTGGCCCAAGAGTTGTGTGAAGCAGCCTCTGCCTCCTGCCCTCAGTTGACTCAGCTCGAGCTGGGGGCACCAGATAGGATTGGGCACTGCCTCCTTCTTGCTTCAGGAAGGATGTCCCCTCAGCCGCCTGTGTTTAGGCCCATCAGAGAGGCCAGCGGCCCCAAGCGACCCAGGTCCTACTTTGTTCCAAGGGGTCCAACTGCCTGACCTTCTCAGACCCTTTGGCCTCATTTCAAGCCTGAGATAGAATATCTGTACAGTAAAATGCCCTAAGTGTGGAGTTCTATCAGTTTTAACAAACACAATTGCTCTTTTAACCAATGCCCCTATCAAGACACAGGACACTTCCGTCCCCCTCCAGGACAGTTCTTTGGGGGACTTTTAAAGGAAACTTGAGAGGGAACAGGGAACAGGAGAGTGAGCCCTGGGTGTGGGAAGTGCAGGGAAGAGAGGGTGACCAGCAGGGAGGCTCTGGGAGCAATGAGCAGGCTGTGTTCCTTGGAAGCTTGGCATGGGGTGACCTGGCAACTTTGTAGTTCTTAACCCAGTGTGGACCTTCCCTCCCCCTCCTCCCTGACCTCCCCCTGGGGTTGCACACTTTCAACATTTGCTCTAGAACACAGAGGAAGAAAAGACTGAACAGAAAGAGGAAGAGAAGGACATTAGTGGCTTGTGGCATCACTTCACATGGCCTAATATATATGTGATGGTGTCCTGGGAGGAAGGAGGGATTGGGGGAGAAATGTAGAAATGATAGTCAAAATGTTTCCAGATTTGATGAAAATTTAAAGTTACAAACCCAAGAAGGTCAACAAGCCCTAAGCGTATGTTACAGGAAGAAAACCACATGAAGGTACATCATTATTGAAGGATAAAGGGAAATATTGAAAGCAGCCAGCCAGGGGTGGGGGAGAAATCAACACATGCTATGTACAAAGGAGCAAAGATAAGGATGACAACAGATTTCTCATGGAAATAAAGCAAGACCTAACCTAGAAGACAGTGAGGCAACGTCTTTAAAGCGCTGTGGAGGGACGCCTGGGGGGCTCAGGTAGTTAAGCATCTGACTTCAGCTCAGGTCATGATCACACGGTTTCTGGGTTTGAGCCCTGTGTCAGGCTCTGTGCTGACAGCTCAGAGCCTGGAGCCTGCTTCAGATTCTGTGTCTCCTTCTCTTTCTCTCTCTGCTCTTCCCCCCGCCCCTCTCTCTCAAAAATAAGTAAACATTAAAAAAAGGTTTTTTAAGTAAAAAAAAAAAAGGCTGGAAGAAAAACATTGCCAACCTAGAATTCTATACCCAATGAAAATATCTTTCAAACACACAGAATAAATAGACTTTTCAGACACCCAAAAGCTGTAAAAATCCATCACCAGCTGACCCACACTATGAGAATCCTAAAGAGAATCTGACAGACAGAAGAAACGGACACCAAATGAAAATCCAGATCTCCACAAAGAAATGAAAAGTATGGAAATTGTAACTAAGTAGGTAAATATAATAACTTTGTTTCTGGGTGCCTGGATGGCTCAGTCACAACTCTTGATCTTGGGACCATGAGTTTGAGCCCCACATTGGGTGTAGAGATTAGGTAAATAAATAAAACTTTAAAAATTTTTGTTTCTTTTTATTTAAAAAAT
The DNA here is from genome assembly GCA_028646485.1 of Cryptoprocta ferox. Lineage (NCBI taxonomy): Eukaryota > Metazoa > Chordata > Mammalia > Carnivora > Eupleridae > Cryptoprocta > Cryptoprocta ferox. The sequence goes on along the minus strand of CM053569.1, from coordinate 500,622 downwards.
AAGCAAATGATTAAATAGAATTAACAATGTATGTGGGATTTATAACATATATCGAAGTAAAATGTATAGCTAGATAGAATAGTGTTTGGGTGGGGAAATGGAAGGACAGGAGGCAAAGTTCTTATAGCATAAGTGAAGCGGCAAAGTCACTGGAATCTGGGCTGTGATAAGGTAATGATCTATCTGTAAAGAGTAAAGAAACGAAGACAGCACAAGAGCTGTCGGTAGGTAATAAGCCAACAAGGAAAAGAAATCATACAAAATTCTCAACAAATCCAGAAGAAGGCAGAGAAAGAGGTAAAGGAAAGCACATGGCGAGATGGTAGTTCCGAAGCCAACCATGTCGGTCATCGTATGAAATATAAATGATCCAAGCACCCCAACTACAAGGCAGAGGTTGTATGGAGGCATGAAAACAGCAGGGCCCAATTGTATGCTGCCACCAACAAGCTCATCCTGAATATAAAGAGAGGTTAAAATCAGGATGGGAAAAGTTATACCACATAAGCACTGAAGAAGGCAGGAGTGGCTATGTTCATACCGGACAAACCAGATTTCTAAATAAAGAATGTTGCCCGGGATTGAGAGGAGGGTTACTTCAAAGAAGGCTAAACTTGTTGCAAAAGCTGTGCCAGGACCACGTCCTAGTTGGGAACGAGTGACATCCTGACACATGGGATGGGAACAGCCGGACATCTTGGATTCCTAGAGCCCCTGATCTGGGCCTGCAGAAGTGCTTCCTCTCCTTGAAGAGGTACAGGGACCATGCCCCCTTCAGACCTCAGAGACACCTTTAGGGTCAGTCCCCACTTCCTACCACAGTCTGTGGCTCGAATGAAAGTCACAGGGTGACCCGTCCCAGCACATGCTGTGGGCATGGAAAGGGGAGCAAGCGCTAAACCCCAAAGGAGCTGTAGCAGGTTAGAGTGTTCTTCAGAAGAAATGTCCAGGAGGGGGTGCACTACTAAGGTGCGACACACCTGTCCCTGCCGGTGGGCCACACGGGTCCAGGAATCCCGGGGCGAGAGCACGCGTGGCTCCCCACCATCCCCCCCAGCAAACCATTGGGAGCTTGGGCTCTCCGTCCCCACAACTTCAGAGTCAGTCCCACAGGATGAGCACTTCTGCCAGGGACTCATGTACAGTCCCACTGAGCTGAAGGCCGCGGCTGCTCCCAGGACACTCAGATTAAGGAGACTGTTAGCAGAGGCTGGAGAAAGTGGACCCACATTAGCAGAATGGTAGTTGCCTATCATCACGTGGAGACAGAAAATGTACCTAATGAACTGGATCTGGGCAAGGAGATTTCCAAAAAAAATGGTGAGAATGCCTGCTGTGTGTTGAATTGTGTCACCTGCAAAAAAACAAAACAAAAACAAAAACAAAAACTCTGTTGAAGTCCTAGCCCCTAGTATTTCAGGATGCGATCCTATCTGGAAATAAAGTTATTGCAGATGTAATTAGTTAGGAGGAGGTCATAACTGGGTGGGGGGCCTTTAATCCAACAGGACCAGTGCCTTTACTGGAGACAAACCACACACACAAGACGTGTAAAGACAGAGATGCATGAGAAGACGGAGGGAGATCAGCCAAGGGACCCGGAGGACCGCCAGCACCACGAGAAGCTGGAAGAGACTCTCCCTCAGAGACTCCCCCTCAGAGACTCCAGCAGGAACGAGTCCTGCCTTCACCTTGATGCCAGACTGCTGGTCTCCAGAAGCGCGAGAAAATAAAGTGCTGTTATTTTATTTTTTTGAGAGACAGAGAGAGACAGTGTGAACAGGGGAGGGGCAGAGAGAGAAAGAGACACGGAATTGGAAGCAGGCTCCAGGCTCTGAGCTGTCAGCACAGAGCCCGACGCGGGGCTCGAACCCACGAACGTGAGATCATGACCTGAGCTGAAGTCGGACACTCAACCGACTGAGCCACCCAAGTGCTGTTATTTTAATACGCCCAGCAGCCAGAGGAAACCAGTGCAGTGCCAGTTGGCTTATTTTCACAATGAATGATATCACAAGTGATGAATGAGCTGGAGAGAGAACTGTTCAGTTGTCATGAAGAATTTAGAGAAAATATTTCCTATGTAGGACTTGCTGATTGAAAAGTAAAATATTTTTTCATTCCCAGTCTCTCCAGTTTGCAAAAGGTACTCGAGTAAGAAATGGCCTCTGAGCGAAGATCAGATCCAGAGTACCACCAGAGTTCTCAGTGTATAGGTTAAGTCAAAAGTGGGGCCACAAGACTTCTCATTCAGGCCCCTAAGAGATGTAAAGACCCTCTCAGCTCGAGAAAAGGGCTTCTAAGAATCTCAAGGACACAGTCAACAGCACTCTGGGCTTCCAGCTGGTTCAGTCAGAGGAGGTGTGACTTTTGATCTCTGGGCCATGAGTTCAAGCCCCGTGTTGGATGCAGAGATTAGAGATTATTTAAATAAATTATATTAAAAAAAACCCAGCAACACTCTGGTTTGCAATCCAAGTAAAATGAGGTCTGCCTAGAAGAGACCTCTTGATGTAAATCTTGTTCAATGTACTGGGTTATAATTTGATACATAGAAAACCTACATGGGTTTTTAAAGGAATCATACTATCTCGGATTAAAAGAGATAGAAATTGTTTAAAATGAAAAAGGACTGTTAGGGTTCAAAATTTCTGTGTGCAGAAAGTAAGTCAGGAACATGGGCCATTTCCTATGGAAAAGAAAGGATGACTCAGGAGAGAGCCAAGAAGTGAGAGAGCAGAGTCAAGAAACTCTGAGAACAAGCAATTGGGAAATCACTACCAGAGAGCACAGATCAGCCCTTACCAAGGCAGGTCTCCTGGGCTAGAGCAGATGACTAGCAACACATGCTCAATTGCATTTCAGAATTTCTATTGACCACATACTTTCCACCCCTTCCTTTTTTTAAATAAACTTTTTTACTTCAGGGGCGCCTGGGTGGCTCAGTTTAAGCATCCAACTTCAGCTCAGGTCATAATCTCACGGTTCGTGGGTTTGAATCCCTCGGCGGGCTCTGTGCTGACAGCTCAGAGCCGGGAGCTGCTTCGGATTCTGTGTCTCCACCTCTCTCTGCCCGTCGCCCACTCATGCTTTCTCTCTCTCAAAAACAAATAAACATTAAAAACATTTTTTAAATAAACTTTTTACTTCAGAATAAATTTAGATTTACCGAAAAGTTGCAAAGATAATACAGATACTTCCTGTACACTCTCCTTTCTTCTCCCCCTAATGTTAATATCTTACATTTCTGTCGTACATTCGTCACAAACCAAGAAGCCAACATTGGTACATTACTATTGATGGAACTCCAGGCTTTATTTGGAGTTCATTGTGTTTTATTTTTTGTTTAAAATTTTTTTTAACATTTATTCATTTTTGAGAGACAGAGAGAGACAGCACCAGCGGGGGAGGGGCAAAGAGAGAGGGAGACACAGAATCGGAAGCAGGCTCCAGCCTCTGAGCTGTCAGCACAGAGCCCGACGCGGGGCTCGAACCCACGAACGTGAGATCATGACCTGAGCTGAAGTCAGACCCTCAACTGCCTGAGCCGCCCAGGCGCGACCCCCCCCCCTTTTTTATATACTAACATGTTCTTGGTTTCAGCAACCAATTCAAGGCACCACACTGCATTTAGTCTCCTTGGTCTGCTGTGGTCTGACGATTTCTCAGTCTTTCCTTCTTTTTCAGGACCTTGACGGTGTTGAGGAGTATGGCCGCTTTTGTGGAATGTCCTTCACCTGAGGCTTGCATGGTGTTCTCCTGCAGTTAGCCGGGACTTCAGGGTTCGGGGGGAGATCACAGGGGTGATGTGGTCCTCTCACTGTGTCACAACAGAGGGTACATGAGGTCAACGTGACTTCTCACCAGCGATGTTAACCTCAATCACTTACTTAAGGTGGTGTCTGCCAGGTTTTTCTACTGTAACGTTACTATTTTTCCTTTTCCGTTCTCTGTTCTATGGATGCAAGTCACTAAGCCCAGCCCACACTCAAGGCTTCCCCCATATTTTTATAGAAGTACCTATTGAAGATATTCTGCCCGTCTCATTAACGTACATGCGGTGGGGGGAAGAGAACCTGGTTTTTTTTAGTTCATAGGTCTCTGCACTGAGCACCCACACAGCTGGGTTGCACCCAAGGAAGGACCCTTGAGAAACCTCATTTGCACCTGGACCTGAATTAGATGCAAGATCCCAGACTTGAGGTCTGAGCTGGGTGCTGAGATGACAGACTGGGGGGATCTTGGAGGGGCCGGAGGGGTGGTCTGTCATGGACTGCTTGCATTCACGACCCCCCATAAAGCTCCGGGTTTTGATAGACCGCTTCAGCACGGACTCTCTGGGCTTGGCCCTCTGACTTACTTGACCACTGGGACATTAGCATGAGTGATGCATGCAGAGGCTTAACGGGATTGTGGCCCACTGGGGCTAGTCCTCTTATAACTCTCTGTCTTGCAAACCAGTAGCAAAATAGTCTGCTGAATGATCAGGCACCACTTGAAAAGAGGCCCGGGAGGATGGGGGTCAACTTGGACATTGGGCCCCAGCTGAGCTGCTGGCTGATGCAACCACATGAGCAACCCCCACTACACATGTGGAGTAACCACGCAGCTGGGCCCAGCCAGTCCACAAAACCAGGAGTAGGTATCTGCTGTTTTAAGCCCTTACGTTTAGGGTGATTGGTTATGTAGCAATAGAGAACTGATGCCCCTGTGCCTTTTTTTTTTTTAATTTTCTTTTCTTTTTTTTAATGTTTTCTATTTATTTTTGAGAGACAGAGAGAGAGCATGAGCAGGGGAGGGTCAGAGAGGGAGACACAGAATCCGAAGCAGGCTCCAGGCTCTGAGCTGTCAGCACAGAGCCCGACGCGAGGCTCGAACCCACAAACCGTGAGATCATGACCTGAGCTGAAGTCCACGCTTAACCAACTGAGCCCCCCAGGCGCCCCCTGACGCCCCTGTTCTTTCCATCCCCTTGACCCTTGTCCTCACTTCCTGCCTTCCCAGCTGACATTCCCTGGTCCAAAATTATAATCAGTCCCTTGAACCCCACACTCCTACGATACTGTCCTTACTAATCTCCAACCCTTGTTAGACCAAACTGTTTGCCTACCACACACCTACATCCGAGCAGCAAAACTTTGCTAGAGAAAAACACAAGACCATACTCATCCTTTACTTACTCACTTACTTATTTTTAATGTTTATTTTTGAGAGAGAGAGAGGGAAGGAGGGCGCGAACGGGGGAGGGCAGAGAGACACGCACCGAATATAAAGCAGGCTCCAGGCTCTGAGCTGTCAGCACAGAGCCCAACGCAGGGCTCGAACCCATGAACCGCAAGATCATGACCTGGGCCAAAGTTGGACACTTCCAACTGAGCCACCCAGGTGCCCCCATCCTTTATTAAAAAAAATTTTTTTTTTAACATTTTTCATTTTTGAGAGAGAGAGAGAGAGAGAGAGAGACAGTGTGAGCGGGGGAAGGGCAGAGAGAGAGAGGGAGACGCAGAATCTGAAGCAGGCTCTGTCTGGGCTTTGAATTGTCAGCACAGAGCCCAATGTGGGGCTCGAACTCATGAACCATGAGATCATGACCTGAGCTGAGGTCGGACGCTCAACCGACTGAGCCACCCATGCGTCCCTACTTTTTAAAATTTTATTTATTTTGAAAGAGGGGGGCTCACAAGAGGAGAAGAGACAGCGGGAGAGAATCCCAAAGAAACAGTGCCCGTGATGTGGGGCCCGAACCAATGAACCTCAAGACCATGACCTGAGCTGAAGTCAAGAGTCGGTCACCTAACTGACCTCATCATCCTTGAAATTTACACCATGCATCTCTGAGTGAGCTCTGCACACTGCAAGCGAATCTTACTACACTTTCCTTACCCAGGTAGTCCCCCATCCTCTGGAAAGACTGTCTCACACCTTGCCTTTTTTCCTTGACGCTTCCAAATCTCCACCCATCTCGCCCCTTCTTGAAGCTAACAATTTTTTTTTTTTTTTTAAATCAGGGGCTTGGCTGCAAGAGGTAGAAAATGTCAAATAACAATAACTTAAGCCATAGAAGTTTTTCTTTTTTTTTAAGTTTATTTATTTTGAGAGAGAGAAAGCACGAGTGGTGAGTGGTGGAGGGGCAGAGAAAGCGGGAGGGAGAGAAAGCGGATCCCAAGCAGACTCCGTGCTGTCAGCGCACAGCCCGATGCCGGGCTCAAACTCACAAACTGTGCGATCATGACCTGAGCTGAAACCAAGAGTCAGCCGCTCAACGGACTGAGCCACCCAGCTGCCCCAAGTCTTTCTCGTTTGCATAGAGTTCTACGCAAGCCATCCAGGTTCTACATCAGCGGCACAGTCTTCAAGTTCCACGATCCTATCTTGTTGCTTCACTATCCTCAACACGTGCGTCCTACCTCACGGTCTAAGTTGGTTGCTTGAGCTCCAGTCATGGTGGGTGCATTCCAGGCCATAAGACAAAAAGGAAATGGCAAAGATAGCCAAAGCCCTCCCATTAAGGACACATTTGGAAATTGTACGTACTGATTCTTATATCGTATTGGCCAGGAATTAGTCTCAAGACCACACATATCTGCAATGGAGGCTAGGAAATGCAGCCTTTACTCTGTGGGACCATATTCCTAGTTAAACAAGAGGGGTTCTTTCTAACGAACACGTGGAGGATGGGAAAAGAGAGCCTGCTTATAATCACTATGTTTCCCCAATCCTCTCCTCTTCTGCCCAGCCCAGAAATTTGTTCCTGCATCATACCTTTTACACTTCCTGTCCCCTTGCCCAGATGCTCTTCCCCAGAGCTCCACATGACCCCCAGCTCCTTGTATCAGCGCAAGTGCCACATCCTTGGAAAGGTCTTCGCTGACACACACACACACACACACACCCAGCTAGAGGGGCACCACCCTACCTCCAGCCACACTGGCAGTATAGAAGTTAGCTCTTCAATGTGTGTGTCTCTTACGATTGTCAGCTCCAGGAGGGAGGCAACTCTGCCTTCCTAGATGAAAGTGAGTCCCCAGCCTGATGCCTTGAGAGATCTGAGCAGCCTCACAGAGCTCAAGGGATCGACATGCCCTTCTAACCCATCCAAAACTGACAGGCAGCCTGGGCACCCCAGGTCTGGCCCAGTCACACGACACTCACCTAGTTAGCCTAGCCCCATGGCCTACACTCGTCACCTCCCCCCATAACATGGTCTCCTAACCTGTCCCAACCCCGTCACTGCTGGGCTCTGTCCACCCTCTCCAGTCCACCCCCCTGGTGAAAGCAGGGCAGTGTCTGTCTGGAGACAACTCTGCACTTGTGCCATGAATAACAATTGCTCCCTGGGGTTGCCTAAGCAATTCCAGGAGTCCTTGGACCCTGCCATAGATAGGCAGGGATGCTGGTGCCCTGGCTGGGATTGGCCAGCTTTAGGATCAGGAGGAGTCCATCAGTGAGTGGCTCTGAGCCATGATTCCACGGGGGACCAGCTTCATGGCCTGTGACCTGGGCAGTCACTCAGGGCCCCAACCCCAGCCTATACTGGGTTCTGTTGTTGTTCAACAATGTGGGGCTTGAACTCACAACCCAGAGAATGAGTCACATGCTCTACTGACTGAGCCAGCCAGGCACCCCCATACTGGGTTTGATGCTCTAGTGTCTCCTCGTGGAAGTTCTTAATAACTTTTTTTTAAGTTTATTTATTTATTTTGAGAGAGAGAGAGAGAGAGAGAGAGAGAGAGAGAGAGAACACGAGAAGAGAAGGAGCAGAGAGAGGGAAAGAGAGAATCCCAAGCAGGCTCAGCACTGCCAGCACAGAGCCTGACACGGGGCTCAATCCCACAAACTGTGAGATCATGACCTGAGCTGAAATCAAGAGGGACGCTCAACCGGCTGAGCCACCAGATGCCCCAATAACTTTTAACAAGGGGCTCCGCATTTTCAGTTCACATGGGCCCTGATGGTTCTGGTTCCAGGAATGCTCACTCACACGACACCCAAAGACCCGAGTCGCCAGCACAGCCCTGAGGGAACATGCCGACCAGGAGAGCCACTCGGACAGCGCCCGTTGCCACACCTCCTGGGTCCCCGAAGGCCTGCTGCCCTCTCTGCACCCACAGCAGCTCCCGGGACCCGGGAGGTGGGGGCACATGGGACTGGTGCTCCAGCAGGCGTGGGGAAGCAAGCTTCAGGGACACACTGGTCTGCCCTGCACAGTAGGCCTTGAGCCCTGGTCTAGGGCTCTGCAGCTTACTCCCTAGGAGCATTGCAGCAGCAACTCTGGGGACTGTCCAAGCCAAGATGTACCCCAGGCACCAGGCTGGGCCTGTGGCTGTGCCCACCCCCCCTCCGGTCAATGGGGCTGAGTGGACTAGGCACCGAGGCAGACTGACCGGTCAGACTCTGACTCCCGCATGCCGCTCGCTGTTCTGCAGTCCTGAGGCCGAACAGGACCAGCTGAGTGTTGCTGCTCAAGGGAGGCCGTGGGTCCCACAGCTGTTCAGGGAGGACTCCAAAGTCCTGGAGGCGCTGCTGCTCATTACTCACCCTGCTCCTCCCGTTACCCCCAACCTTCCAACTCAAACTCTGAGGTTTGCTCCCTGAGGCCCCGGAGCTGTGCCTCCCACCCCCCCCCCAAACCCCCCAGAGGAAACACTTGCCTGGAAGCAAGAGGTGGCTTTATTGAGGGGAAGACTAAGGTTGGGTGAAGGTGGGATATCACAGGGAAAGGGAGACTGTAGCCCTGGGGGCGGGGGCAGTGCTGGGGCACCTGCCTTCAGAATCACACATCCAGGTCAGACTGCAAGCTCTGTTTGCTGTACGCGCGGGTCTTGCGCTGCACGATGCCAGGGCTGAAGGTGGCCCCCAGCGGCCAGTGGCGGACCACGTGCCGGTAGGACTTCGCCAAGCAGTCGAAGTAATTGATGTTGAGCTTCCGGGCAATGTGACGGCCCAAGTATTCCATTTGCTGTGGGGATGGGTGGCGGTGAGCTCTCACCTGGACCCAGAGGACCTGTTGGCTCTGGCGCCCTCTCCACCAGCTGCCAGCACTAGAGCCTGGGCCAGGGACCAGTTCGCGCTCTGCCTGGGAAATGCCCCCATCTGAAGACCCTAAGCAGCGGCAGGCCTCCTGTGGAAGGGAGGAAGGAAGAGGAGTGTGTCTGGGGGCCCCACGAAGGCCTGGGGCGGGACCCACCTCATAGCGCTCCGACAGCTGCACCAGCACCAGCGGCTCCAGCTTGTGGCCGCACAGAACCAATCGGAAGAAGCACTTTCCATAGGCTGGAGAGGGGCAAGCGGCTCAGCCCGGAGGCTCTGCAGGATGGGGGCTCTGGTGGGGCGAGAGCTCGGGGTGGGGGGGCAGGGGGCGTGTGTGTGGCCCTGAGGACGGGGGGGGGCGGGGGAAGGGGCACGGGCCGGCTTGCCCGCCCCGCCACACTCCCAGAGCTACTTCCCTTGCACACCCTCCCCGCCCTCCCCCACACCGTTCGTGGCCACGCCGGGCTTCACCGTCGGAGCTGAGCGCCAGGCGCACGTAGACCAGGTGCATAGGGCCCTGACACACGGTGCGGCCCTGGATGGAGAAGTGGTACGTGCCGCGCGTGTGGTTCAGCACCAGGCGGCGCCGCGGCAAAGACGAAATCATGAGCCACAGGCCGACGACCACGCCGCACGCGGGGAAGCCCCAAGTCTCCTGCTTCCGCACCTGCGGCAGCCACACGGCCCTGAGCAGCTCGGGGGCGAGGCACCGAGGGGGGGTCCAGCCCGCCGCGAGGAAGGCCGTGGGCGGCGGGCCCAGGAGTTCAGACCTGGCTCACGAGGCCGAAGCTGACCAGGAAGAGGCAGACGACGAAGAGCAGTGTCCCCTTCCACAGCGTGTCCAGATAGTACTCAAGCACGAAGACTGGGGGCAACGCGGTGGCGGTGCGTGAGGACAGCCCGTCCCTGCCCGCAGCCGGCGGTGGCAGCGCCGGAGCCCCGGCCGGAGCAGCCGGCCCCGCGCCGCGGACTCGGCGCCAGCCGCGGGCTCGGCCCCGCCCCCTCCGCCTCCAGGCCCCGCCCCCACCCAGACCCCGGGTCCAGGCCCGCCCTCCGCCTCCAACCCCGCCCGGGATTTTAAGCCACCGGGTTCAGCTGTGAGGCCCGGCCCTCCCCTCGCCCCGCACCCGCCCTGCTCCGGTTCTGGGTCTGCGCGCACCATTGGGCTGCTGTTGGGTGAACGGGTAGAAGCTGTTGTACTTAAGGCGCTTGGCCAGGTGGTGCTCGGTGCAGAACAGGCCTAGGGCCCAGAGCTGGAAGCGCTTGCGGCCGGAGGTGGTGGGCAGGCCGCTAACCCGGCCCTTGGGGGTCTGGGGTAGGCACAGAGGGTCAGCTGGGCTGCTAGGAAGTTGGCACCACCCAGAGGCTCACGGGTGCACTTATACCTGGGAGAAGAAAGGCTCCAGGGCTGCGTGCGGTCCGGGAAGGAGCGGCTTTCAGACAAAGAGCAGAGGAGACACACCAGGTGGTGGTGTAGGCTGGGAGAGGCCCGGGTTCTAGAAGTTCCGTGCAGCGCATTCTAGAAGGGGCTGTTCTGTTGACTATCCCTTCTGCGGGGAGTCCTCGGCCCGGCCCGGGGATGCACTTCCCGGGGGAGTCCCCACACCTCCAGCAGCCTGGCTCACAGTCCCCACCGGAAGGGGGGTGGATGTATGTCTCGGGCCTAAGCTGTGGAGATAGGTATCTGCCCGGCAGGCACCCCACACCGAACCCCATGGCTGAGCAGCCCCCCCCCTTCCAGTGCCACTGTGTCCAGGCAGAGCTTCAAACACAACCAAGGACACAAACGGTCTCAGTGTCCCTGAGGACAGGATACACACACTCAGTCCAAGATTCAAGCCCAGTCAGTAGTGAGTCAGCAAGGGAGGAACACGGGCAGCCTCAAGAGCCCTGGCAGATCACCCCACCCCCATCGCGCAAGCTCTCCACCAGCTTGAGCCCTGAATGGTTCCTCAGGCACAGCAGTGTCCTCTCAACCCCACCCCAAGGACCACACAGAGTTCCTAAAAATGTTTTATTGTAACAAAATGTTCTAACATCCCAAACTGGAAAAGGGTGGAGGGCACCGCCGGCTGCCCTGAGGGTCTGAGGTCTGGAACTGCCTAGCTGGAGGAGGGGAGGCTGGTGAGCAGCTGCTCCAGGCACCACTGGACTTCCTCTTGGCCTCGGTAGGCCCGCTTCAGGCCCCGAGGAAGGCAGCGGCAGGACTCCAGGTTGAGGTACAGCAGGCCCGGGCAGCTGCTGATCACAGAGCTGTGGGGGCAGGGCAGGCCGTGGGGGGTTGAGCCACTGGCTCCCAGAAGACCCAGGCCCTGGCAGGGTTAGGCCAGGGTAACGAGCCCTCTCTGCCCGTGCCACAACTGGCTTTGCCACCCATAGCCACTGAGGCCCAAGCCCAGTACCCTTGGTGTCCCTAAGACCAATCCTGAGCAGGGGCTTGGCCCATATGTGCTCCCCTTTTTGATCCCTGAAGCTTGCCAACTGGGCTTGTCAGGGAGGCAAGCAGTACCCATTCCTAGGACTGAGGGAGGGGATGCTGACCTGACTGTGCTCGGTGTGACCCGGGTACCCCTGAGGTTGAGAGAGCACAAGCCCGGATGTGAGCCCCTAGGCGTGACTGAGAAGGCGGCCAAGGCCTGCTCCAGGTCCTTCTCACTGAAGCCCTGGCCACTCAAGTCCAGTTCCCGCAGAGCGTGGCACCACTTCTGGGTCAACAGGTAGCTGCCCTCTTTGGTGAGAGTCAGCCGGTCGGACGTGCCATAAAGACCCAGGTGAAGCTGCTCCAGGTCTGGAGGTGAAAAGCAGGCATGAGCTGTGGGGCGGGCAAGGGTACCCACATCCCTCCTGCCCAGGGAAAGCTGACCTTGACATGGTAGATCATGTAGGCCAGCAGGGGTGATGCGGGCACAGCCACGAAGATCCAGCAGGCGCAGGTTAGGGGAGCCGTGGAGCAGGCGGCCCAGGGCTTCGTTGCTTACAAAGTTGCAGGTGGAGGCGGCGAGGCAGAGTTCCTCAAGACTGGGGAAGCCTGGGCCGGGGGTCACCGCTCGCCCGGAAGGCTTGGGCAGCCACACCAAGTTCAGTAGCCGCAGCACCTGGAGCAAGGCCCAGGCTGCAGGTGGGGAGGGAGGGTAGCAGGTGGGAGAAGAGGGGTGTCAGGTACCTGCAGCTGGGGGCAGCCTTTCTGCAGGGCCTCGACAGGCAGCTGGAGAGGAGTGCTGTTGCGGTTGATGCCGGTGCTCACCTCCAGGACCTGGAGCCGGGGGCAGCAGCTGCCCTAACAGAAGTGGAAGAGAACACAGGGTCAGCGGCCTGACAGTCCCTGGCTCAGCATCTGGTTCTGCTCCTACCTGTCCCCAACCTACCAGCAGTGCACCCAAGATGGCTGTCGTCTGGGAGCTGTAAGTCAGCCACAGCTTGAGCATTCGGGGCCCTGCCTCCTCCAAGAAGCTGACCACGGCTGTGGACTCCACCTGGGAACCCAGTACATGGGTACCTGTCACCTTGGCCCATGCTTCTTCAGGGCCCCTGGGGACACAGGGCTCACCATGGAGTGCTGTATATCCAGGCTGTGGAGCTGGGGGCAGGCTTTGGCTAGCATGATCAGCGTATTAGGGGTCACACCGTGGCAATCAGAAAGCTTGAGGAAAGTGAGCCGAGGACAGGACTCGCTAACCAGCTGTGGAAGACAGAGCAGCAGCAGAGACTGGGGGTGGGCGGTGGGCAAGCTGTGATCCACCGGGGAAAGTAACCAGTGGCTGACACCAAACCCTCTCTACTGACTCAACCATGATCTCCTTCCTGCCCATACCAGGCCAACATGGGTGCTCCCACTTCTAACACCTCTCTGCTGAACCAACAGGAAAAGAAAAGCGGGCAGGCATCCCCATGGGACAACATTGGGCTCCACGTGCCTGGCCCACTACCTGGAAGTACTGGGCACCCCCAAAGTGTCATGGCTGGTGTGCAGGGCAGCCTAGAGCTCTCACCTTCAACACAGGCTGTACCTGGGACTTCCAGTGGATGAGGGTCAGCCTCTGGAGCTGTGAGAACCTGGGCCGACAGCAGAGAAAGAGCTGCATAGAATTCCCACGGCGCCCCTCTGTTGGCCTCCTCCCCACCCATCACTTTGGCATAGGGAGACAGGGAGGGGCTTGGGGCTTTGTACAAGCCACAGAGACGAAATGAGGGGATAAAGAAGAGAGGGAACGTCTCACCGATTGGGCATAAGCCACTCCAGAGAAGCGAGAAGCTTCTTCTCGGCCTTGGCTCCGCTCTTGGCCAGGCGGCCAGCCAACGGGGGCGACAGGGTCACGGTGTGCCAGAGTGCAGGCTGGGATGCGGCTTCGTGCCAGCGGCGGCACACGCGTGCAGCCCTGGGAGAAAATCTCTACTGAGGGGCTGGGCCTTTCGTGGCCGCTGCTGTGGGGCTTCCTAAGAGGGGAAACCTGTCCCGTTTTATTCGCACAACGCTGCAGACACCGCAGCTCAAAGACAGGCCCTCGGGGCTCTAACTGGACCCCGTGGGAGGCTGTACTCTCTCTCGCCTGCATGTGTGAGCGCTCAGATGGCTTCGCCCTCGGCCCTCGCCTCAGCCCACCTGCTCGGTGGGCAAGAGGTCAGCCGGAGCCATGCTGCTGCGCTCGATGGGCCTGGGGTACCTGCCGAGGAAGGGCATGGGCCCATCGGCCGCCACGAGCAGCCCGAAAATCTGCAGCAGGATTTCCAGGGGCATGCGGTCGCCCCAGCCCGGGTCGGGCCCCTGCTGCGGCTCCGAAACCGGCGCAGCTCTAGGCCTAGCCTCGACCGCCAGGGCGCGGGACGCCGGGGGCACCGGCCGCTGAGTGCGGCGGGCTGCACGCCTCTGCACGCGAGTGCGGGCAGGCCCAGGGCCGGGCAGCACCAGGAGCATGCTGTCCGACTGCAGCAGATGGTACCCGGAGCCGCTCGGGGCCAGCCGGTCCCACCACCAGTCCTCGGCCGAGCGAGTCCGCGCCCCGGCACGCTGTGCGCCCCGCAGGCTGCGCGGGGCCCGCCGCCGAGCTCGCCGCGCCACCCCGGGAGCCATAGCTACCGGCCAAACTCCAAGACCGCCCCAGGGGAGCGGATGGGGCGGAGCCTGTGGCGGAACAGGCGAGGCCACCGGGCGGAGGCGCGGCGGGCCCGCGTGAAGGCGGGGCCTGAGCCCCGGGGCAACCCCCTCCGCCCCGGCTCAGCACTGACTTCCGGGGCGGGACTTCCGGCGACGGGCCATGCCGGGGGCTGGCACCTGCGGCTTCCTCGTCTCTCGCCCGGTGAGCTGGAGTTCTCGCTCCGTCCGGGCAGCGTTTCCCAGCTCCACCGGCTCTGGGCTGCGGCTGCGATCCTGGGCCGGAGACGGCGCCCTAGCAGTGTGGCGAGACGACTGGCCATCGGGTCGGGGAGCGCGCGAGTGCTGGATCTGGAGACGCACGTACCCCAGCGCGCTGGCCGGCTCCTCGCCGCCCACCTGACGCAGAGAGGGGCGGCGCCGGGCCCGCCCCTCCCCACAGAGTGGGTCTTGATTCCGGGGTCCTGGGTCTAGCTGAAGCCGCGGAGGTGAGGTGTGCGCGGCGCCGAAGGGGTGTCCCTGTCCCGGAGTCCGTGTCCGTTTTGGAGTGAGGGTGGTGGTGGTCTGGGCAACTCAGACCCGAAGATCGGGTCCTTCTTTCCTCATCTTCCTCTGGGGCCGTTGGAGCCTTGGGTCTGGCTTCCTGCTTCTCTGCCTGCAAACCTAGCCGTGCTATTTGGTATGTTTGGCGCATCTCATCCCCAGCCCCCACGCCCGGGCACCCTCCCGTTTTCCTGGTCTAGGCGGTTCTGTGTCTCTGATTTGTGATCCCGGATACGGGTCTGCTACTTTCAAGGTGGAAGAAGCCATCACTTCCCAGGAGAACTGAAGCGTGGTGTGTGTTTGTTTATTTTGGATCTAGGTGGGGAAAGAGGAGCAGGCTGTGACCCTGCCCTGTCCTGAAGAGCCCAGCCTTGGACTGAATGGCGGCACCCCCGCTGTGCCGGCTGGTACTGACCCACCTGCTGGTGGCCCTCTTTGGCATGGGCTCTTGGGCTCCCATCAACGGAATCTGGGTGGAGCTGCCTGTGGTGGTAAAAGACCTTCCCGAGGGTGAGTGGGAGTGTGCAGGGAAGTAGGGGGACAGATGGTGCCAGGTGAGGTGGGTTGCAGCTGCTCTTTGTCCCTGAGCATCTAGCCCCTGACATGCTCTCCCTTCCCTGCAGGTTGGAGCCTCCCGTCCTACCTCTCTGTGCTTGTAGCGCTGGGGAACTTGGGTCTGCTGGTGGTGACCCTGTGGAGGCGGCTGGCTCCTGGCAAGAGCGAGCAGGCCCCCATCCAGGTGGTGCAGGCGCTGAGCGTGGTGGGCACAGCCCTCCTGGCCCCACTGTGGCACCACGTGGCCCCAGTGGCAGGGCAGCTCCACTCTGTGGCCTTTCTAACGCTGGCCTTGGTGCTCGCGCTGGCCTGCTGTGCCTCTAACGTCACTTTCTTGCCCTTCTTGAGCCACCTCCCACCTCCCTTCTTGCGCTCTTTCTTCCTGGGTCAGGGCCTCAGTGCCTTGCTGCCCTGCGTGCTGGCCCTAGTGCAGGGAGTAGGCCACCTTGAATGTCGGGCAGCTGCCACCAATGACTCCCTCTGGCTCCCCCACGACATCCCAGAGCGTTTTCCCGCCAGCACCTTTTTCTGGATGCTGACTGCTCTTCTGGTCACTTCAGCTGCCGTCTTCCAGGGCCTTCTGTTGCTATTGCCATCACCACCGTCTGTACCCACAGCAGGTCCAGGGTCTGACCTGCCAGTGAGAGCCCCCAGAGTGGAGGAGGAGGAGGAGCAGGAGGAGGAAGAGGCCTTGCCACTGCAGGAGTCACCGAGTCAAGCAGCAGGCGCCACCGGTAGCCCAGACCCTGAGGCTCGCCGGCTGCTCCCTGTGCACAGTGCCTGCCTGCTGGGCCTGCTGGCCGTCACCAGCGCGCTGACCAACGGCGTGCTGCCTGCCGTGCAAAGCTTTTCCTGCCTGCCCTACGGGCGCCTGGCCTACCACCTGGCAGTGGTGCTGGGCAGCGCCGCCAACCCCCTCGCCTGCTTCCTGGCCATGGGCGTGCTGTGCAGGTACACGTGGGTGCCCAGGCCATGTAGGGTGGAGTTTAGGCATGGGGGCTGGGTCCTGCTGCAGCCAGCCCTGAGTTTCTGCCCCACTCCTGCAGGTCTCTGGCAGGGCTGGGAGGTCTCTCCATGCTGGGCATGCTTTTTGGGGCCTACCTGATGGCACTGGCAATCCTGAGTCCTTGCCCACCCCTGGTGGGCACCTCTGCAGGGGTGGTCCTTGTGGTAAGTACACTGGGACACTGAACCCAAGAGGGTGGCAGTGGGGAGGCAGTTTGCCCCAGAGCGGGGAACATCTCACGCTCAGCCTGCTGCTGTGTCCACCCTCCCAGGTGCTGTCTTGGGTGCTGTGTTTGGGGGTGTTCTCGTACGTGAAGGTGGCTGCCAGCTCCCTGCTGCATGGTGGCGGCCGGCCGGCGTTGCTGGCGGCTGGCGTGGCCATCCAGGTGGGCTCCCTGCTCGGTGCTGTCGCCATGTTTCCTCCCACCAGCGTCTATCACGTGTTCCGCAGCGGGAAGGACTGTGTGGACCAGTGCGGTCCCTAAGCCTGGGCCGATGGGGACCTAATCCCAGGCTGGGATGCCACAGTGCCCGAGTGACCATGACCCCAGGAGGCCGTCTTCACACATGGGCACACTCACGGACACCTGCACACTCCACAGCAGACACTGGCCAGGGTGGGGACCACAGAACAGGCCCAGAGCCAGGGCCCAGCTAGAGCTTTGGACTTGGCCCAGGCCTGGAACCTGTGCGGGATTTGCACAATAAATCATCGTTTTGGGGGTCAGAGTAGTGAACTTGTGTAGCACCTTTCTCTATGCAGACAGATCTCCACGGAGCTGGAGTGGTAACTTGGACTGTCCACCAGGGACCCGCCACCCCCGGCTGGCTGCTCTCCTAGATCCTGGGGTCGCACCTTCTGAACCCCCCCATCTTGCGCTCCCCCCCCCCATTGCTTTTTGGCATTTCCTCAGAGAACAGGCTGTGGCAGTCAGAGGCAGCATGGCATCCACCCAGTATCAGTTCTTCCAGGATCTGCAGCTGCGTGGTGAGGCCTCTTCCCATCAGGGCCGCTATTGAGCAAGCACGTCTGGGCTGTGTGCTGTGCTGGGCCAGCTGATGTGAGGGTCAGGCAGAAGGGGCTGGCTCTTTGTGACCTAGCAATCATAATGTCTGTTCCTACGTGGGAGCATCCTGCCAGGGACTTCTTGCCAGGTGCGGGCCCAGACGGGGCTCAGTGAGTGGGGCTTAGAAGAGACGGGTGTAAGTCTTCAGCCAGACTTGGCATTCTTCCGCTCAGAGGTATCAATCACTCCCTTCCCTGAGCCACGAGCCTTTTGTTTCTAGTTCCTTGTGTGATCAAACCTTCTAAATACTCCAAACTCTTTACTCAGACGGACAAGGCAGCAGCTACCTTCTCCCTGGGCTTCTGGTAAATGGTCTCTGTCCCTGAGCAGCTGACATCTGCCCCAGCCGTGGGACAGTGGTCTGGGCCCCTGGTTGGATCGCGTCCGGGAGCAGAGCCATAGCCCTGAGTGTGGCCGGTGCCAGGCCTGCACAAGGCCTGCCCCGGGCTCAGGAGAGGGTGTGTGGGTGGGGGCTGCGCTGAACGAGGGCTGGGCCTTCCTCTCGGCTTCCTAGGCAGGCAGGAAGCCGAGGCCCATGGGGGACACAGGCTCCACAGGGGAGGCAGGACGCCCTAGCTGTGATCCCATGGGACTGGTGTGGCACTGAGATCTCATTCTCCCAGACAGGGGGCCCCATTTCCACAGCAGGGAGTGACCATGGGACCTGGGAGTGGCAGCTCCTGCCCCTGCTGCCCCAGCCCCTTCTTACAATTGTTCTGGTTTCCGCATGCCCTTTCTAAACTTCAGAAGCTGCCTGCCCTTGACTTGGCCTGCATGTGGGCCTTTGAACGTCTCCTCTTCCTCCCCGCCCTAACAGGACCAGCTGAGCAGGAAGGAGGGAAGGACCCCCAGGCCCTAACCACTGGAGCCTCTGGTCTGGGGCTGCATCAAGTATCGGGTGGGGCCACCCTCCCAAAGTAGCTCAGACACAGCCTGGCCCTGAGGACAGGAGGCTACCTGCCAGGCCCTAGCCTCCCAGGACGCTGATGGCCTAGAAAAGGGGCGGGGGGGGGAGAGGTCTCACGTGGCTATTTGCCTTTGGGAGAGGGGGCTGGCAGGTGGGGTGTGAGCTGAAGAAGCCGCCTTTGGTGGTTGTGAGGAGAGATTCGGAGGGAGGAGAATGAGGACACAGGGTTGGAGTGGGTGGGGTGGCCGCGGGCCTTGGCACACCCCACCCCCATACACTCTACCCTCATCCCCCATTAGCACTCTCCGCTGCCCACCTTGGGGCTGGAGCTGGTGGAGCTGCCTCCCAGTTCCGTCCTGCTCTCTTGCAGGCATCGATCAGAGGTGTTTGCAAGAGCCTTCTCCATGCCCATGTGTGCATTTGTGCCAGCTGTGCCAGGCCCAAGGGCCACCAAGGAGTAAGGCTCTGGGGGACATGCACAGTCTCCTGGAGAGAGGGGGCAGGTGGCCCTGAGCCTTGGGGCCAGGGCTGGAGGTAGACAATTTGAGGAAGCCACTGCACTTAGAAGCCTCAAGGGCCTTCCTGTTAGTGCCTCATAGGAAGTAACGAGGAGAGGGAACTGCCGAAGGGCCAAGTTCTCGAGAGCCACCATGGCACGCCCTTCCTACTTGAGGCTGCTTGCCAGGGCGCCCGCACCTCAGCCGGGCAGCAGGTAGCCGGCCACTCAGGCTCACAGCCCTCCCCAAAGGCTCTCTCAAACTCAGGGATGGGGGGAATTTGAAGGAGACCCCAGAGGGGAGGCCGTGGCCGAGACAGGACCTTTGGCGGCCTGGCTGTCCCCAGAGGGCACTCCCTGTGCAGGAGCAAGACCTGAGCTTCACAGCCACTGTTGTCTGTCCCACCAGCAGCAGCAGCCTCCTTGGTTCCTCAGAACCAGAGAAGGGCCGGCTGTGGTGTGGCCTGCCCCGTGCAGCCTCCTTTCCCAGGTGAGTGGCCACTGCACCTGAGACCGAGCTCAAGGAGTGTCTGGATGAGCCTCACCTGGCTTTTGTGGAATGAGCAAAGGTAGAGCCTTTGCTGTCCTCAGGCCTGTGGGGTCCCTGGGGAGGTGTGGCAGCGCCTGGATGGTAAGGTGCTCGTGTTCCTCCATCAGCATCTGCTCAGGGCCCCCGCTGCCTGACTGGGGACACAGGGTGATAGTCTTCTAAGGGGCTCCCTCTCCTCCGTGGAATTCAAAGGGACCTCCTAGCTTTTGTGGCACCCGAAACTGGGAACATGGGAGCATCTGGGTCTCCAGAATCAGCTGCTGTGGTTGTGTCCACCCCGTCTCGGGGGAAGCGAACTGCCTGAGGCCATAGGCCACTTGGGTGTCCCAAGCACTGGCCTTGTTCTCTCCACTACACCTTCCAGGGGGTTCTGATGGGGTGTTCATCACAGGACTGCCTGCCCCCACCCTGTGGTTGGGTGGGTGACCCAGATGATCCAATCAGGGTGCCCAACCTCCTGCCCGTAGTGACAACTGAGGGACATTGCCCCTGTGGAGCAAACTAGGGTCTACTGTGACATCTGCCCTAGGATGTCTGTCATGCCAAGAGCTATGGAAAGCTTCCCAAACTGTTCAAGCAGCACATATGAGAACCAAGGCACCCCAGAGGCAAGCAGGGGAGAGGTGGAGAGAGGAAGAACCCAGACATCCTGGGATCCCCTGGATCCAGTTGCACCTGAGGCCAGACCCTTGGACTTCCAAGTCATGTGGGCCCATGATTTCTTGCTTGTTTAAGCTGAGGAGAGCAGATTGCAGTCTGTCCCAGCTGAGGGCATGGGGGACGCCTCCCTCATCCCTCCCTGAAGCATCCAGGACAGCTCAGACCTTTGGACACCCAGCACTGGTCCATCTTTCCTTGCCTGGGGGAGAGTCCGTCATTCTGGCCACTGTCCCTGTCACACCTCCCAGGACTTCTTCCTCTAGTAGGCGTCTGACCCTCAGAACACCCAGAACCCAGCCAGGCAGGGGCTTCCTCAGCTCAACCTCTCAGACTAGGTCCCCAGGCCTGCTCCCAGAGAAAGTTTTGTTTTATTTTGTTTTGTTTTTGTCTGCAGAAAAGTATGAGCATTTTAACTTGTTGAAAAACAAGCTACAAACAACCTTGAAATTTCCACCCCTT
Organism: Cryptoprocta ferox; assembly: GCA_028646485.1. Classification (NCBI taxonomy): domain Eukaryota; kingdom Metazoa; phylum Chordata; class Mammalia; order Carnivora; family Eupleridae; genus Cryptoprocta; species Cryptoprocta ferox. The sequence goes on along the minus strand of CM053569.1, from coordinate 480,261 downwards.
TGCAAGGGCGGTGAGAAAACTAAGCTAGTTCCGAAAGCAGATTTGAAGAGATTTCCTGCCTGACGCCTCCTGACACCCCCTGAGCCTTCCCGAATGTTCCCTTTGAAAAGCCATTCTGTGGATGGTGCCTGCTGAGTGTGGTGTGGCTGCCAAGGGTGGGGTACATGCAAGTCTCTGGGGGAGGCAGGCCTCCAGTCAGCCTCCCATGCCAGCCTCCAGAAGGCATGAGAACACGGCAGAGAAGAGAAGGTGTTTACACCCGGGCCAAAAAAGGATGCAGAGAGGAAGAGAAAGCAGGTCCCCAGAGCAGAGAGGGGAGGAGGATGCCTGTGGTCCATGGTGAGGTGGCTGGGGACCCTTCGGGAGTGGGGTGAGCTGGTGCTGAAATGAGTGTGGGGCTGGGAGCCAGGAGCCACTCACCCCTTCCCACTGAGCTCTCCTCAACATGGAGCATGGGGGGGGGTGCTTCACCTTTCTCAAGGGTCCACTTTGCTGACTCTCGATGTGAAGAACATCACATCACACTTTATTTCTCTGAATGAGGGTCACCGTCCCCCTCCCCTCCACCCACCACGTAAGAGGTCAGCCAAGCTCGTCCATCACTGGGCCTCCCCTCTCCCCGGATGTGCTAGAAACACGGGGGCTCTGGGCTGGGTGGGAGGCCATCTGGCTTCCAGTCCTTGGGAGCTGCCATCAGAGCTGGTGCTAGAGCAGACTGGGGGGAGTTGAGTGGGGGGATTCGAGGACCAAGACCTTGAGGAATTGGGGCCTGAGGATGTGGCAGGTGGAGACTAGGTGCTGGGAGGACGGAAGATGAAGCTTAGGGTCTGGGGAGGTGGTCTGGGACAGAGTGGAACAGGGATTTGGGAAGGACTGGGAGTCTGGGAACCCTGCCTGAAAATCAGGGGTATTTAGGGGATGGGGCCTGGGATGTAAGAAGTTCAGGACTGAGTGAGTAGGGCTGCCGGGGTGCTCCATCTGTTAAGCGTCTGACACTTGATCTTAGCTCAGGTCTCGTGACACTTGATCTCAGGGTTGTGAGTTCAAGCCTTGCATTGGGCTCCATGCTGGGTGTGAGCCCTACTTAAAAAAAAATGAATGAGCAGAGCAGATTACTGGTGTCTGAGGAAAGCTATTCTCTGATTAAAGCAAGAGCCTCAAGGTCTCTGATTTATAAGGTTGGTGCCTCTTGTTTTCAATCCATTTTACAACTTTGTAGATAATTAGTAGCCATATAAATAATTGTTTTCCATAGACTTGAAAACGAATGCTGTCCCCATGGAAGTTCAAGTGATTTCCCTTCTCCAGTTGTGGAAAAAGCCAAGTTTTGTACCCATTTATATGTTAACTTCAACATTTCTTTATTCTCTATAGATTTGTGATTCTTTGACATCTTTGGTGTAGTTATAACATTGCTGAATCTTTCTCAAAATGACTTAAAATCTTTAATGTGTTTATTTTATATTTGTGTAAAGTTAAGATTCTGCCTTTTCCTCTGAGGTGTCTGGGGGGCTCAGTTGGTTGAGTGTCCAACTTCAGCAGGTCATGATCTCACAGTTTGTGAGTTCAAGCCCCACATAGGGCTTGCTGCTGTCAGTGCAGAGTTTGCTTGGATCCTCTGTCCCCTTCTGTCTTTGCCCCTCCCCTGCTTGTTCTCTCTCTCTCTCTCTCAAAAATAAAAACAGGGTTGCCTGGGTGGCTCAGTTGGTTAAATGTCTGACTTCAGCCTAGGTCATGATCTCGGCGTTTCCAGTTTTGAGTCTTGCATTGGGCTCTGTGCTGACAGCTTAGAGCCTGGAGCCTGTTTGAGATTCTCTCTCTCTCTCTCTCTCTCTCTCTCAAAATAAATAAATATATATTTTTTTAAAAAGACTGGCAGTACTGTGGTCCTGTTTGGATCAGTTGGTGGAGTATGTGACTCTTGATTTCAGGGCCATGAGTTCAAGCCCCATGTTGGGCATAGAGATTACTTAAAAAAAAAAAAAGACTGGGTAGTACTGGTACCAATGTAAGAATAGACACAAGGTCAATAAAATAGACTCTGAAGTTCAGAATGAGACATTACACTTAAAATTATTTGATTTTTTAAAAATTTTTAATGTTTTATTTTTGAGAGAGAGAGAGAGAGAGAGACAGCATGAGCAGGGGAGGAGCAGAGAGAGAGGGAGACACAGAATCCAAAGACATGCTCCAGGCTCTGAGCTAGCTGTCAGCACAGAGCCTGACACGGGGCTGGAACCCACAAACCATGAGATCATGACCCGAGCCGAAGCCAGATGCTCAACCGACTGAGCCACCCAGGCGCCACAATATAGTTATTTGATTTTTGACAAGGTGCCATGACAATTCAATGTTGAAAGAATAATCTTTTATACAATTGGGCATCCACAAGCAAAAGAATGAGGTTGAACCCCTACCTAACACCATATACAAAAAGTAGCTCAGACCATAGAGCTAAATTTAAGAGTTGTAACTATGAAATTCTTGTAAGAAAACATAGAAATAAAATTTCACAATCTAAAAGCATACAAAAGGAAAAGTAGAAAAATTGGACTTCATCAAAATTAAAATCTTTTGTACGTTCATTTTTTTTAATGTTTATTTATTTTGAGAGTGTGTGTGCATGAGCAGGGGAAGGGAGGAGAGAGAGGGAAAGAGAGAGAGAGAGAGAAGAATCCCAAGCAGGCTGTGTACTAACAGCACAGAGCCTGACACAGGACTCAATCCCACAAACTGAGATCATGACCTGAGCTGACATCAAGAGTTGAACACTTAACCGACTGAGCCACCCAGGCAGCCCCAAAACTTTGGTACTTTATTATTTTTTTAAATGTTTATTTTTGAGAGACAGAGAGACAGAGTGTGAGCAGGAGAAAGGCAGAGAGAGAGGGAGACACAGAATCCGAAGCAGGCTCCAGGCTCTGAGCTGTCAGCACAGAGCCCGACGAGGGGCTCAAACTCACGAACCGTGAGATCATGACCCAAGCCGAAGTTGGCCGCTTAACCAACTGAGCCACCCAGGCGCCCCAAAACTTTTGTACATTAAAGGATGCTACCAAGAAGGTGAAGAACAATCCATGGAATGGGAGAAAATGTTTGCAAGTCATCTGATAAGGGACTGCATCCAGAGTATATAAAAAAGTTGTTCAGCTCTACCTTTAAAAGACAACCCGTTTTAAAAACAGGTAAACTATTGAATAGACATTTTCCTAAGAAAATATACAACTGGTGAAAAAAAATGTCAGCCTCACTAACTGGAAAATAGTTCCCCAGTTCCTCAAAATGTCCGGCGTAGAGCGCCCATCTGCCTGGGTATGATGCGCAGGTGTTTAGTACATGAGCAGAGCTGTGTAACCGTCACTGTTCTCTATGTTTAGAACATTCATCACCCCCTCCCAAAAAAAAAACTTGCCCCCTGTAGCTGTACTGCCTCAGTGCCCCCACCCACAACCCCAGCCCCAGCCCCTGGCATCCACTGATCACCTCCCATCCCTGTGGACTTGCCTGTTCTGGATGCCATTTGAATGGACTCACACTAGGTGGCCTTTGGTGACTAGTGTCTTTCATTTTGCACAATGTTTCCAAGGCTCATCCACATGTAGTGTGTTTCATACTTCATTCTTCTTGTTTGCCTAGTAATATTTCAATGTATGGGTAGGTTACATTTAATTTATCTGCTTATTCATAGACATTTGGGTTGTTTCCATTATTGCGCCATTATGGACATTGCTGCTGTGAGCATCTAGTTACAAGCCTTTGCGTGGACTTCTGTTTCCACCTTACCTGGAAGTGGAATTGCTAGGTCACATGGAGATTATATTTAACACTTTGAGGAACTGCTAGACTGTTTTCAAACATGGCTGCCACATCTTTTATCCCACTATTAGTGAGTGAGGGCTCCAGTTTCTCCCAGGAAGTCTGTTATATAAAACCACCTAGGAGATTTCCCAGAGGTCTTCTTCTCACCTTCCCCCCGCTCTTTTTTGAGAGAGAGAGAGTAGGGAAAGGACAGAGAGAGAGAGAGAGAGAGAGAGAGAGAATCCCAAGCAGGCTCCATGTCCAGCTTGGAGCCCAATACAGGGTTCAGTCCTTCAAACTGAGATCATGACCTGAGCTGACATCAAGAGTTGGACACTCAATCGACTGAGCCACTGAGGTGCCCCGTGTCCTCTTACTTTATGGAAAGAGAGGCTCTAGAATTAATCAGGTGTGTTAGATGTGCCATTATTGTAAAGAGGCATCCAATCAGAGGAGGTGCTCAGCCTTCTCTAGGTTGAATTTGTACAGGTAAAATGGTGTTAATGTAAACATTTTAGAAATCACTCCATGGGAAAGCTCCATGGGAAGTCCCTGGAGATTTGCTGAAGTTCATATAGTCCATAATGTTTTCACCTCAGGGAAACATCCATCAAAACATGCAGTAGGTCTACTGCATGTCCCCACATTTGCCGGAGTCCTGCTGGCCCTGTGCCTGATGGTCTTTGGCAACAGGAGAGCAGTGGTAACCACCAAAATTTCAGTTATTATTTAAATGCTAGTGCAGCCCATTCTTTTTTTTTAATGTTTTTTTTTAATTTATTTTTGAGAGACAGAGGGAGCGCGAGCAGGGGAGGGTCAGAGAGAGAGGGAGATACAGAATCTGAAGACAGGCTCCAGGCTCTGAGCCGTTAGCACAGAGTCCAACACGAGGCTTGAACCCACCAACCGTGAGATCATGACCTGAGCCAAAGTCAGACACTTAACCGACTCAGCCACCCAGGCGCCCCATAGCACAGCCCGTTCTGACTTCCATAATCTGAGTCTAGCATCTTCTAATCCTGGGTTCTCAACCTGGAATGTATAGCAAACTCATCCATGGAATTTTATAAAAAATGCAGGTATCTTAGCTCTGCTCCAGACCCACCGAGTTGCTTTATTGATGTTTTTGGCATATCCTTTGGCTTTGGTGTATAGTTTGCCTGAGAATTACTGTTGTATATCATAGGTTTTTCCACTATGGAAATTATTCACCCCTATTTATACGTCAGATGTAACATTAACCCTCTTCTCTGAAAACAGGTTTAAACAGGTTTAAAGAGATTTTATCTACATTTAAAAAAATGGTTTTATTACCTTTGCCTTGCATGTCACAGAAAAAACCAAATTTCTTTTTTTTTATCATTTGCATTATTCTTATTTTGAACTCTCATCAGACCTCATACATTTGAAAATGTCGGTAGTAAATTAACCACATCCACTGAGTCTCTGTCATCTTTTATTTGGCCTGAGGCTCTGCAATCAGCCACAGGTGGGAGGCTGTGTCTTCAATTAAGGACAGTCCCAAATCCCCCTAGAAAAAGAACTTCAAACTATTGACCATTTAGAGAATGGACTCTGGGCACAGCTTCTGCTGGCGTCACTCAGGTGACTTTCAAACCACTTCTGGGGCTGAGTCGGTGTTTCCAGTCTCTCATAAAGAAGACGCTGGTTCCATGGGCTGGCTGCTCCCTCCAAACCCAACGGACCAAGGATTGCTAACAAGACTGTGTGTTCAGGTAAGGCAAATGTTACCATATTTATTTGCCTGATGTTTTAATGTTCTATTTCCTGGGTACCTAACAAGGCCCTTTCTCTTTCTCCTCAAGCTATTTGTAACCATATCAATTTAGTAGACTCTTTCTGTAAATTGAAATGCAATCTTTATTTTAAAAGATTTTAGGGGCGCCTGGGTGGCTTAGTCAGTTGAGCATCCAACTCTTAGTATCCACTCAGGTCATGATCTCATGGTTTCATGGGTCCGAGCCCCACATCGGGCTCTGTGCTGGCAGCTGGGAGCCTGCTTGGGATTCTCTGTCTCCCTCTGTCTCTGCCCTTCCCCCACTTGCGCGCTCTCTGTCTCTCTCAAAATAAATAAATAAACTTTAAAAATAAATAAATAAAAGATTTTATTTTTAAGAAATCTCTATGCCTAATGTGGGGCTCAAGTCTACAACCCCGAGGTCAAGAGTTGCACTCTCAGACTGAGCCATCCAGGCACCCCTTAGTTTTTTTTCAATTGAAGTATAGTTAACCACACTATGTAACATTAATTTCAGGTGTATAACATAGCGATTTGATAACTCTATATGTTATGCTGTGCTTACCACAAGTGTAGCTACTGCCTGTCATCATATAATACTGTTACGATATATCATGGACTGTGTTCCTGGTGCTGTGCCTTACATCCCCATGATTTATTCATTCCATAACTGGAAACTTGTACCTCCCACTCCCTTTCGCCCATTTTGCCAATTCCCCACCTACCTCCCTGCCGGCAGTCACCGTTTTGTTGTCTGTATTTATGAGTCTTTTGTTGGTTAATTTGATTTGTTTCTTAGATCTCACATATAAGTAAAATCATGCGGTATTTGTCTTTGTCTGACTTATTTTACTTAGCATAATAATCTCTGGGTCCATCAATGTTGTTGCAAATGGCAAGATCTCTGAGTAATATTCTATTTCTCTGCATGTTTGTTTGTTTTAAGTTTATTTAAGTCATCTCTACACTCAATGTGGGCTTGAACTCACAACCCCAAGATGAATGACCTCATTCTCTTCCAACTGAGCAGGCCAGGTGCTCCAATATTCCATTTAGATGAAATCTGATTCTCACTGACTCACCTCCCTGACCCTGACATTCAGAGACTCTCACTGAGTGTCTTTACCTTTCATGGCACTATAGATATTTGCAGAGGTTCAGTAGTTTATCCTCCTTTTTACCAAGATAAAATTGGAAAAATCAGGGATGCCCTCAAGGTCTTGCAGAATGCTATGCTGGGGGTGTCACTCACTAATCAGGTATGATTGGCCACTTCTCTGGAGCTTGGGTTGACTTTATGGAGTCACAGCCTACAAAACTCTCCTAGTGTGACTCCAATAAAAGCTCAGGGGACAACACAGAGAAAGTGCCCTGCAGTTCAGTGCTGCCACAGCTCTGGCAAATGCTGACTCTCCTGAAGCACAGGGTGGCCCCAGACTGGCCCACTAACAACACAGGGACCAAACCCTGCCCTCTAGAGGCAAAGAGAGCCATTGCAAGACCCAGGGCGCCTGGGTGGCTCGGTTGAGCGGCTGACTTCGGCTCAGGTCATGATCTCCTGGTTTGTGGGTTCGAGCCCCATGTTGGGCTCTGTGCTGACAGCACAGAGCCCACTTCAGATCATCTGTCCCCCTCTCTCTCGGCCCCTCCCCAGCTTATCCTCTCTCTCTCTCTCTCTCTCAAAAATAAACATTAAAAAAAAAAAGGGCAAGACCCATCTTTATGCTGCCTACAAGAGACCTGTTTCAGATGTAAGGACATCTGCAGATTGAAAGTGAACGGGTGGAAAAGGATTTATCATGCAAGTGGAAGTTGCTGGGATAGCAACACTTATATCAACAGAATAGACTATAAAACAAAGCCTGCAGGGCACCTGGGTGGCTCAGCAGGTTAAGCAACTGACTCTTGATTTTGCCTCAGGTCATGATCTCATGGTCCAGTTGGGCTTCACATTGACGGGGCAGAGCCTGCTTGGGATTCTCTCCCTCTGTCTCTGCCCCTCCCCTGCTCCTGCTCTCTCTCTTTTTCTCACTGTGTCAAGAAAAAACAAAAAACAAAAACAAAAACAAAAAAAACAAACCCAAAGCCTGCAACAAGAGACAAGGAAGGACACTATATAATCATAAAGAGACGATACAACAAGAAGATATAACAATTGTAAATATTTATGCACCCAAGATGGGAGTACCCAAAGCATAAAGCAGCTAATTACAAACATAAAGGAAGCAATCAATCGTAATACAAAAATAGTGGGGGACTTCAACACCCCACTTAGGTCAATGGACAGCTCATCCAAATAGAAAATCAACAAGGAAACAATGGTTTTGAAGACACATTAGACCAGATGGATCTAACAGATATAGTCAGAACATTCCATCCTAAAAGGGTGGAATACACATTCTTTTCTTTTTCTTTTTTCTTTTTTTTATTTCTTTTTATTTTTTAATTTATATCCAAGTTAGTTAACATATAGTGCAACAGTGATTTCAGGAGTAGATTCCTTCATGCCTATCACCCATTTAACCCATCCCCCCCAACAACCCCGCCAGCAACCCTGTTTGTTCTCTATATTTAAGAGTCTCTTATGTTTTTGTCCCCTTCCCTGTTTATTATTTTTGCTTCCCTTTCTTTATGTTCATCTGTTTTGTATCTTAAATTCTTCATATGAGTGAAGTCATATGATATTTGTCTTTCTCTGACTGGCTAATTTCACTTAGCATGATACCCTCTAGTTCTATCCATGTAGTTGCAAATGGCAAGATTTCATCCTTTTTGATTGCCGAGTAGTAATACTCCATTGTATATATACAGCACATCTTCTTTATCCATTCATCCGTTGATGGACATTTGGTTCTTTCCATACTTTGGTTGTTGTCGATACTGCTGCTGTAAACATTGGGGCGCCTGTGCCCCTTCAAAACAGCACACCTGTATCCCTTGGATATATACCTACTAGTGCAATTGCTAGGTCCTAGGGTAGTTCTATTTCTAATTTTTTGAGGAACCTCCATACTGTTTTCCAGGGTAGCTACACCAGTTTGCATTCCCACCTGCAGTGGAAAAGAGATCCTCTTTCTCCTCATCCTTGCCAACGTCTGTTGTTGCCTCAGTTGTTAATGTTGTTAATGTTAGCCATTCTGACAGGTGTGAGGTGGTATCTCATTGTGGTTTTGATTTGTATTTCCCTGATGATGAGTGATGTTGAGGATTTTTTCATGTGTCGGTTGGCCATCTGGATGTCTTCTTTGGAAAGGTATCTATTCATGTCTTTTGCCCGTTTCTTCACTGGATTATTTGTTTTTTGGGGTGTTGAGTTTGATAAGTTATTTATAGATTTTGGATATTAACCCTTTATCTGATATGTCGTTTGTAAATATCCACTCCCATTCTGTCAGTTGACTTTCAGTTTTGCTGATTGTTTCCGTCACTGTGCAGAAGATTTTTATTTTGATGAGATCCCAATAGTTCATTTTTGCTTTGGTTTCCCTTGCCTTCAGAGACAGGTTGAGTAAGAAGTTGCTGTAGCCGAGGTCAAAGAGATTTTTGCCTGCTTTCTCCTCGAGGATTTTGATGGCTTCCTGTCTTACGTTTAAGTCTTTTATCAATTTTGAGTTTATTTTTGTGTATGGTGTAAGAAAGTGGTCCACGTTCATTTTTCTGCATGTTGCTGTCCAGTTTTCCCAGCACTATTTGCTGAAGAGACTGTCTTTATTCCATTGGATATTCTTTCCTGCTTTATCAGAAATTAGTTGGCCGTACATTTGTGGGTCTATTTCTGGGTTCTCTATTCTGTTCCATTGATCTGAGTGTCTGTTTTTGTGCCAGTACCATACCGTCTTGATGATGACAGCTTTGTAATACAGCTTGAAGTCTAGATTGTGATGCCTCCAGCTTTGGTTTTCTTTTTCAGGATTGTTTTGGCTATTTGGTGTCTTTTCTGGTTCCATACACATTTTAGGGTTGTTTGTTCTAGTTCTGTGAAGAATGCTGGTGTTATTTTGATAGGGATTGCAATACATATTCTTTTCAAGTGCATATGGAACATTCTCCGGAATAAATCACATGTTAGGCCACAAAACAAGTCTCAAAAAATTCCAAGAGATTGAAGTCGTATCATACATCTTTTCCAACCACAAGAAAAAATACGGAAAGAGCACAGATACATGGAAGCTACGTAACATGCTACTAACCAATAATGGGTCAACTAAGAAATCAAAGAGGAAATTACAAACTACATAAAAATGAATGCACAATTGCCCCAAATCTTTGAGAGGCAGCAAAACTGATCTAAGAGGGAGAGGGAAGTTTATAGTAATACAGGTCCTACAGCAAGAAGCAAGAAAAATCTCAAATAAACAGCATAACTTTACACCTGAAATAGCTAGAAACAAAGCCAATACAAGAAAGAAAATAATAATCATTAGAGCAAAAACAAAAATGAAACAGACACTAAAAAATCAAGAGAAAAAGAGCTAGTTCTTTGAAAAGATTAACAAAATTGACAAACCTTTAGCCACACTCATCAAAAAAAAAAAGGACTCAAAACCCTCCTGGGATTCAGGGCCTCACAGGGTCAGGAAGGTTGACTTCCTAGCGAGTTTAGGAATGTAGAATTTCACCCAATTAATAGGTATTGTGTTTCTCACCTTGGGAGAATAATAGAGACTTGAAACTTCACCCTGAGATTTCTTATGGAAACTTCCAGCAAAGCAAACCTATGGTTTAAAACTTGCTACACCCAAATGAATAACTGGGTCACACTTTCTAAGAGCAGCTTCATTTTATGGCCTAGAGTGATCTTTATTTGAAAAATATATGTATCTTTAAGTTTATTTATTTTTGAGAGAGAGAGAAAACACAAGCAGGGGAGGAGTAGAAATCAAGGGAGAGAGAATCCCAAGCAGGCTCTGCACCATCAGTGCAGAGTCTACCTTGGGGCTTGAACTCATGAACCACAAGATCATGACCTGAGCTGAAACCAAGAGTCAGATGCTTAACTGACTGCGCCACTCAGGTGCCTCTTATTTGTTTTTTTGAATGTTTATTTTTGAGGTGCCTGGGTGGCTCAGTCAGGCCTCTGACTCTTGATTTTGGCCCAAGTCATGAACTCACAGTTTGTGGGTTCAAGCCCCACTGACAGTGCAGAGCCTGCTTGGAATTCTCTTGTTCTCTCATTAGTTAAGGGTCAAGTAAACCTTTGACACACTGTACTGGTTTTTTAGGAATGATAAAACAGGTGAGCCTGGGTGGCTCAGTCGGTTAAGCATCTGACTTTGGCTCAGACCATGATCTCACAGCTCGTGGGTTCGAGCTCCACATTGGGCTCTGTGCTGACATCTCAGAGCCTGGATCCTGCTTTGGATTCTATGTCTCCCTCTCTCTCTTCCCCTCCCTTTTTCACACTCTGTCTCTCTCTCAAAAATAAATAAACATTAAAAATTAAAAAAAAAAAAAGGAACGATGAAACAAATCACCACAAACTTGGTGGCTTACAATGACAGAAATGTATTCCACGAGAGTGCTAGAGGCCAGAGACCTGAAGTCAAGGTGTGGACAGGGCTGGCTCCTTCTGGGTGCTGAGGCAGACCATGTTTCGAGGCCCTTCCCTGCTTCTGGTGTTGCCAGTGATCCTGGGCATCCCTTGGTTCATGGTCATATTGCTCTGTCTCCAACTCTGCCTTCGCATTGGGTTTTCCCTGTGTCTCAGGTCTCTTTCTCTCTTCCATTCCAAAGACACCGACCACTGGACTCAGGGCCCGTCCTCCTCCAGGATGATCTCATCTAGAGAACCTCACCTCAATTACATCTGTAACACCCCTATTTCCAAATAAAGTTCCATCACAAAATGCAGGGGTTAGGACCTGAACATGTCTTTTGTAGGAACATTGTTCAGTTATCAGATACATGTTCATTTTATGTTTGTCTGAGAAACATGCTTCTTAGTAAACACATGCTTCCATTAAAAAACAACAGCAGTTTTGTAGACTCAAAGGCCTGGGAACACAGGGATGCTGGGAGATTTGGGAGATGTGCTTGCGGTGGGGGACTGACTGACAGCGCTGGAGTGGACTGTGTCTGGGGTTTGGGTGGACCAGGAGTAGTGGTCACTTGGGAGAAGATTTTCTTGTTGCTCCTGGGGCCCAGCTGCCTCTGTTTTGGGGAAATAACCACATAGCACCACCAGGGGTGGGGCCCCCCACTCAGTCCAGGTGCCTGTGCCTGGGACAGGAGCCCCAGTCAGTAAGAGGGTTCTTTCATGTGGCAACAGAGCAGAGTTCATTCATTTGCCAGTTTGGGGAGTGGTAACTTGCCAGAGTCCAGCTCCAGCAGGTCCAGACGTCCCTGAAGGATGGATGGTGTCGGCACAAGAGAGAGTGATGAGAGAGCCCCGAGTTTCTTTCTTGATCACCAGGCAGGCATCTCCGCTCTGCCTGCTTTGGTGTCTTTTTTTATTGGTCAAGCAATAACATGACACCAGAGTATAGAAATTTTTTACAGTGACTAATTCTTTGTGATAAGATGTTTTAATCATCAAAAGTGTACAGAAACAAGTTTTACAGAAGTATTTTTTTGAACTATCCCATTTATTCCTGGCGCCAGTCTCCCAGAATAAGAAAGTAACAAGCCTACCTTATTTTGTATGGGTTGGTTTTTTGCCAATAATTATGACTTTGTTTTTAATTAACAAGTTACAACCAAATCATGTAACGTTCTTACGGTGAAGTTGAGTAAATTTTATAACCAGGAATATAACAGGATGTTTTTAGTAGAAAACAGGATTAACATACATAATATTTAAGTTAGTAAAGCTAAGATTAAAACATAGGTTAAGTGGTATATAGAGAGGCTAGGAGTTATTTTGATTGGCTCATTAACTACAAGAGAAAGAATGCTTGTTAACAAGTTGCTTGAGAAAGCCCTTTCTTTGGTGCAAGCACAATGGGGGCCCCATGTGTGTTGGCCTTGGACCTGGGTTTCCCACATTCTTATCCATCCTCATAACTGAAGTCAGTATAAGAGAGGATATTTGTAGAATGTGGACCTTGGGAAGGGACCATGTTTTGACCTTGTCTTCTATTTCTTATCTCCAAATTAGGCTCCTTTTCTCTGGGCCAGACTCAAATGCAATTTGTGTGTTTTTAAATCCTTCAGGTCTATGTTTTGGGTCTGCAAGGCTCATTAGAAGAGCCTTTTGTCAAACATCTATAGTGTTTTGACCTAAAATCTCTTATGCAGGGACAGGAAAATGTTTTTTCTTATGGGGTAACTCTGTGGGGAATATCGGCCTGATTTGGAACCCTGTAAGGCCTAGTTAATGACAACAGGCTTATTTTTAACATGAGCAGCAGTAGTAGAAGGAGATACCAGTTTCGTCTCTCATGACAGGAGCTGTGCAAACGTCTGCCATTCCCTCACTGTGACTGTGTCATCCAGCAAGGCCGATGCGGCTTCCAGCAGTAACTGGCTGTACCTTGTTTCCCAGAAGTGGACAAGAAACCCCCTCACCCACCTCCACTCCCAGCCCTACGGCAAGTGGCCTAGGCTTCACCAGTGTCTGTGTCGGAGCTCATGTTGCTACTCTCAGCCTTCCTAGGGTCACTTCTGAGACACCCTGCGAGCATTTCCATATGGGCTAACTCCTGGGCCTGTTTCATTAAACATTATGGGGTTAGGTGAGGAGGCTGAATGTGTGCAACGGGGAACATTCCAGAAGGCCTGGTCTTGGGAGGGGCTCAAGTTCCACTGTCAGGCCATGGCCTGGACTCCGGGGACCCGGTGGTGAAGAAAGAACCCTGTCTTCCTGGCAAGGCAGCCAAAAAAAGGAAAGAAAGAAAGAAGGAAAGAACGGAGGAAAGAAAGAAGGAAAGAAAGGAAGGAAGGAAAGAAAGAAAGAAAGAAAAGAAAGAAGGAAAGGAAAGAAAGAAAGAAAGAAAGGAAAGAAAGAAAGGAAAGAAAGAAGGAAAGAAAAAGAAAAGAAAAAGAAAGAAAGGAAGGAAGGAATGAAAGGAAGGAAGGAAAGAAAAGAAAGAAAGAAAGAAAGAAAGAAAAAGAAAGAAAAAAAGAAAAGAAAGAAAGAAAGAAAACTCAGTGAGGGCAGCTGTCTGCATTCAGCCAAAGCATGGAGCGCCGCGTCTGTTACACTGCTGGCGACGCGAACAAGGGGATTCGGGACACCGAGCCGGGCCGTAGCAGGAGAGACCTGGGGTGGGGTGTTCCGTGGCCAGAGAAACTGGCTTCACCCGGGCCCAGGGGTAGCGGCAAGTAGCAGGCACCCTGGGGCTGGAGGGGGAGGAACCTCGAGGAGGGAGGAACCAGGTGGGAGGAGAAGGGGCCACGGTGGAGCAAAAGGAACAATGCGGGAGGATGGGGAGGAGCTGACAGGCGAGAGGCCAGGGGGGATCGGCCAGCGTGGAGAAAGCTTCCCGAGCAGTCCACGTGACGGTGGGGCTAGCAAGTGCGCAGCAGGGGGCTCGAGGCCCAGGGTGGCCGCTGCGGGATGGCCAGGCCGCGGGAGGCGGCGCCCCCGCGTCCCGACCTCGAGGGGCGTGTCTGCTGAGAGGAGGTGCCAGGAGGGGGGCGGCGCGAGCTCGGCGCTGTGGCGGCCGGAGGGGGCAGGCGGCCTTAGGAGAAGCTCCGCTGGGTTGGAGCCGGCTGGGGCAGCGGGGAGAGGGGCCTTTGCCTGCCTGAGGAGAGAACCTGGAGCGAGTGGTGTTACCCTGGCAGGGGTGAGAGAAGGAGGGACGAGGAGCAATGGCCCGGGCTGGGAGGAGCCTTTGGGAGGGGGGCACGGGTCCTGCCCTGCCGTCCTGGCCGGCTGGCGGGCGGGTGCGGAAGACTTCCCGTGGGCCTTGCCTCCCCGGTGCGCCCCAGCCCCGGCGTGTTAGATTGCGCCCTTTCCCTGACGCCCAGAACACAGCGGGCGCTGCTAAGTATCCCCGGCTTGGGTCCAAGGAACAAGGGCACTGCACGGATCAAGGAGCTGCCCGAGCAACTGAGTCACAGTCTCATTCTGCAGCGAGGAAAGCGAGCCACAAAGCAGTTAGAGTTTCACCCTGGCCCGTGGCGCAGCGGTGCTGAGCGGACCGGCCGCCCCGCCCCGCCCCACAAGCCCGGGCTCCGGCCCTCCGCCCCCGGGCGCTCCCGTCTTCCTCCTGCGTCCGCTCACGCTGTGAGCTCCCGGGGAACCGGTGCGCTGACCTCCCCGAGCCGCAGCTTCCATCCGGGTTGGAGAAGATCGCACCGCTCCCCGTCCCGAGCGGCCGTGAGCCCCGACCCGGTAACTGCCTGTCCGAGCGGACGCCGCGGCTCAGGCCGCGTCCTCCGCAGCCCTGACGCAGGGCGCTGTCCAAGCCCTAAAGCAAGTTCGCGGGCGCCGCCGGGAGGCGCTGCTCCGCCGCGGACGCTGGCACGCTAGGGCGTGGCCTCCTGGCCCCGCCCATCGCCTTCGGGGCGGGGCGCGCGTGCGCCCTGCTCCCCGCCTCGCGGGGACTGCTGGGTCGGAAGACGCGAGCCGAGCGGCGAGCGGGAGCCGAGCGGCGGCCTGCAAGATGTGGCGGCCGGTGAGTCCTCGCCCGGCGCGGCCCTGCGCCCGCGCTCACGGATCCCGTCAGCCTCCGTCCGGAGCCCTCGGGGCTACCCCAGAGCCGCCCCGTCCTGGGCTCCGTCAGGGACCGTCACAGCCCACCGACCCTTCCTCCCCCGGGACCGTCGCCCCCACCTGACAGGGACCCGCACAGCCCGGAGCCCCTGCCCCCAGCCCGGGACCCCCACCCCCTGCCCGGCAGGGGTCCCCAGGGCTCTTGGGGGCGTCCTTCACATCTCTGAGTCCCCGTTCCTCAGGATGAAAGCCCCCTGGGCGGCGTTGGGGAAATGCTGGGTACCACGCCCGAGCCCACCGCAGAGCCCTCTCCTTCGCCGGAAGCCCCTGTGTGGGTTAGGGACCTGCTCAGAGACAGCGTCTTATCCCCTCGTGGACACCCCTTTTCCCAGGGCAGTCTGTCCTGGCTTCCTGGACACCCTTCCTACCCCCCACCGCCTCACCTCTGCCAGAATCCCAGACCGGCGTCCCCGTCTTTCCTTCCGCCTGCTGCCTTGGGAGCCCTGCCCCCGGCCACCGAGCCACCTCAGATGGCTTCCCAGGAGAGGAGAGGCCCCTGGGGCGTGTGGGGGCGCCGTGTCTCTGGCTGGAGGCGGGCTTCCGCCTGGCCCTGGGCGGTCCTGCCAGCGCGCGCGGCCCCACTTCTTTCTTGGCCTCCCGCTGTGTTGTGTCTGCGTTAGGACGGGCACCTTTTAACCCGGGTGACCTAATCATTGACCCGGGTCCTACCCACGCGTCCCCAGGGATCTCGGCTTTTCCTCGGATGGCTTCGAGCCGAAGAGACTGAGGGCTCCCCGGCACCTTCCACTTGGAGCTTTGCGCCGCCTGGCAAGCCCGGCCTTGTGGGCGCGGATGCGAGCGGTGGAGATGCCCTGCCGCCACGTTTTGAGCGGTGCCGGGCCGGTGCGGGGCGCAGGAGTCGCGGGTCTGAGGCGGCGCGGGGCTGGTCAGGCAGAGTCAGGCAGAGGCACGCTGGGCTGGCCCGGGCACAGCACTTCACAGCTCAGGAAGCTTCTGCACGTATTCAGGTCACCTTCGCCGGCGTAAGGAGCGGGCAGGCGGGTGTTAGCTTCTGGGGGCGCTGCTCACAGCTAACAGCAGAGCCCGTCCAGCTTCCGGGTCCTGACTGGTGCCCGGAGGCCACGGACCCCCAGAAAAGAAAAGGGCAGGCTGTTCGTGGCCCCGAGACCCCTTCCCAGCCTCCCTTCCTAACCACGGGGACCCTGCTGAGCCTTGGTTTCCTCCCTGCGGGAAACTGCCCGGGTCTCATCACCTGTGTAGTTTTTCTGTGTTAGGGCCTCATGGTGAGACTCAGCAGCTGCTTCCTAGCGCCTGGGCTGGGTCGCCTGCAGTGACCTTTCATCTGCTAATCTGCTCTGTCTAATCGATAGGGTGCTAGAAAAACAGGCAACTCGCTTGACTTTGACTTTGGAGTATCTGTTTGATTCTCACTACTGAGAGCTTTTTGTTGTGGTTGCTGCTACTCTGCAGGCTGTTAGCCGAGTTCCAGATGAGCGCTTTCTGCAGGCAGGCCGTGACGTGAGAGGCTGGGCACAGGAGGCCCAGTTCAGCTCCTCCAAACCGGAAGGCTCTGAGTGGTGGCTGTTGAGACAAGTGTAAGCGAGGACTGTCCCAGGCAAGCCAGGGCACGCAGCTGTCCCGGTGCGAAGCTCTGGTGTGTGTGGGAGCACCCTGGGGAGCCGCGGCACTCCCCCTGCCTGTTTGCCGCATGCCCGGGGCCCAGGCTCTGGGGGTGCTTCGGGTGGTATGTGATCTGGTGGAAACTGCCCTGGACTGGTGACTGGAGATCTGGCTGCGACTCTGCCCTGTATTTAGGGCCGCATGACTTCTTGGGGTTTCGAGATGTCTCTTGGGTGAGGGGGATAGTTTGAGGAGGACTGGCCTTCCCAAACTGGAAGGAGCCAGGTTCTGGAATGTGCCTGTGGACCCTGGTGGGGGCTCTGGAGTTGTCAGCATGAGGCCTCATCCTCGGAGTCCTGTCCGGAGCCAGGCTGCTGCCATCTCTTACCTGACTCTGGCCTTCTGCATCTTGCTCACCTGGCATCCAAGTGTGGGCCATGTGGGCTACTAGTCCATTCTGTGCTTCGTACTGTTTATTTCAAGTCAGCAAGCCTTCATGGAGTTCTGCTCAATCTACCAGGCACTAGGAGCACGGAGGTGATGGAGAGGTGAGCCCTGCCCAGTCTGGTGGGGGGACAGAGACTGCAAACTAACAGTTCGCCTGCTGGGAGGACAAGGACCGCGGGGGAGGGGTGTGCGGGGTGCAGAGGCGGATGGGGAATGCCAGACAGGACTGATGGATCCGGGTCTGGCGAAGGGTGCTCCAGGCAGAGCAGCAGCCTGGAGAAAGGCCTCGGCCTGGTGCTGCGTGGGCTGTCTGGGGTCCACCGGAGGGGTCTTTTTATGGGAATGACACTGAGGAGTCACTCCTGCCGCAGCGGCCTCTAGGAAAACAGAAAACTGTTACTGGGGGCTACGGCCAGGGGCTGTTACTTTTCTGGCCTCGCCCTCTCAGAAGCGTGGAGTGCAGCCAGGGCTTTGCACTTCAGTAATATGTATTTATTACTATATATTTAGTAATAAAAAATAATTCAGATTTAGCATTCTCCTCTGTGAAAGCACACGAGTGTGGCCCCTCCTGCTCCAGCGCTCCCAGGGGCGTCCGGAGGGCGGGGGCTTCTGGTGAGGCTGGGGTCAGCCCGGGGTCTCGGGGCAGCCGCGCCACACTCCCTGCCAGCCCCTGCTTCAGCCTCTGAGTCGTGAGGCCTTTTGCTCTGCTCCTCAGTTCGTTGGCTGGAAGAACCCCTGGACCCTCCCTTTCCTTCCGAATGCTGCTGTCTCAGAATAAGCCTTGTCCATCAGCTTCAGGCTTTTCCTTCTTTGCCTGCGCTGGTGCAGCTTCTGAACCAACGAACCCCGTCGGAATTCCGCAGCAAGCCCTACTTGGCTGCCCTTTCACTTTGCTCATACCCTTCTCCAGTTAACTAAAGCATTTCTACATATTCTGTCTATAACCTGTCTCCAAGTTTTGCATATGTTGGAAATAGTCTCTTTTACCTTCTGGGCTAAACGCTTTTTTTCCTTGTGAAAAAGCAGTAAGAAGCTGACAATCTTTTAACATAAGTAGCTCACTTTAATCTAGCAAGTGTGTGCTTTGTGTTAGGTGGCGCAGCCTGTGCGGGCAAGGCTGTCGGCAGGAGAGTAAGGGCACGGGGACCAGCAGGTGGCCTAGCACAGGAAGCTGTGGAGAGTGGCCGCTCCTTGTCCCCAGCGTGACCTCAGCATGCCCATCTGCCTGGCCTGTCTTGCGGGGGGGGCGGGCACCATGCAGAGGGCTTTGCAAATGTCAGTTCACTTGACCTATACCTTAATAGTACAGTGGTCCTTGCTTTATAGATGGGGAAACTGAGGTACAGAGAGGGAAGTAACTTACCCACACACACTGCTCAGCTAGTGCTTGCTGGAGCCTGCATTCCAGTTACAGGCTCAGAAGTCGGGGTCCATAGTCCGCAGCCTTCTCAGCCTTAGCTCCACCTGAGTGTCTAGGGCAGGGCCGTCCTGGGCACTGGGTGGTGTTGAGCAGTGTCCCTGGCCTCCACCCATTCAGTAGCAAGAGCACCCCTTTCCCCAGGTTGTGACAACTAAGAGTGTCTCCAAACCGTGCCAGACATCCTGGGCACACAGTCTCCCCCAGTGAGTCCCCCTGCCCTGCACTAGCTGCCTCATCTTCAAAACGCCACTGTCCTCAGGTGTGGGGTAAAAAGGAACCCTTGTGCACTATTGGTGGCCATGCAAACTGGTGCGGCCACTGCGGAAAACAGTGTGGAGTTCCCTCAGAAAGTTAAAGATAGAACCACCCTCCCATGCAGTAATTGCACTACTAGCTATTTTCCCTCCAAAATACAGAAACACTAATTCCCGGGGACACGTGCCCCCCAGTGTTTAGTGCAGCATGTTTACGAGAGCCAAGATATGGAAGCAGCTGTAGTGTCCACAGACTGGCGACTGGGTAAAGATGTGTGTGCACAGACACACGCACACATGTGCGCACACGCACACACACACACTGCAATATTACTCAGCCATAAAAAGGAATTAAATCTTGGCTATTAGCAACATGGATAGAGCTAGAGAGTAATAATCCTAAGCAAAATAAGTCAGAGAAAGACAAGTACCATATGATTTCACTCACATGTGGAATTTAAGAAACAAAACAAATAAAAGGGGGAAAAAGAGACAAACCAAAATATAGACTCTGAACTCCAGGGAACACACTGCTGGTCACCGTGTGGGGGGGGGGGGTGGTGGGCGTGGGTGAACTAGGCGATGGGGACGATGGGGCACACCTGTGATAAGCACCGGGTGATGTATGGAAATGTCGAGTCACTACATTGTACACCTGACACTGACAGGACATCGTATGTTAAGTATACTAGAATTAAAAACCTTAAAAAATACATAATAATATAAAAGTCAGGAAGGTTAAAAATAGAATTGAAAGTGTATGAAAGTATTTGCATTTGGAGGAGGTGGTAAAAGTATTTGTGACTGTATTTCAAGTAAAGAATTCATAGTTTAGTCATTTGTGTAACTACACAAAGCTTTGTAAATGATTGCAACTAATTAAAAGCTTATAAAGGAAATGATAGAATAATTTTTTTAAAAGTTTAAAAAGTTCAATCAAAAAACAAAAACAGGGGCCCCTGGGTGGCTCAGTTGGCTGAGTGTCCGACTTTGAGATCAAGTCATGCTCTCAAGGTTTGTGAGTTTGAGCCCCGCATCAGATCCTCTGTCTCCCTCTCTCTACCCCTCCTGTGGTTGCAAGCATGTGCATGTGCTCTCTCTCTCTCAAAAATAATAAACATTTAAGAAATAAACTTAAAAAAGCCCCACAAAAGCAATGCCATCTTCCTGGCTGGGACTTGGAGTGGTGTAGCAGATGCCTGGGGCTCTGATCATGAGAACATGTAGACACAGGGACACACTGACGGAATGGTACCTCATAGTTAATTGTCCAGATCCTGGCCACCTGGATCCGCCCATTGTTAATATCGTGCCCTAGTTGTTGCTGTTTTTATTGAATGAAATTTTATATTGTCATTGGACTACTTGAAAGTAAGTTGCAGACATAGACAATATCTAAACATTCCAGCACGCATTGCCCTCGACAAGAACATTCACACTTAATCGTGCCTAAAAACGTGAACAACAATCCTGCAATGTCTGTCCAGATCCTGACTTGCTTGTTACCCCAGAAATGTGTTTCCAGGTGCCTTCCTTTAGCCCGAAGTGTGTCACGGTGTCGTGTCTGTCTAGCCTCCCGATCTGTAACAGTCTTCCCACTTTTTTTCCTTGTAACTGTTTTTTTAACTTGTTATAAAAACTTGCAAATATTTATAGAAGTAGAGATAATTAATAAATGGCAGTGCCCAGTACCAGTGTTCCCAGCTCATGGATCCTAACGACTTTCTGAAGAGAAAATGTTTAGAATGTCCCACAGCCTGGACCTACCTGTTGGGTGTGCTCAGGGTCACTGATAACGAATGCTGAGCTCCAGTGGCTGGTGGCTGCTGTCAGTTCTTACTCAGTGGGCTCGCTGTCTTCTAGAGAAGATCAGATTCCTAGCACAGCTCTCAATGGCCAGAATTTCAGGCAGCTGGCATGTGACGGCATTGTGACACTCCCAGGCTCTCAGGCACCAGCCTTGGGCCATCTTGCCCGCTCCTCACACTTGACTTGGATCCACTTGACTCCATCACCCAGCCTCCCCGCCCACCATGGGCTGACCTCACCAGCACGTTGCCCACTCCCTGCAGGAAAACCCCAGGGCCCCTTGGGATGCCCTGGCTGGCTCCAGCTCACTTTGCTGCCCACTCTTATCTTTTTGGGCAGCGTCCTCCCCCCCCCGCCCCCTGCCGCCCCACCGGTGAGCATATAGTAGGTCCACATGGACCTCTCCTCCCCAGAAATGCCCTGTGCTCTCCTGGCTTTAGCCCTTCCCTGAACCCACATCCTCTGCAGAGAAGATCCTCCCTGGTGTCCACGTGGAAGTCCCACTTGCTGCCAGGTCATGGATCTTATGCCCGCACTCTGTCCCCGTGATTTCTGGGCTTTGTCTGCATTTGTCGCACGCAGGACCCAGTGTCATCCTGGGCTTCTCTGGCAGGGTCTGTTTGATGGGATGTGTGGTAGGAGAGTGGAATCAGCCTGGACAGAGCTGCGTCTGAGGGGAGTGGCGGTCTGGGTGTGGGCTGGGCTTATCCTTCCTGGCACCTCGCGGTCACAAGCCCTGGTCTGGTACGAGGTGGCAGGTCCCAGCTGCAACCACACACCCTGCGGGCACTTATAAACATTCAGAGCAGCTTGTCCACCAGGGGTCTGAAGTCACAGATGCCCATTCTCTGGGCTTCCTCTTCTGGTGAGCCTCAGCGTGGCCGTGCGTGCTGTGCATGCGGCCAGTTCAGGTCACGCGGGCCAGAGGGAGGTGGGGGGGGGGGTGCTGTGCTGCGCTGCTCCCTTGCACGGAAAGCCTAGGGCCTCTGCCTGCCACTGGTCCTGTCTGCCTGTGGCTGCCATTCTTGCCTCTGTGGGGTTTCCTTGAGCATCTGCACTCCCTGTGTGTGGCCTTGCTGAGCAGAGGTTTTCTGTCCGCCTGTGTTCTCTTGGGACAATAGGTCATGGACCTTTTCTTTTGACTTTTGTGTTATTTTGCAGTCCTTGAAATTGTCTTCAGGGCTGTGTGCTTTGGCCAGAACATGTTTGGAAAGTCAATTCCTTATTTGGCTTGGGGTTCACGATGATAACGTTAGCATCTGTGCCGTGGGTCATGACTTACTACGCACAACCTTTTCTTCCCTAAAAGGAGAATTTGCAGCGGGGGATTTGTGGTTGAGGAACTCTTATATTACAATTAAAATAAGATCAGGAGAGCAAGGCTGTCAGGGTAGGAGAGCCATGAGGTTTCCGTGGTCCTTGGAGTAAGCGGCGCCCCGTGCAGTCCCTGCACTCCTGGTTCAGGACATCTGCCACTCAGCCTTCCCTGCCCTCCTCCGGGTCCTGCTTCTGGGTCCTAGCATGTGCTCTCAGAACCGCCTTTTCCTGTTTCCGGTCTTCCGCCTGAGAGTCTGACATCTGTCTTCCTCCCCCCATCCCTCCCTCTCTCCCTCCCTTTTTCCCCTCCCTCTCTCCCTCCTTCCCTCCCTCCTTGCCTTCCTTCCTTCATTTATTTATTTATTTTGAGAGAGACAGAGAGAGACCGAGAGAGTGGGGATGAGGGGAGAGAATCCCAAGCAGGCTCCATGCTGATAGCCCACAAGTATCATGACCTGAACTCGGGGCCCGAACCCATGAACCGCAAGATCATGACCTGAGCTGAAACCAAGAGTTGGGTACTTAACCCACTGAGCCACCCAAGCGTCCCCTGACATCTTTCTGATTGTGTGATGAAGCATTATTGTTCCTTCCTTTGGAAATTCAGAATGACTTCCTGAGGCTGCTGGTCAGTGGGCCAAACAGCAGAAAAAGAGTTACTTAATCATAGGTCCCAGGGCCCCAGTAGAGTGTCAGAGGCAGGGACTGACTGAGGGGCGTACAGAGGCGGGGCGTTTCTAATGGCCTGTCAGGTGCAGACTGTGTGCAGCCTTTCCTTCTGTCCTGTGATTCTTAGACCTTGGCCTTAGTCGCAGGAGATGGGATTGTCTTTGCATGCCTGAATCAGACATGCGGGCCTGGCCCCATGCACAGGCCCCAGCACTGCTGACATGCTTTGATGAATGTTTGGGTACAGGGAGGTACAGGTGCGCCTCGGATCCGGGTCTGGGGATGCCGGGGCGGCAGGAGGCTGGAGGGCATGTTCTTGCCGCGGCTGACCCTGTGCCGTTTGCTCACCCTGCAGTCCCAGCTCTGCCGTTTCCACTCTGCCCTGCTGCGGAGCAGGCCGGAGCCCTGCCTGTCGCCTGCCGCCTTCTCCAGGAGAAACCTCAGGGTCCTGCCTGCAAGGTGGTGAGTTCCCCACGGCCATAGGTGCCCTGTAGGGCGCGTGCTTCTTGCCAGGCAGGGAGGGAAGTCCTGTCTTGCGAGGCCGAGGCTGGACTTCTCTGTGCTCCCGCCCCCGAGACAGATGCGTTTGCTCCACCGTGTGGTGGCTTGGAACCTGCTACTGCCAGGCCACAGTTTGTGGGGCGGGACTCCCTGCCCGTGGCGGCCGGCAGACCGCAGCTAGAGCTGTGTGCTCTGAGAAGACAGTGACCAGTCGAGGCAGGTGCAGGAGGGCGGGACTGCTGTGGATGGAGCCACAGCCTGGGGCGGGCGGGGGTGGGGGGGTGCTTCCAGGCCTGGGGCCCCTGGGCAGGGTGGGGGCAGCAGTGAGGGGCGGTGTCAGGAGGCCAGCCTCAGGGCTGGTGGAGCCGCGCTGCTTGGTGACCCTGGGGCAGATGGGTGACCAGATGCTGGGCTCCTGCCAGCCTCTCACCATAGGACCCGTCACCTGTGTGTGTTGCCTAGCCCTGCTGTCTGACGCTTTGCCGTCTAGTGGGCTGTCGCGGAGGTGGACAGTGGCTATAACTCTGTACAGTGCAGGAGGCCCTGTTCCCTCAAGGGTCAAAGCTCTGCCTGCGAGCTGCTTCCATGTAGCCAAGGAGCCCCCTTCTGTGCTCACTGGCCCCTCGGAGCCCGGCGTCCAAGGTGACTGGGAGCGCTCAAGTGTCCACGTGGGCATCTGGAACTAACTTGAGTCATGTACCTCTGTCTCCCTCCAGGTCCTTGAGACCCCGGCCCCTATGGAGGAAGGTGCTCTCTGCCATGGTGATGGGGGGGCCCCTGCTTCTTGGGGTCCGCTATTTCACAGCAGAGCCTCAGGAGAAGAGAAGGATGAGGCTTGTAGTGGATGGCATTGGGCGCTTCACCAGGTAAATGGGGCCAGGGGCGTGGCGCGGCCTTCTCCCTGGCGCAGTCCGGTCCTGAGACGCGTGGGGCTTGAGCCGGGGCTGGGAAGGGCCGCAGGGTTTTGCTGGGAGCTTTCAGGCTGCCTTCCAGGCCCCCTTCTGCTGCCGGGTGAGGCAGCTGAGTGCCGCAGGGTCCCTGTGGACGGAGCGCCGATGAGCCGTCCACACTGGACATACCTCTGCAGACCCTTCAGATCAGCCTTGACCAGTTGCAGGGAGGAGAGCTGGTGCCTCCCTACCTCAGGCTTCTCCCAGCTGGGGGACAGACGGGCTGCTGGCGCCTCTCCCTCCCCTCCCCCTCCCCCCCTGCTCTCCCCTCCTCCCCCCTCCTCCCCCTCTCTGTCCTCCCCTCCTCCTTGCCCTCCTTGTCCCCCTCCTCCCTCCCCACTCCCCCAAGGAAAGCTGGCATCCAGAGAGGTTTGGGGCTCAGAGAGGAGGGCTGTCATCCCTCCTTTCCTCCCATTGGACTGGACTAGAGATGGCCGGTGTCTGATCATTAATATCAAGGGTGCCTTAAACTGAAGGTCCTTTTCATACTCCCTTTTCTCCCAATGCAAGATTCTTGGAGGGAGGGAGTGAGGGTGATCTTCCTGTTGGAGCACCTTAGACATTTCTTCTATTGGTCAGATCCAGGAATTCCTACAGCTAAGAAGTCCTGAGAAGCAGCTCTTGGCATTGACTGAAACCTCTGTCTACCGAAACCCACTGTCGGGCTGGGCTGGGGTGCACGTGACTGCTCAGGGAAGTGGCTCAGGGAGACCTTGGTCAAAGGAGGCCTCGGGGTTGGGGTATGGGGGTGGTCCTGCTCTGCTGGCTCTGAGCACCTGCGGCCTCTCAAACCTGGGTTTCTCAAGAGAAGGCTCAGGACTGCTAAGGCCTTCAGCACTTAGCCAGAAACTTCTCTGAGGTTTATGTTAATGGAGGCCATAGATGGCTGGATGGCTGAATGCTTGGCCACTTCCTGCCATGAGGACACAAGCCCATCACTTCCTAGGTCACTGATGGTGGTCTCCCTAGGTGGTCAGATTTGCCGCCCTCGAGGGGGCAGCTTCTGGGCAATGACGTCTCTGTCCTGCAGGGTTGCGCAGTCTCCACAGCCCTGAGGTTGATGAGGGCAGAGCCTGGAGTCGGCTCTGTCTTTCCTTCTGTGAGCATCTGCCACGTGGGAGCGTGGACTGTTGGGGACTGTCCCCATGCAGCCTGGTTCTGAAATGCACACTCAGCAGGTCCGGGCTTACCTCATCTGCCTGTCATGTGCCATTATTCCCCAGCGTCAGGTGCCCCATCAGCAGGCTTGGCATGCGCGCCTTCTCTGCCTCCTTCCTGAGAAAATGTATTTTTACAGCTTGCTTTCCAAGGCTGAGCTGGGAATTAGAGGTGGGGAGAGCTGTTCTTGTCAGCTGTGAGCCCCAGCAGTTGCCAGGAGAGGCAGGCTGGGCGCAGAGTGACGACAGGGCCTCTGGAGCAAGGGGCAGCGTGTACGCAGGAGCCCAGGACGGCGCACAGGCGGGGAGCAGGTCAGGGCCGGCTCGCCACCAGTAGAGGCAGGGGCTTGTGCTGGTGCAGGAGAGCAGAGATCAGAACACGTCACCCGTGTGTGAAGGCTCACAGATGGGGTGGTGGAAAGTTGGCATCAAGGCCGTAGTTTCTTACCCCACCCCTTACTTAATTTTAACTTTTAGAAACCTGTGGGCTTTCCTTTTTTGGACACAATTTCAAATGTCCAGAAAAGTTGTAAGAATAGTACAAAAGAACTTTTTCTTCTTGAAACATCTGCAAATAAGTTGTCAGTGTGCTCCAATATCCCTGAAACCTTGAGTGTATTTCCTAAACAGGGACATTCTCCGTAAGCACAATCAGGAAGCTGATACATTGTGAGCCTCTAAACGCCTTAACTCAGTCACGTGTCATCAAGCATCCCTGAAATAACCTTTTTAAAAAGCACAAGGATCCCATGCTAGGCCCATCTCTAATATCCTGCAGTCTAGAACATTCCCCCTGTGTCTCCTTGTCCTTTTTTTTTTTTTTTTTAGGTTGATTTATTTATTTTGAGAGAGAGGCAGGGGGAGAGAGAGAATCCCAAGCAGGCTCCACACTGTTAGTGCGGAGTCCGATGTGGGGCTCGAACCCACAAACCGCGAGATCATGACCTGAGCCAAAGACAAGAGTTGGAGGCTTAACCGACTGAGCCACCCAGGCACTCCTCTCCTTGGCTGTTATGGCTAAACTTGAGGTCAAGCATGGTCCCCCAGACCCCCATGTGTGCCTAGGGCTGTCCTCAGGGGTCCCCATAGACTGTCAGTTTCGATAGTTCCTTAGGACAAATCACAGAACTCAGGAAAGTGCTGGCATCTGGATTATGTTGTTATCAAAGCAAAAAAGATACAAATCCAGATGAGCCCAAGGAAGAGATGCACAGGGTGAGGCCCAGGAGAGCCCCAAATTCAGAGCTTCCGTGTCCTCAGAGACACTCTACGCCCCCGCTCCTGCGCTTCTGTTGATGTGTGACTGTGCGTTTGGGGTATTCCCGGAGCTTCTGTGTGGCTTCATTACATATGCGTAATTGAATCATTGGCCTCCCGATAGATCTCAGTGTCCAGCCTCCCTCCCCTCCCCAGTTGGGCCCAGATCTTGGTTCAGAGCCCCCCCAGATCCTCGTCACATGGTCGATCTTTCTGGCGATCTGAGCTCTTCGTTAGCGTGAACTGTCCTGGGCCATCGTGAATCAGACCCTCCCGTCACTCAGGAAATCCCCTGGTTTTAGCGGCCCCCTGCCAGGAGCTTGGGGCAAAGGCCAAGCCTCCCTGGATGAAGTTAAGTCTTCATTACACAGTGACCTTGACACAGCCGGAGGCTTACAGGCGGGTAATGTTGTACAACAGGGGTCAGCACACTATGGCCACACGTGGCTGCTGCCTGTTGCATAAATAAGGCCTTGTTGGAACCGTAGTCACATCTTCTGCATCCGTGTTGCCTGCGGCTCCTTTCACTACAGCAGCAGAGCAGAGACCGTGCAGCTCGTAAAACCCAAAATACTTTTGTCTCACTTTGTGAAGAAAAATCTTGCGGACCTCATTTTTTGTAGAAGGCCCCTCCGGTTGGGTCTGATGCTTGCTCACGGCCGGTTTCAGTTGGTGCATTTGGGCAGGGATAGCACAGAAGTGACGCTGTTCTGCACCTGTCAGGTGGCACGTCGGCAGCTTTGCTGTTCGGTTCCTGGTCTGTTAGGTCTGTGTCCACCGCTTGTGCCCACGGGCTCAGGCTCTCCCAGGACACCTTAGGGGAATTCATTCTTACTGTGGTCGTGGTCACCAAGTGGTGTTTTTTCTAATTCAGTCCTTCCACGTTTGTTAGTTGGCTTTGTGCCCTAAGAAAAAAATTTCTCTTCTCCCCGTTTATTCGTGTCTGTCTGGACTCATGCATTTTTTTTTTTTTATTCTATTGCTGACTGTTCCCGGATTGGCTGGTGGGGCCCCTTCAACCAGGCCTTTGTGATCCTTTCCTTTTTCTTTTTTTCCCCAAGTTTTTAGTTAAATTCCAATTAGTTAACATACAGTGTAATATTAGTTTCAGGTGTAGATCCTGTTATCTCCAATGTTTTATAGTAAAAATTTAAAACAGCGGAATGGGAAAGAAACACTGTACAGTGAATGCAGATTTTGCCATTAACATCTCCGTTTTGGTTTTTTTTTTTTTTTAATTCCCACCCCCAGAATCCTTTTGCCACGTCCCCATTTCTGGAGCAGTCTGTTCCTCCTCGCCCTGAGACACTCCAGGCTCCTCCTGTTCTTCCCCAGGCCTGGAATCAGCTACTCTCCAAGGGAGCTTGGTTCCTTGGGATGGAGAAGGTCTTAAGGACCATGACGTGGGCGTTGGTATGCTCAGTGCTCTGGGGTGTGTGCGCTCCCAGGCCCTTCCAGCTAGCGCTGGGGGGTCTCAGGGCACATGGACGTGTGCACGCGTGCATATTTAGGTGTTTGTTTCCATATCTGGCCGTACGTATCAAACCTTGCTTTCACACAGATTTCACCACAGAGATCATTCTCGTTTTCTCCCTTTCTAGATCTGTAACTCCCTTCTCCAACTGGGAGAATCCTGACTTCCTTCATCCTTAATTTAGTGGCTTATTCGATCAGTCACCCTGAGTGAAGCACTTATCTCCCCTCCCCCCTCCCGGCCTTCGCAGACCTTGCACTGGCTTTTGGACTGAATTATTCAGGAAGGAGGGAAGCCCCCATGTCTGGTTTGTGTCTCTATGGAGCTCAGAGATCCTGTGTCCTCGCTTACCCTGCCAACCTGACGCAGTGCCATGTTTCCGGTGTCGGGCTGGGGTGAGTGGGACAGAGCTGGTCTGCGGAGGGCAGTGTGGCAAGCACAGGGCATGGGCTGACCTCGGACGCTGCTCTAGCATGTGCAGGCGTGACTGCAGGGAGCAGCATATACCGCAGCAAGGCAGCAAACCCATCCAGAGCCTAGCAGGCTATTCCCTCCTGCCTTTTAATTCTGACCCTTCTGTGGCGGAAGTGGCTGAGGGCAGGGAGGTGGAGGTTTGGCTTGACCAGTGCCCCCAGGTCCTCTCGGGGCTTTTCCCTGAAGAGCGGGGGCCCCACACTCCTCTCATGGAGGTCTGTGGTCTGTCACGCTGGAGGCCTGGACTCAGCCCTTGTTTTTTTCCCTCTCCAGACCCAAGTCTTCTGTCCACAGCCTGGAGGGTGGGGAACGAGTACCCCCGCCGTCATAAGGAGGGGCCTGGGCCCCCAGGACAGCTCCCTGGAGCTGCCCAGGGACATGTGGAGAGTGGCTGAGCGGGGGAGGGGGTGGAGTTGGCAGGGGCCAGTCTGGGAAAGGTGGCTGAATACAGAGGCAGGGCCAGCAGTACGGAGGGGCCTGGAGCGAGGACATATCTGCATATAGGAGCTGGTGACGGCGGCCACCTTGCTGCTGCACCAGGCCTTGGGTGCTGTAAGAGAATGAGAACGAAGCCCTGCCTGACTGGTAGGGCCTGAGCCGCCCCCAGGCATCCTGGACGCTCGCTGGTGCACGTTCAGGAACAGGCGTGGGTGCAGGCTGCCCATCGTGCAGGCCAGGAACGGAGACCGCGCTGCTGGCCGTGCCGTCCAAGAGCAAAGAGGCTAGACCCGAGCCTGTCCTCTGCCTGCCTGTGATCCCCGCAGCCCCAGCCATGTGCTCACTTTGGTCCGGTGGGCTAGCGGGGGTTTTGAGGCCCAGTGCCTGCCAAGGGCTGAGGGTAGCCTGTGCCCACAGGTCTCTGAGGGTCGGCCTCCAGATCTCCCTGGACTACTGGTGGTGTGCAAACATTGTCCTGCGAGGGGTGGAAGAGGTTTGTCCCCACATCCTGGCCACGGTGGGGGGAGGGGCCAGGGGAAGGTGACAGGCCAGATGGAGGGAGGCGTTGGGGGCACTAAGGAGGTGCCCGCCTGCCCCCATTTTCCCTCCATACCTGTGGTCAGAACAGCCCGGAGTACTTGGAGGTGATGTCTGCGTGTCACCAGCGGGCGGCTGATGCCCTGGTGGCTGGGGCCATCAGCAACGGGGGTCTCTACGTGAAGCTGGGCCAGGGGCTGTGCTCTTTCAACCATCTCTTGCCCCCGGAGTATATCAGGACCCTGCGTGTGCTGGAGGACAGGGCCCTCACCCGCGGCTTCCGGGAGGTGAGCCCTGCTCTTAGGGTGGGAGCCGGGGGCCCTGGTAGCGGCCCCCACGCTGCTCCAAGAACCCTCTCCTGCCAGGTGGACGAGCTGTTCCTTGAAGACTTCCAGGCCCCACCCCACAAGCTCTTCCAGGAGTTTGACTACCAGCCAATCGCTGCTGCGAGCCTGGCCCAGGTGCACCGAGCCAAGCTGCACGACGGCACGGCTGTGGCCGTGAAGGTATGCGGGGGGCCGCTCTGTGCCGCAACGGGGTCTGGGGTGGTGGCGGCGGCGGCGGCGGCCCCGCGTCCTCCCTGCAGCCTTGCCTGACGCAGGTGCAGTACATTGACCTGCGGGACCGCTTTGACGCGGACATCCACACTCTGGAGCTCCTGCTCCAGCTCGTCGAGCTCATGCACCCCAGCTTCGGCTTCAGCTGGGTCCTCCAGGTAACCGCCGCCCAGAGGCAGGCTGGAACAGCGTCTGCGTGTGCGTGCGGGGGGTGGGCCGGTCCCTGACCCGCACCCCCAGCTTCCCATGTGGCCCCCAGGACCTGAAGGGCACCCTGGCCCAGGAGCTGGACTTCGAGAACGAGGGCCGGAACGCTGAGCGCTGCGCACGGGAGCTGCAGCACTTCCGCTATGTCGTGGTCCCCCGCGTGCACTGGGACGTGTCCAGCAAGGTGGGCTGGGCCCCCCCCTGGGTGGGAAGGTACGGGCCTGTTGAGCTCAGCCACTTGCTCTCTCCCAGCGTGTGCTGACAGCTGAATTCTGTGAAGGCTGCAAGGTCAACGACCTGGAGGCCATCAAGACCATGGGGCTGGAGGCGAAGGACGTGAGTGCCGCATGCGTCGGCGCCTGGATGTGGGAGGGGTGTGTGTGCCTGGGGCACAGGGTGATGGCGGCCTGGTCCTGTTCTCTCTCCAGATAGCAGAGAAGCTCATTGAGGCTTTTGCTGAGCAGATATTTTACACAGGCTTCATCCACTCTGACCCCCACCCTGGCAACGGTAGGAAAAGCGCCCCCCGGGGGTGAGGGTGGGCCAGGTGTAGGGGGGCAAGGGCCAATGTGCTGTGTTCCTAGTTCTGGTGCGGAAAGGTCCGGATGGGAAGGCACAGTTGGTGCTGCTGGACCATGGGCTCTACCAGTTTCTGGATGAGAAGTAAGCTGGGAGCCCGGGGGGAGGGGGGGTGGAGGCAGACGCTGGCCGGGGTGCTCTGGCCTTACTGCTGGGCTCCCCCAGGGACCGGGTGGCCCTGTGCCAGCTGTGGCGAGCCATCATCCTGAGGGACGAGGCGGCGATGAAGACACACACAGCTGCACTTGGGGTGCAAGGTAAGGCTGGGTGTGCAGGCGTGTGGGCTGGTGGGGCACGTGGGCCTGGCTCACTATCCCACCCCACCCCCACCCCCACCCCCAGACTATTTACTCTTCTCCGAGATGCTCATGCAGCGGCCCGTGCACCTGGGGCAGCTGTGGCACTCGCAGGTGCTGAGCCGCAAGGAGGTGGCCTACATGCAGGCCAGGGCGCGGGAGCACTTCGCGAGCGTCATGGAGGTGCTCAAGGCCCTACCTCGGGCCATGCTGCTCGTGCTGCGCAACATCAACACCGTGCGCGCCCTCAACGCCTCCCTGGGCTCCCCTGCCGACCGCTACTTCCTCATGGCCAAGAGGTGGGCGCTGGCTGGCGGGACGCCCGGGGCGGGTGGAGGGTGGAGCGGAACTGCACCCGGCTGACCACGTCTCTGGGCAGTGCGGTCAGGAGCTGGAGCCGCCTGGCGGGTGCAGCGTACCAGCGCGTCTACGGTGCCAGCCTCCTGCGCCACATCAAGGTCATCTGGGAGATGTTCAAGTTTGAAGTGGCCCTAAGGTGAGGGGACTGGAGAGGGCAGGCGGCCAGGCAGACGGCCGGCACCTGCTCCCCACCAGCCTGTGACCCCTCTGCCCTCCCCCTCCAGGCTGGAGACC
Source organism: Cryptoprocta ferox (assembly GCA_028646485.1). Lineage (NCBI taxonomy): Eukaryota > Metazoa > Chordata > Mammalia > Carnivora > Eupleridae > Cryptoprocta > Cryptoprocta ferox. The sequence goes on along the minus strand of CM053569.1, from coordinate 448,525 downwards.
CTATCAATGCGGCTCACTGTCGTCCTGGTTCGGCTCTCGGTCCACCTGGGCCTCCTGCCTGAGACCCAGGGGCTCTCTGAGTACCTGGAGACCTAGGGAGCCCCGGGCGCCAGAGGACCTCAGACGTCGGACCCACAGACCAGGGCTGGAGGCGCACGTGCCCCCAAGACCCGGGGCACTGAGGCAGCGGTGGCCTGGGGTGGGGACCGACACAGGGCTGTGCCCAGAACCCGGCCGGGAGACCCCGCAATGACCACAAACTCTCTTCAAATCAAACCTTTTTCCTCGTGTTTTGTACAAAAAGGGGTTGGGGGTGGCACACAGGGGCGGGTCTAGAAGTGGGCCGTGACGCGGTCCGTCTCCAGCAGGTCGTCCAGGATCTGCAAGGAGAGGGGCTGGTCAGGGGGGTGGGGGGGGCGGTGGGGGGGGCAGGGCAGACGGGGCCAGAGCTTACGATGTCGGGGGTGGTGCCGATCTTCTTGGCCAGCTCGCCGCGCTCCATGGTGCTCAGGTACAGGTAGCGGTTGAGCAGCTCCCCGTCCAGGACGTTGCGCACCGCGTTCTGCAGGATGCGCCGGTCCACGTGCAGCATCCTGGGGAGGCAGGGGGGCAGTGGGGCAGCGGGGGTGGGGGGGGCGCGGTGTTGGGGAGCTGTGACGGGGGGGAGGGGGGCACACTCACCGGAAGGCCCTGGGGTTGAGGCCAGCGTGGTGGGGCAGCATGGTGGTCAGCGCGTTCTGGAGCATTAGCAGCCGGCGGTAGGTCTTCTCCTGCATGGGCAGCAGGAGCCCGATGCCACCGTCCAGCGTGGCTGCGGGAGGCACAGCGTGAGCTGGGCTGACCCCCCCCCCCCCCAGCACCACACACCTGCCACCGTCCCGACCCGGACTCACCGAACCACGTGATGTGCTTGTTCTCCCACACGACCGACTTCTTGCTCGGGCCCTCAGCAGCCCCCCGGCACGGGGTCCTCCAGAACGTGTTCACGTGGGCGCCCACGTGGAAGTCCGCCCGACGGAGCAGGCGCATGCCCCCGAAGCTCTCTTTGGCTAAGCCAGAGGGAGCTCAGGTCACTGCCTGCCCAACCCCCCAGCCCCACAAAAGGGAAAGAGGGAACACTCACCCTCCGGCAGATACATGTACACCATGAGGTTGCGGTCACGGTCAGACACTGGGGAGCAGAGTGCCCAGGGTTAGCCCGGCCACACCCGAAGTCTGAGCGCCCCTGAAGCTCCCAGGCCCTGCGCTCACCCAGGAAGCCCAGTTGGGCGTTGTCCACCATGAAGTCCACGCTGTATACCTCCAGGGGCTTGGCGTCCTGGGCACGGGAAGGGGAGGGCCGTCAAGGTCAGGCTGAGGCCAGCACCCCACCCGGCACCACGCACAGGCCCCACGGGTACCCGGGACACAAGGCTCAGCGTCTTGCTCTCCTCCTGGTAGCGCAGCAGTGAAATGCTCTTCATGACGTCGGCGGCCAGGATGAAGTTCTTGACGCTGATCATCTGGTGGATGTAGAGCTGGGTGTCGATGAAGGCCATGCCTGTCAGCTCGCTGGCCCGCAGGCTCCACAGGAAGATCTGGGGGGACAGAAGGAGTAGGCAGCGGGTGGTAGGCAGCGGGCGGGACTGGGAGGGCAGTGGGAGAGGGCGTACCTTCTGGCCGATGGCAGACACCAGGTGGCCATTGCAGTGGCACAGGGCAGTTACTGGCCCTTTCTGCTCCTTCTCATACAGGACTTTGAACTTGTTCTTGGTCAGGGGCTGGCCAGGCTCAGGCACCACCTCAATCACATCCATGATCAGGATCTGACAGGGAAGGAGGGCGGGTGAGGTGCAGGGACGGTGCCGGGGCTGCCGGGCACTGCCCACGCCCTCCTGCTACTCCTTACCCGTCCTCGGCACGTGACCTCCTCCCCCTGCATGAGGCAGGTCCCAGCGGCCACGTAGCCCTTGAGGCCAGACACAGTCTCCTCACTGCGCAGCGACACCGTCTTCATGCAGGTCACGTGCTCCCACTCCTCCAGCTCGATCCTGCACACGACAGGGTCAGGATGCAGCCTACGGGCTGGCCCCCGGTCACCAGCCAGACCCAGCCTCACCGGGCATTGGGGATGGCTTCCCAGCTGACTGGGGAGATGAGCTGGATGGAGAAGGCCTCCTGCTGCGGGTGGATGTAGCGGTCATCTGCAAGGACCAAGGGTGGCGGTCAGGGTGGGCAGCCCCGACAGCAAGCCCCGCCCCGGGCATCTCGCACCTCTCTCAATGGTCTCGAACTCCTTCTCTTCGCCGGTCATGCGCGGGATGCGGGTGCATGGCATGTTGGTGCTGGTGGCGACAGCATACACCTGGGGGAGAGTGGAGGGTGTCGGGCAGGTGAGAGGCAAGGCCCAGAGGGTCTCTGGCCCTGGCCTCAAGGGGACGGGGTCAGACCTTAGACTCCACGTGGTAAGCCACATAGTGGGCTGTGCAGCGCAGTGGGATCTTCCTGACAGGCCACGGGGCGTCATATGACAAGTAGGCAGGCAGGACACTGATCCTCAGCTCACCCTGGGGGGAGAGGGGGGGCGAAGTACGAGGCTCAGTGAGGCCAGGCGCCCGCCAAGGGCAGGCCGGGCAGGCCAGGCAGTCCCAGGCTCCGGGGGACTCCGCGGACAGCCTCGGCCCTACTGGAACAGGCGTGTGCGAGGGGCTGAGACTGGCTGTCCTGCGTTTCACCGGCTTCCTGTCCCCTCTCCCAGGCTCACCCAGGGCTGGGATGCTGGCCACAGACCTGGTCTAGGCCACGACAAGGGAGGACCAGGCTCAGAGGAAGCTGGAGGCTGCAAGCAAAAGCTTACCCGTACACTGGCCACACCACAGTCAGCACAGACGGACAAGGGCCCCCCTTCACCCACGGTCCTAAGTGAAAGCATCTACAAAGCACTTGCCACGTCATCATCACTGGGTCACCCTTCAGAGTGACCCGGGGTCACCACTATCATCCTGCCATCACGGAGGAGGAAACGGGAGGCTCAGAGAGGGTGAGCACCTTGCCCAGAGTTACACAGCTTCTAAAGGGCAGAGCTGGGGTCCATGCTGCAGACGGGTGCCTAGCGGGCTACAGCCTCTACTGCCGCCTGCCCTGTCCTCCAAGCCTTCCCGGTGTTAAGCCCCAGGTTGCACCTCTTTGGCCTTGGCCCTGTCCACTGTCTGGACAACCCTGTGACCCTCCAGATGACACCCAGGCTCCTGCCCTGTCCCGAGCTGTTGAGGGCCTCGGCACCCCCCTTGGCCTAGGCACCACTGGGGAGCGTCCGACAGAACTGAGCAAAGCCTCAGCCTGGGGTCTCCCTACCTGTCTGTTGAAGTAGAGGAATCCACGGGGGCAGTTGACATTGTGGAACGGGGCAAAGGAGTCAATGGGACCATCGATGCCCATGGGGTGCAGCCGCAAGGCCCCCCGGCCCGTCACCAGGAGCCAGTGAGGTGAGGGGCCACAGATGAACACCTGAAGGCAGGTACTATGAGATGAAGCCCCATCTGCACCACCCCCCCGACAGGGCCCCCATAAAGCCACCTGCCTACCCCTGAGTAGCCATAAATGTCCTCGAAGTATCGGAACCGTGCCACACGGCCACGGGCCCCGGCCCCCTCCTCAGCGCTGCCCCCTTCCACTTTCTTCTTGGATGGCTTTGGCTTTTTCTCTCGGAAGTTGATGTTGTGAGGGACCTGGGGGAGAGGTGCACGCACCACGAGGGCCGGGTCTTCCCCTCACCTATTCCACATCCACCCCACGCCCAGCACAACCTGCTCACCGCACCTTCTTGAACCGGACTTTGAGGTTTCCCTGGCCAAGCTGCGAGTCGTGGGGGAAGGCCTCGTAGATGAGCAGCTCCTGGTCCACATGCACCTGTGGGGCAGAGCGGGGTCACCAGGGGAGGGCGGGGGGCAGCGCGGGGTTGCCAGGGGAGCGTGGGGGGCCCATACTCACCAGGAGGTAGGGCCTGCTCTGGCGGCTCCCCAACGCGACCAGCAGCACCTCCTTGACAAGGGGCAGCTCCCCCTGGCGCGTGGCCTCCTCCTTTCGGGCCTCACCCTGTGTGGTGGGCTGACCAAAGGAGCTGTCCACCAGGACCCGCTGCCCCACGGGAAAGTTCTTCACCAGGAACACGAGCCGCCAGTCAGGGAGCTGGTAGATCTGTGCAGGGAGTGGGATTAGCAGCCGCAGGAAGCAGGGGGCACGGAGCTGCTTAGAGCGCAAGACGTCACGCACCTCCATGGTTCCGTTCTCGCGCACCAGCAGGCACCAGTGCGTGGGCTCGGCGCGGAAGGGGGCAGGGTCCCGGTCGGCAGGGGGCTGGCTGCTCCTGCGGGCCTCCTCCTTGCTGGGGCTGAAGAGGGAGCCCGAGTCCCCGTACAGCATCTCCTCCTCGTCGTCCACCGTGGGGCTGGAGGCCGGGGCCGGCAGACAGGTCACGCGTGGCCTGCCACAGGGACCCTGGACCCAGCCCGTGCCCCGGCCTCCCCGCATACCTGGTTTCCGAGCCCTGGCCCTCCGCCTCTGAGCCGCTGCGGCCCCCCAGCTCGTCCCGGGCCCCGCCCAGGCGGCTCTCGGTGGTGAACATGCCGCTGACGTCACGGTACACACAGAGCGTGATCACCTTGGACTGCTGCAGGGAGAGAGGCCGGGCTCAGCTCCGGGGAAGGGGAGGCAGCAGGCTGCGGGGGAGGGGGGGCTGCTCACATGGTGCAGCGGGGGCTTGTGCAGCGCCAAGCGGTGGTGACGGCCACCGTATGAGTCACTCTTGAGCAGGAACATGGTGACGTGGCCCTCGGCACTCATGATGACCACGTAGGGGTCAGCCACAGCACACTGCACGATGGGGGAGCCCAGGTCCACGGGGATGAAGTGCAGCTGGTTCACTGTGGGCACCGGGCGGTCAGCACAGGACGGTCAGCACCGGCCACCCCTGCCCACCCCACCCACCCACCCACCCACCCGCCCGAGCCCACCTCCTTCCAGCAGGCGGATGCCGAGCGGCGACACCTGCACTATGTAGCGATTGTCCCCGATGTTGCCAGCAAAGACCGTAGGGCCCTGCGTAGCAAAGCCACTAGTGTCCAGCTCCATGATCTCCTGCCCCGTCTGCAGGATCTGCAAGCGATGGGAGAGTGAGGCGCACACTCACCGTGGGACCCCGCCCCAGGCTGCTGGACCCCCACCCCTTACCATGGTGGAGTCTTCCCGGCTCAGGATAAGGAACCCATGTCTTCGGCCATCGTCTTCTGCCTCAAGAGCGCTGGGCTCCTGCTCTGCGCCCTCCCCCTTAGAGGTGTCCTCCTGGGACAGCAGGGGAGCAGGAATCGCACCAGCCAGCCAGGGGTGCCCCGGGAGACGGCGGGGGGAGGGCAGACCCCCAGCCAAAATAGGGCAAGCTTGCACCCGGGCGGGCCTGAAATGGCACAGCAGAGCCCTGTCCTGGGCCCCACTGCCCCCAAGCCACGCGCACGCTCAGGCTGAGTCCACGTGGAGGCAATGGGTCACCCGCCCCACTCGGGGCCTCCTCACCAGCCTAGGGTACACCTACTTGCTCCTTACGCACAGGGGCGATGACTGTCCACATGTCATAGCAGCCAGGAAGTTCAAAGGTTGTCACCACCTGGGGCCGGATGCTCTTCTAGAAGGACGATGGGGGGTGTTAGTCCACCCAGGTCCCACCAGGTGGCACCACACCGCCTGCCCCCACCCCACGTACCTGCAGGACTGACAGGGCCCCATTCTTCCCGTAGCCGGAGCACACCACGATCTCCAGGTCTGGCTCGGGGCTGTTCTGGAACTGCACAGCGGCTGCGAGTGAGGACAGGGCCCCGCCACCGTGGGAGCCCCTCGCCCCCATCTCTTCACCCGAAAGCACCTCTTCAGAAAGGAAAGCAGGCTCGCCCATGGCAGCGTTGGCACAAGGTCCGATGTTGAGGATGCTGTCACACACCTGCGGACGGCAGTGGTCAGGCCGGCCGGCCGGCCTGGGAGGCCCCTCCCTGTGCCCAGCCTTACCTCAAAAGAGTAAGTGGCCAGCTGTGTGCCCGACTGGGCCTCACTGCCGTACACTTCAATCTCATCCACCTCGTCCTGAGGCACTGACTTGCCCCCTGCAGCAGATAAGAGACCCCGTCGGGCCAGGCAGCCCAGGCCACCAGGCCTAACCCAACCAGCCCCTGCCCTGCCCCAGGCAGCCCATTCCCTGTCCTCACCCGACCAGCCCACCGTGGAGTCCACTCGCTTCTTCTTCGAGGGAGGCTCTTCCTGTGAGGAGGAGGGGACAGTGAGCAGCCCTCTGGGGCTGGCCACACACAAGAGGCCAGCATCCTGACAGGCCCCGGGCACCCACCTTGTCAGCGGCCTCGCGGACGGCGCTGGCCGGAGGCTCCTGTAGCTTCTCCGTGTACTTGAGGAGGAGCGAGTTGCCCAGGCGAGAGCCGAGGAACAGGTACCCAGGCTCCATGGTGACCATCTGAAGACCGGTGGGTGGTCAGGGTGGGTGATCAGACCCAGGACCACCTCCCACCCACCCAATGACAACTCACGCTGGTGGTGAGGACACTGGCGGCGGCCTTGTCGAAGTGGAAGGCGCGGACGCTACGCATACCATCCGTGATGAGGGTCAGCACGTAACTGCCAGGAGGGGGAGCGCTGAGCTGGGGGCAGGGCTGTGGGAGCAGGGGAGGGCACAGGGCTCACGGAAGGGCCGGAGACTCACATCTCACCGCCCTTGAGGGAGATGACCATCTTGTCGTAGGAGATGAAGGCTGCCTGGGCACAGTCGAGGGTGATCCGCACGCCCTCCTGGGTACCTGTGCAGGGCACAGTTAGACGGACTCTGCGGCCCTCCCTGCCGTCCCTGCCCTTCGGCCTTGCCGCTGCCCACACTCACGAAGGGGAAAGGCGGTGGTGCCGGTGGTGAGGCCGTTGAGGGCCACGCCGTACGGGGGGACGCTCTGGTTCAGGTACAGCAACGAGTTGACAGCGAAGACCACCACCCCACCTGGAGATGGGCATGGTGGTAGGTAGGGCTCAGTGCCCTCCACGCCCCCGCCCCGGCCCCCACCCACAGCTAGGGCCGCACCTATAGGCTTGGGCACAGCGAGGGCCTGCGTGCAGTCAAAGGGAAGGCTGGTGAGGGACCAGATGACCGGGTGGACCTTCTGCGTGATGTTCAGTGAAATGGCCACAATGGAGCATGTGTCCTGCCGCACGGCCACCCGCCTGGGGACGAAGCAGTAGGTCAGCCGGGGGCCAGTCACAGCACTCCAAGGGCTGGGTGGCCCGGTCCCCGTCCCAAATGAGACCCAGCCCCCCTCCACTCCACCCAGCCTGACGGCCCCGGCCACGGCATGGCTCACCCGGGCCAGGTCTGGTTGGGCTCGAACAGGATGAGCAGGGTGGGCTCGTAGTAGCCGTGCAGGAACTGCAGGTCCACGATGTTGAGGAGCTTCTCGTCCAGGCCGCGCACGTCGATGATGTAGCTGGGCAGGAAGCTGGACCTCTGCCTGCGGGCGACAGGCTTCAGTGGGCGGAGGGAGGAAAGAGCTCCAGGTTGGACAGCCCCTCCCCTGCCCAAGTACTCACCCCTCCCCCATGAGCCCCTCGTGCTCCTCGGCCAGGCTCTCCCTGCGGAAGGGCAGGACCACCAGGCGCGTGCCATAGATGAGCATGGCCGCGCAGCGCCCGTCGGGGTCCACCCGCACCCGCGGCGTATGCACGTTCTGCACAAACCCATCCTGGGGGCAGAGGGCACCGTTAGGCAGGCCTGGGGATAGGAAGCGTGAGGGGAGAGGAGGGGCAATGGGCTGGGGCGGGAGGGAGGGAGGCGGACAGGGAGGGCTGAGGGCATGGCCTGGCCCTACCCGTAGCTCGGGCTCCTCAAAGTAGTGTAGAGACAGGGTCTTCAAATCATGGGTGCCTGGGTCATACTCCACCACCGACAGCTGGAGGGCAGGTCAGAGCTGTAGCCCCGCACTCCCCCCGCAGGCCTCCCACACCCACTCCCACCTCCGAGCCCATCACCTACCTTGGCGTCCTTAAAGCTCAGGAGCAGGGCATCCCGCTTGGCACCTGCCAGCTGCACGCTGGCCATAGACATGACATTGCCGAAGAAGGAGAAGGAAGCCACCAGCTCCAGCTTCTCCCGGTGCTCCCGGTGGGCCTTTCCCTCTGGGGAAGAGGCCAGTGGGTACGGGTCCGGGCCTGCACCCCAGCCCCCATGGCCCCAGGTCTGGGGCCTCCCCTGCGCTCACCTGTGCTCCTGTCATTCTTGGTTGGTGCCTGAGAGAGGGAAGAGGAGGGTGGGCAGTGAAGCCACACTGCTGCAGCCAGACGTCCGGGGACCCACCTCGTGGTGGGGACCGCACTTCCAGGCTTCCGGAGACAGCCGTGCACAAACTCGTGCTCATACCGAGTCCCCAGCTGGGCCACAGGGTTTCGAAAGAAGCCGCCCTCACGGCTTCCCCAACAGCCTACTCACTCCGATGCTGGCAGTGCTCAGGGTCAGAGGCTGGACGGCAGCTCCATCTGTGCACCCTCAAACCTGCCTGGCCGTGCCCCCCGCCCCCAGACTCCTCCCTGGGCCCAGCCACAGCACGGGCATCACTCTCCAAGACAGACGTCCAGCCTGACCTGAGAGCTGCCACCAGCGGCCGATCGATCGCAGGTGACCGCCCCCGGCTCCCGACATGTGGGGTGCCCGCGGAGCCTGCGCCGGGCATGCTGCCGCAGAGGGCCGTGGCCTCGCCCTGTCCCACAGCCTGCCAGGGCCTCCCCAGGGCGGGAGGCCGTCCGGACTGCGTTATCCAGAACGCAGAGCGTCCGTAAGCTCGGGTAATGAAACCACAGCAAGTGCAGCCGTCCTCTGCGCCACAGGGAGGGGCTGGCGGTACGGCCACACAGGGGCACATTTTTCTTTTACAGAAAACCAAGGACTCCAAGCTTCGTTACGTTTCCACGACAATAAGAGACTGTTCTCTGTTCTTCTGTGTTAGTAGTTACAATAAGCTGACAAACATGCTTGTAAGTCATCACTTCAAAGCAAAGTAGAACTTTTAATGACGAAAAACAAGATCATTTTTAACAATATTCTTGTGCTACTGGGAAAACATCCTGAAAAGAGCTGCCTGAAAAAAGCCAGTAATTAACTTGTTACAGAAAAGGCATTTTAGGGGGTGTCTGGCTGGCTCAGTCAGGAGACCACGTTGACTCTTGATCTCAGGGTCTTGAGTTCAAGCCCCACGCTGGGCACAGAGCCGTCTTAAAGAAAAGAAAAGAGGGGCGCCTGGGTGGCTCAGTCAGTTAAGAATCCAACTTTGGCTGAGGTCATGATCTCACAGTTCATGAGTTTGAGCCCCGCGTCGGGCTCTGTGCTGACAGCTCGGAGCCTGCTTTGAATCCTCTGTTCCCCTCCCTGCCCCTCTCCCTTCCTCACCCCCACCAATAAAAATAAAATAAATATAATTTTATACATCTAATACCTATATCACAACGAAGAAAACTCCAGACCCAGAGGACTTCACCAGAAACTTCTACCAAATGTTTCAGAAATGACGACAAATTTCAGAAACATCAAACAAACCAAAATGAAGCCCAAACCCCCCTAGTCCCAGGCTGATGGCACCTCAGGAGGTGTAGGCACCCGATACCAACTATGCATGGGCAGGTGGGACAGGAAGTTGTACCAAACTCCCCATAATGCCTGCAAATGAGGTGGTGATGTGTGGAAAGGGTGCTCTATCACAACCAAACCGAACTACTCTCGGAATGCAAAGTTAGTTCAGCACAAGAATACCCACGTCACCAAAATCAAGGAGAAAAACCACATACTGTGTCGATAGATATAAAAAAACCACATGACAGAACTGTAGACCCAGGCATGGTAAAAATTCTTAGCGAGCCAAGAATACAACTTCCTTAACCAATAAGGGTCATCTACAACAACGCTTCAACAAGGTCCCACTGAAGTGTCCCAGTCGCCTCTGTGACCAGGACTAGCCCAGGACACCTGCCAGGTGTGAGGTCAGTCAATACATACTGACCAACTGTACTTCCACACACAAGCAAAATACAGAGGGAAAATCTTGAAGAACTTCAAGAGACATATGGACCTAGTCAAGTGGTCTAACATACCACTGGCATCCATGGAGGAAAGGGAAGGGCGGAATCAGTAACTGAAGAAATGTTGACAAAAAATTTTCCAAAACTGATGAAAAGCATCAATCTACAGACTCAAAAAGAGCAGCAAACCCCAAAACAAGATAAATATAAAGAAAACCAGGGGTGTCTGGGTGGCTCAGTTGGTTAAGCGTCTGACTCTTCCTCTCAGCTCAGGTCATGATCTCTTGACTCATGAGTTCAAGCCCCACGTCGGGCTCTGCACTGGCAGTGTGGAGCCTGCTTGGGATTCTCTCTCCCTCTCTCTCTGCCCCTCCTCTGCTCATGCTCTTCTCTCTCAAAACAAATAAGTAAACTTAAGAAAAAGTAAAATAAAAAAATAAAAAATAAAATAATAATAATAACAATAATAATATCACAACCAGAGAGGAAGGACGATGGGTGAGAGGGGAAATGCAGGAGGAGAACAAGCAGGTCCAGAAAACAAGCTGTTTCTTGTCCTGGCCCCTCCCTGGACAGAGCCCCCCAATCTAGACTTCAGCCCTATGTTAATGGATGCCCTGCCATAGGAGTGAGCCATTTCTTTCTTGTCCAAAAAAGAAAGAAAACAAAACTATAACCAAGCACATCACAAAAAGACAAAACCGAGGACAATGAAAAAGATCTTAAAAGAGGCCAGAGTAAAAAACAGACATCACCTTCATAAAAGCTAGTTTTCGTTTTTTCTTTTTCTTTTTTTTTAGGGAGGGAGGCAGAGGGGGAGGGGAGGATCCCAAGCAGGCTTCACACTCAGCACAGAGCCCAACCAGGGGCTCAATCCCACGACCCTGGGATCATGACCTGAGCTGAAATCAAGGGTCAGATGCTTAATTAAGCCACCCAGGCACCCCAATAAAAGCCGATCTTCAACAGAAACCATGCAAGCCAGAGACAGTGGAATAACATCTTGAAAGTGCTGAAAGAAAACAATGAACCTAGAATTCTAAACCCAGTGAAAATGGCCCTTGAAAAGAAAGCTGAAATAAAGGCATTTTCCAATACACAAAAGTGGACCAAACTCATGGCCAGTAGAAAACTCTATAGGAATTATTAAAGGTAATTCCTCAGGCTGAAAACCCCAGCAGAACAAAGGATCGTAGGGGCGCCTGGGGGGGCTCAGTCGGTTGAGCGCTCGGGTCATGATCTTGCAGTTCGTGAGTTTGAGCCCCAAGTCGGGCTCTGTGCTGACAGCTCAGAGCCTGGAGCCTGCTTCCGATTCTGTGTCTCCCTATCTCTCTGCTCCTCCCCCGCTCATGCTCTGTCTCTGTCTCTCTCTAAAATAAATAAACATTTAAAAAAATTAAAAACAAAGGATTATAAACCGCTGAACAAGAGTGTGTGAGCCTGGGAGGCTGTAAGGGGACGAAGGAGACAAAGGGGACACTCGGGAGAAAGGAGCACTCGTGGCGGCACCGGAAAGCCCACACGGCATGGAAGAGAGGGGAGAGGCAGGGAAAGCACCACCTGCAGCTGAAACAAAAACTGAAACAAAAACAATCACTGGACTGACTCCAACAGGAGCCAGGTACAGTCTGAGGGGTAAGACAATGTTTACACAACCTCAAAACATTCCCACAAGATACTTAGTAGTTACAACCGGAATCCGGTGCCAGTGGGAACCCAGCCATCCAAGCCAGCAGCCCGGGGACTGCACAAAGGGACATCTGTTACAAAACAGGTCACTGGGGTAAACTGGCCAGATGTGACCAGGCCCGGCCTTCCACCAGTGTCACTGTCGTGATCAGACCACTCTTCTGTGGCTCTGCAAGAGACTGTCCTGTTGTCGGGGTGCACAGGACACACTCACCTCCAGGAGCGGTGAGGCCTCCTGTCTTCAACTTACTCTCTAGGTTTAGGGAAAAAAAGAGAAGGAAGCAAGCAGATATGGTAAAATGTTCCCATTTGGGACTGTGCATAAAGGTGCATTAGAAATTTCTGTTCTTGAAACTTCTCTGAGTCTGAAACGATGTAAAATTGAAAAGCTAAAAACAATAACGTACTTCAAGGCTGATATAACGTAGGTCAAACCAGGGGCTCAGGGAGGTAAACAGCACTAAAGTGTAAAGGATTTTGTATTCTGCCAAGAGCGGCCAAAGTGCTCATCTGAGCCAAACTAATAAATCCAGGGGGCCTAGTGTGATTGCTAACGTCACTAGAAAATAATATGAAACACGTACCTAAAAATCAATAGAGAAGATAAAATGACTAAAAAAGACCGCACTAACCCAAAACAAAGCACAGAAAAGGAAAAAGAACACAGGTGTGGTTAGAAAGACAGGGACGATGATTGGTGCTCAAGTGCACACAAAATTCTTGACAGTCCTATAGAGCAAATGCCCCACCTTGTTCACCTCTAAAATTATTTTTAGGGACGCCTGGGTGGCTCAGTCAGTTAAGCCTCCAACTCCTGGTTTCGGCTCAGGTCCTGATCTCACAGTTCGAGGGACTGAGCCCCACATGGGGCTCTGCACTGACAGTGCAGAGCCTGCTTAGGATTCTCTCTTTCCCTCTCCCCCTCTCCATCCCCCCCTCAAAATAAATAAATAAACTTCAAAAGTTTTTAAAAAGTTATCTTAGATATTCTTCATTTTTGGCTCTTCCATGTAAATTTGAGAATCAGATTATTATATCTAACGAGAAACCTACTGCACCTTTGAAAGACACTGAATTTATGGATTAACCCGAGGAAAGCTGACCACCTCTACAACACTGAGACTTTCCATCCATAACCGTGATGTTTTCGACTTCGTTGGGCTTCTGTTAATTTCACTACACTCTGTCTGGGGGGGACAGAGACACAGCCGGCTTGCCCCGGACCCTTCCAGTCACCCGGTCGAAGCCCAGCCCTCACAGAGCACAGACCAGGTGCCTCCACGGTCCAAACTCCCACGGGACTCACAGACGTCTGTGACGACGGTACCAGACTGCAGTCTGTTCCACAGCAATAACCAGACTGATCCCCGGCCTCTCGCCCACCCGCGGAGCCCTCTCCAGCTGCCCCCCCAGCTCCCCCTCCTGCCCCACACACTTTTTCTCTGACCCGAGAGTTGGCAAACTTGCCTGTGATGGGCCAAAGAGCAGGTATCTGCCTCGGGCTTCGCAGCCGCACGCAGTCTGGAATTCTTGCAACTCTGCAGGTGCACAAACTCCCTCGGATCTCAGCGGGCAGGGCGCGGGCCGGGCGGGCGAGCCTGCTGCACTGGCTTACTCCCCCCTGCCGCGCACATGCTGCTATCTTACTTCAAAACCCCTCTTGTCCCTCCAGTCACCACTCCGCCTCTGATTCCCTTTGCACAAATCTCCCGAAAGCTGTCTACGTTCACCGTTACGAATTCTCTTCCTCTGCTCCGCTCTCAACCCTGCAGGCCCACATCCCCGCCTCCCCTGTCAAGAGTCACCAGGGCCTCCAGATCTTGGGCCTCACCTGAGGCTCAGCAGCATGAGACCCGGGTCCCCAATATGCCGCCTCCCCTGGGCGTGGGCTTTCCTCCCTCCCCCCTGACCCTCCCTCCCCACCTGCTCCTCCAACTCTTCCCTGCCCTCTTCTCTTCTTTCCAACCGCTCAGCGCTGGGGCACCCCAGGGCCCAGATGGCAACCTCTGGGGTGACCCCGATCAGCTTGAGGGTCTAACGGACCCAACTTCAGCTCCAGCCCCCACCCTGCCCCTCGACACGGCTGCTGCTCTAACTCTCCGGCAACCTGGCCGCAGGCTGTTTCATCGGCAGTGGCCGGAGCCCATAAATGCCCGCACAGCCCCAGCCTCTCAGAGTCTGTGTCCTGTGCAGCCCTTCCGGCCGGGACGGAAGTGACAGCGTATCACGTGTAGATTAGGTTAGGAAGACACTGTGCTTTCTTCTTGGTGAGCTGTTCTCTCTCAGCCTTCTCAGCCTTCGTTCTGGGGGAGGCCGCCCTGACCAAACGAGGCCTCTTTCCAACAGCCGAGTGTGCGAGAAAGACGCAGAAACCCCCAGCCCGGTAGAGCCTTCGGAGGACGGCAACCCTGGCCAACATGGAGCTGCAACGGGAGACTGTGCGGGGGCCACCCAGTCAAGCCACTCCCGGCTCTCCGACCCTCAGAAACTGGGGGGTACCGTCTGTTTTAAGTTTCTGAGTTTCGGGGTGCCTTCCTTGCTACACAGCAGCAGGTAAGATGATGTCCAAAGAGGAGCTCCTACGCCCCTTCCCCAGTCAGGTCACAGCAACTCCACCCTTCCTGGTGCTCAGACCAAAACGGCACCCCGGCAAAATGGCATTGCCCTTGGTGCCTCACCCCTTCACGTCCCACATCCTGTCCATCCTGAACCTGACTGCTTTCCACCAACCCACCGCCTGATGCTCCTGACTGGTCTCCCTGCAGCTCCCCCCTCCACCTCCCTACAGACACTTCACCACGGCAGCCAGAGTGACCCTTGCAAACCACAGGTCAAGTCACTCCTTAACCTCACCTCCAAGTTAGCAGTCAATCCCTACAATGGCCCAAGAGGTCGACATACTGATACCTGGCCCCCACCTCGTTCCCTTTCTGACCTTCTGTCTTCTCCTCTCTCCTTTTTTTAAGTAATCTCTGCAGCCACTCTGGGGCTCGAACCCATAATCCCGAGATCAAGAGTCACCTGCTCCACCGACTGAGTCAGTCAGGTGCCCTCCTCACTCACTCCTCTCTTCCTCAGGGCCTGTTGGCTGTTACTTTTTTTTTTTTTTTTAAGTTTATTTACTTACTTTGAGAGAGAGAGAGCCGGAGAGGGGCAGAGAGAGGGAGAAAGAGAGAGAGAAAATCCCAAGCAGGCTCCACACTGCCAGCGCAGAGCCCGATGTGGCGCTTGAACTCACAAACTGGGAGATCATAACCTGAGCTGAAGTCCAGAGTCAGACGCTTAAACAACTGCACCACCCAGGCCCCCATCTCTTGGCTGGTTCTTGAACACCAGTCCCTACTGCCCGAAGGCCTTCACCTGCCTGGAACCTTCACCTGACACCCATGAGGCTCGCTCCAGCACCTCCTCCTTGCCTGCTCAAGTCTCAACCTTGCAAGGAAGCAAAAAATTTTTTTTAATTTTTAACGTTTTATTTATTTTTGAGAGAGAGAGAGAGAGAGAGAGAGAGTGTGTGTGTACATGTGAGGGAGGGGCGAGAGAGAGGGAGACACAGAGTCCAAAGCAGCTCCAGGCTCCAAGCTGTCAGCACAAAGCCTGATGCGGGGCTCAAACTCACGAACAATGAGATCATGACCTGAGCCAAAGTCAGACCATCAACCGACTGAGCCACCCAGGCACCTCCCTTGGGCCAGAGTTTAAAGCGCTGTGGAGGGGCGCCTGGGTGGCTCAGTCAGTTAAGCATCTGACTTTGGCTCATGATCTCGCAGTTCGTGGGTTCCAACCCTGCATCGGGCTCTGTGCTGACAGCTCAGAGCCTGGAGCTGCTTCAGATTCTGTGTCTCCCTCTCTCTCTGCCCCTCCCCCACGTGCGCTCGCACTCACTCTCTCTCTCTCGCGCGCGCTCTCTCTCTCTCTCTCTCTCTCTCTCTCTCTCTCTCGGCTCAGTCAGTTAAGCATCTGACTTCGGCTCAGGTCATGATCTCGCGGTTTGTGAGTTCGAGCCCCGCATCAGGCTCTACGCTGACAGCTCAGAGCCTGGAGCCTCCTTCAGATTCTGTGTCTCCTCTCTCTACCCCTCCCATGCTCATGCTCTGTCTCTTTGTCTCTCAATAATAAATAAAAATGTTAAAAATTAAAAAAAAAAAAGAAACCAAAAAATAAACTCTAGCCCACAGTATTATGGGCTGTGTGCGGTGTCACACACTGGAACAGCAGCACCGCAAGGGCAAGCCTCTCTACCCAAACTGCTCACCAGCATCTCCCAAAACAAGCTTAAATAAATATCTGCTGAAAAGGCCCATGAGTGAATTCCAGTGGGCTGTGAAACCTTTTGTAAAACACATAATGACGTAAATGCTTCCAATCTGTTTCTAAAGGAGTGAAAAGTCTCAGTTTAGCAACTACAGCAAAGATCCTCTCATACAAAATGGAGACACAGATTCATCCAATCACTTTTAGTAATCTCTACACCGAAAGTGGGGCTCAATCTCATGAGCCCAAGATCAAGAGTCGCTGGCTCTTGGGACTGAACTGGCCGGGAGCCCCTAGTAGTCTACATATTTAATACAAAAACAAACACGTGTCCTGAAGTAGGTGCCCCGGAAGGTCAGCCTCCTTCCGTCTGCCCCTCTGACCCCATCTGCATCCTGCATCAGCCGCTACTCAAGGCCCTTTGGTGAGTCCTCCCTGCTCTGTGGACAGCAATCCCGACCACAACCTGCCTTCTCCCCCCCCCCCCCCGCTCTACACCCCACTCCAGCCCTGCAAGCCCCCTCCCCCGTCAACGGCTTCTGGCCTGTGTACAGGCTAGTCCTGCCCGGAACATCCCCCACTTCCCATCCTTGAGCCTGGAGAAGGCTCACTCCCTCTGAGAACAGGTAAGAAACCAACTCTGGCAAGAAGCTTTCCTGGACCGACTCTTCCCGCTTGGGCAACCAGAGCGCCCTGTGTTTCCTCTACGGATGGGCCCACCACACTCAAGAAAACGCCGGTCAGTGGTCTGTCCCCACACGAGAGCCAGCCTGTTCCTCCGGCCAGGAGGGTTCTTCCTGCGACAACGGTACTCCGGTCTCCCTCGCTCCCTCCTCTACCTCAGCTGCACTCGCTCCAATCTACAGTCCGCAAGCCTGTTTACAGGTGCGTTTCCACTTCGCGCGCAGCCTCTGCTGCCTCGAGCTCTTGTAGGTTTTGCCCACCTCCACTCCCTGGCACACGCCAGGCGCCTACGTAACCTGCGGGAAAGACCAAGCCCGAGCGCAGGGCGCGGAAGGCGGGCGGAGCCGCTGCGGAGGCGCCCGCTGCGCTCGGCGGGGCTCGCTTCTCCGTCGGCCGCCGCGGACTCGCCCTCCCCTTCCGCGAGCACTCGGGGAGCTGCGGGGAGCTGCTGGGGGCCGGCGCGGCCCGGACCCACCTCGGCGTCGCGGTTGAGGCGGTACACGTAGAGCTGCGAGGTGCCGGCCACCACGAGGTTGCGCTCGCTGTTGTTGAAGAAGTTGCAGTACATGGAGAACTCCAGGCCGGTGGGCGGGTGCGCCTGCTTGTACACGGCGTACATGGCGCCGAGCCCGAGCTGCGCGGGGCGGGGAGGCGACGGGCTGAGCAGGGCCGCCGCACGGCCCCGGCCCGGCGCCCCCTCCCCGGCCGCGCGCGCGCGCGCGCGCCCACCCACCTGGCAGTTGGAGCCGGCTCGCGGCGGAAAGGGACGGCGGCGGACACGGCCCGGCCGGACCCGGAAGCTGAGCGCTCGGGTTCCGGGCTCCCGCGCCTGCGCAGTGCCGCGGCGGCAGAGTGGCTGCGTGCGCGACAGCGACTCCTGGTGGCGGGGGCGGGGGTTGGCGGGGCAGCCTCGCGGCTCTGCGTCCGGAGCCCCGAAACCCCGAGCTCGCTCTGCGCTCGGCTGCCTGGAGAACCCGGCGGCGTTGGAAACGGGGCTGGGGGTGCGGCGGTTCAGGGCCTGCTGGGCTGGGTACCGCCCTCACCGACGAGGGTGGGGTCCCAGAGGAGGGGTCTCGGCCGTAGGACAAGGAGACTTTCCCCCACCAAGCACTAGTGGGCGAGGCGCGGTGCCAGGTGCTGGCGCCCGGGTGGGTCAGGAAAGCCTCGCGGTGTGGGGGCCGGGAGGGAGGACTAGCGCGAAGTGAGGCTCCGGGCGAGGAGGCCCGAGCAGTCCGGGGGTCGGGAAAGCTTCCAGAGAGGTGACCGGCTGCGTACCTGCCGCCTCCTGAGGACGCCTCCTGAGGACGCCTGGCCCTGCAGGTTTGCCTGTCCGCGCTCCCCCCAGGGTAGCGATTTTCGCCCTTCCCGCCTAATGTTCCCGCCCAGGCCCAGCACTTTTGCCCACGTGGAAGACTCTGGAGCCAGGACCAAGCACAGCTAACGGAGACATCTCCTCGCTTGGCAGGGACTCGCCCTGGGTACCGTCGTATAGACCTGGGACTTAGAAATGGAATCATAGGAAATAAAACAAGTAAGAGGCGTCTGGGTGGTTCAGTCAGTTGAGCTCAGTAAGTTGACTCTTGATTTCAGCTCAGGGCATGGTTCCAGAGTCGTGGGATCGAGCCCCAAGTCCAGCTCTGTGCTGAATGTGGAGCCTGCTTGGGATTCTCTTTCTACCTCCTCGCTGCCTCCGCCCCTCCCTCCCGCAAGTGTGCCTGCGCTCTCCTTCTCTCAAATAAAAATAATAATTTTTTTTAAAAAACTAAGAAAGTATAGTTACACCCAAGAAAATGGCATAGAAATATGGCTTTACGTTGCATCCATATCTGCCCGTTTGCTCATGTCAGCAACAAGGGTGACCCTTGAGTAGTGGACAAAGGGGTCACTCGGATGCTCAAGCAGGTGTGTGACCCCTGAGCCACACCAAACCCCTTTAAAAGTCATAAGAAAAACTGTACCCAGGAGAGCGTACTGGAGGAGGCAGCAGGGACAGAGCTGGGGCCCCAGCCAGGACACTAAGTCTTGGCATCTCCGTCAGATGGGCACAGTCATGGTCCCCACATTATAGGACATCTGTGATGATTGAAAACAGCAGGGCCCACAGAACCCTTAGACTGGAGCTTGGCACATTGGAAAACTCCGTAACAAATGAACAAAAACTCATCTGTGAGAGAGAGATGGTCAGTGCAGAGAGGGCTGGAGATACTGCAGGAGCACAGTCCTGAGGAGGGCAGAGTGGGTAGGATGAGGCTCCATCCCAATCCAAGGAGAGGAGAAGGTGGGCAGCAGAGCCAGGTTGCAAAGTTGGCATGGGAAGACAGAGGTGAGCCCGCCTGGTGGATGTACTTTTTCAATGAGAGATGAGGTGGGACCTATCAGCAGAGTCTGGGGCTCCAAGTTGCTGGGGAGGGACCGTGATGGGCTGCAGAATGGTCCAAGGCTGGAGCGGGGGCGGGGGGGGGGGCAGCACACAGTTGGGGACTGCCAGTACCAGCTCTAGGCCTTGCCCTCTGAAAGCCAGCGTTCTCCCTCAGACCCAGCGCTCGGGCCCTGTGGCTAGTGGACACTACAGTTCAGGCCATGCTCTTGATGTTCCTCTGGGGCAGCGCTGTGCTGGGAGCCAGTGGTTTTCTGCACCTTCCTTCCGTGCCAGGAGGCCATCTCAGCGTTGTAGACCAGCTTTAGGACGGAGGTGGTAATTCACACACTTCTCTTTTGTGGTGTTGAGGAAGGTTCTTGGAGAATCAATACCTCTTGGAGAGGCTGGAGCAGCTGTCTACCTGTGTCAGGCCCGGGAGCTCTCAGATATGGCCCTTCCTGCCCGTTTTGCCAGATTACCGGCATGCGGCCTTCACCTCCCTCCAGCACAGGTGGGCCCCTGGAGCAGAGCATGAGACCCACTTCCACTCTCCTGCTTTCATGTCTGTGTTGGGTGAACAACAGGCTGAATCTGATGTCCCCTGGAGCCCTTCCTCATTTTGTTCTTTCCTCCTCCCTCCTTTCTGCTGCCAGGAGAGTGCATTTAAGGGTTAGAGCTCTTTTGGACCATGAGGGGTGTTGTGGATTGAATTGTGATCCCCCAAAAAGATATGTTGAAAACCTAACCCTCCATACTTCAAAATGTGACTTTTATTTGGAAATAGGATCATTAACAAATGGAATTAGTTCAGATGAAGTCATACTGGAGGAGGCAATCCAGTAGGATCGGTGTCCTTATCAGAAGAGAAGAGATACAAGAGGGAAGGCCGTAAGACAAAGGAACACACTGGAGCTATGCCTGCTACAAACCACGCGTGGCCACCAGAAGCCAGGACAGCCTCACACGACAGATTGTCTCTAGAGAGTCAAGCAGCAGGGGCGCCTGGAGGGGGGCTCAGTCTGTTGAGCATCCAACTCTTGATTTCATCTCAGGTCATGAGAGTTCGAGCTCTGTGTCGGGCTCTGCGCTGACAGTGCGGAGCCTGCTTGGGATTCTCTCTTTCTCTGCCCCTCCCCACTTGCTCACTTGTGCTCTTTCAAAACAAATCAATAAACATCAAAAAAATAGAGAGTTGAGAAGGAGCATGGCTTACAGACACCTTGATTTCAGACTTCTGCCTCCAGGACTATGAGAAAATTTCTGTTGTTTTAAGGCACCTAGTTCGTGATGGGCTGAGCTACAACCTCAGGGGACTACATGGATCTCTGTGGGCGCTCGTGCCGAGGATGTGCAGCAGCATCAGGACAGGCCTGGGCCCCGCTGCCCGCAGGCTGTCACACACTGGGGTCTGACTGCCTCGAAGTAGTGATAAACCCTCATCTATGTGAGCACTTCTGCTGTAAATAAACAAGTTTGATTGCTGATTGGAGACCGGGTCGCCCTGGTACCTGCAGACCCCCGCCAATTTCTCTGAGTCCACGCCCCACGCAGTGCCTCCACATTTCCCTGTGCGGGACTGGGGCTGGCTGCCTGGAGGTCCCTTAGCGCAGCACTCCTGGGGCCTCTTAGGAGCCCTGCAGGGGAAAAGAGAGGCACTGCCCCACCTGGCTGCCTTCCTGGTGGGAGACACCGCCCTAACAGCAAGGACAGCAGCTGGGCTCCAAGGGCAAGAATAAGTTTATTGAATGGGATGCTGGGCGGTGTGGGAGGCAGACTCCCACATGCCAGGGGCTCTCTGGGTACCCAGCTGCAGGTTCCACGCTGGCTAGCAGGCCCAAGGAGCTGGGATAGCCCCGGGCCAGGAGCCGGCGTCAGGGCCTGAGGAGGGGGGGGGGGGATCAGAGGGTGATGTTGTCCTCATACAGGGACAGCAGCAGCAGGACGGTCCAGCCGCCCAGCAGGCCCATGTTGTGCAGCAGGAAGAGGAGCCAGGGCCGCTCGTCCCGCACATGCAGCATGGCCGGGAGCTGAGGAGGAGGGAGGCACAAAGTCAGCGGCCAGCTCCGAGCCCCTGCTCGGCTCACCCCCAGAGCAGCCGACTCCTGCCCTCCATCCTGACCATGTCGCAGAGCGCCACGTAGAGGAATAGGCCGGTGGCCACCGCCAGGATCCAGGTCTCACTGCCCTCGCCTACGTCGACCGCTAGCGCCACGTAGAGGCCGACGAAGGCAGTCAGCGCTGAGGCCAAGTTCAGCAGCAACGCCCGGCGCACCGACAGCCCCGCGTGCAGCAGGGCCGCGAAATCCCCTGGGGTGGGAGGAGAGGGGGTCAGGCCGAGAGCCCCGCCTACAGCCAGGCAGGCCCCGCCCAGGGCCGGCGGCCCCTCCCCCAGGCCCTGCCTCGCGCAGCTCACCTAGCTCGTGTGGCACCTCGTGGCAGAACACGGCCAGCGAGGTGGCCAGCCCGGTCTTCCAGGAGGACGCGAAGGCGGCGCCCACGGCTAGCCCATCGGCGAAGTTGTGCAGGGCGTCGCCCAGTGTGATCACGTAGGGCAGCAGCCTCAGCTCTGCGGGTGCGGTGGACATGGGTCGGTGCCGACCTGGTCCCCCACCTCGGCGTCCCCACTTCTGCTCCCCCGGCCCGCACTGGCGCTCTGCACCAATCCGTAGCCCCTAATCCTTTTTGGGCTTCCCTCGGGGCTCACCTGAGCTCAGTCTCCGGGGCGCCGAGCTCAGCAGCTCCGGGCTCTCCTCTGCCACCTGGAGGGGGTAGGTCCGTGTGGATGAGCCCCTGGGCAGGGAGGTGAAGAGGGGCGTGGCAGGGCTGGGTCCCCTGATCAGCATAGGAGGCTGAGGACTGAAGCTCTGGGGTGGAGGTGGAGACGGAGACGGGGGCGGGGGCAGGGGCAGGAAGGGGTCCTATCAGGGGAAACTCCATGTGGGATGGAGACACTGGGGAAAGGCCAGCTCACCAGGTCTGCGCGGGAGCCTTCTAGGGGCTGCTTAGGCTGCCGGAGCTCGCTGGGCGCTAGCTGCAGGGATACTCCGTGGCTGTGGCCACCGTGGCTGTGGCTGCAGGGCCCATCCTTTGAGTCCTATGGGGACAGTGGCTCAGGGCCCAATGGGCCTCCATGCTTTTGCCCCATCCACCTACCACATCCAGCCCCCACCTGACCTCAGGGTCCAGGGGCAGCAAGAGGTTGAAGAGGTTCTCAAACAGGAAGAAAGTGTAGAGACCACCCAGCATGGCCACAAGGCGCCAGGTGGGCTGTGGGCCAAGGCCCTCCCCGCTGTGCGTGTGCAGCCCCAGCACCTGGGGGGAGAAGGGAGCTTTAAGGCATCCCCACACCCCCACCCCCACCCCAGGGGACAAGGACTGAGAGGTTAGGGACAGGAAGGGCTCCAGGAGGATGGGCCTGGAAGGCCTGGGCGGGGAAATTCCCATCTGGGGAGGGAGGGGCAGCGAGCTGACCTTGGGTGTCAGGTGGAGGATGGCATCCCCAGTGAGCGCACCCACAGCCATGCTCAGGAAGGTCTGGATAATATAGTGGGAGGCAGCACTGTAGGTGGCACAGGTCAGAAGCAGGAGGCCGAAAATCGCGCAGAGGCAGATGAGCAGCGTGGCTAGGGAGCCGTACAGATACCCTGGGGAGGGAGCAGGGCTGAGATGAGAGCCTTTCTTGCTTCCCAGAGGAGGGTGTCCAAGTAGGGCCCAGGAGTGAGCTCACCAGGGATGCAGGTGGTCAGAGACGGGCCAGGCCTCTGCTTACACTAACCCTTCAAGACCCATCCTCTTCCCATCTAGGCCCCCCACACTTCCCTGCGACCCCTCCACTCCAAAGCCACTTTTTCTTGCCAGCCCTGGCCCAGATTTTCCCAACGGTCCCCTAGCCCAGCGACCACTTCCTCCCCCTCTGTGAGGCCCCTGCCCTCTGGCACCAGCGTGGATGGGTGCAGCAAGCAGGCACTACTGGAGAGGCAGGCACTCACTTTCCACCTGGCTGAGCTGGTCCTGGGTGGGAGGCCTGGGCTGGGGGCTGCAGGCCCCACTTAGTTGCTGCTGGAGCAGAGCTGGGCTCAGTTGGGCCCAGAACTCTGGAGTCACCCCATCCTGCTCAGACAGCCCGTACACGGCCATCACTTCACTGGCACTCAGGCATACCTGAGGGGTGGCAGGAAAGGAGGTCAGGGACCTGAGCAGACCCATGAGACCCCACCTCTCCCCGGGACTATGGTGCATGGACTGCTCACTGTGTCCCACATGGTGGAGCTGCTGTTAGGGGTGGCAGGGGGCACAGGGCCGTGGTGGTTGCCCCCCTTTCCCAGATGATCGTGGTCACTGTGTGTCTCTGCCACTCTGCCTACCCCCAGGCGCTGCATCAAGGCCTCCAGCTCTGGCAGGGAGGACAGAATCACAAGGTGTGTATGGGCTCCAGGCCTGCCCTCCCCAGGGACGTGGAGGCTGGGGACTCAGGGCACTCCCCACTCTCTGGCCCCGCCACAGCCTCACCAGCCAGTGTGATGTTAGGAGTCTCGCCACTGTGCTGCCGGAACACAAAGTCTACAAAGTACTGGGGGGTCGGCAGGGCATGGAAACAGGACCCACTGCTGACATGGTCCACCAGGCCGGCCAGGACCAGGCCAGGGTTGCCGGGAGCTCCTGCCCCTGCTGCCTCCTCCAGCAGCTGAGGCAGGTCCACACAGGCCTGGGGGGGGGGGGGCGGGTGGGAGTCAGGCTCAGACTTGCCTGCAGGGTGGCCTTCCTGGCCTCCAGCTCTGCCATCAACCCTAGTGCCCCCTGCATGCCACTGACCCAAGATCAGCCTTCTCAGAGCACCACCGCCTATTCCAGATAGCCTGCAACCTGGGCTGGGGCTGACCCCTCCGTGAGCTCTCTCCCTAGGGGCCCAGGATTCTTCTCAGCCCCGGTCTGATGAGGCCCCCTGGGGCTCCCCAAGTCCCTGCCATGGGCAGTAGCGGACATCCATTTGTGATCCCACAGCCTCACCCAGCCTCCCAAGTAGGTCCCCAGACTCTCCCAGGTGTCCAGGAAGGCGTTGTGGGATGTTCTGCCCACTGCAGCCAGGCCCAACCCCTGAAGTGGTCTCCTTTCTCTGTGGGTCCCCTTAGATCCTCCTCACTACTCCCTCTGGCCCACTTGCCCAGGCCCTCACCTTCTCTGCAGTGGGCCAGCCAGCAGCCTGGGCCTGAATCCTTTGCAGCAGCCTGCTCAGGCCTGGGGCCAGGGCCTTGGGGCCCTCCAACAGGGCCAAGAGATGGTCGGCACGGGTGGCCCAGTGGCCAGCCTGGACATCTGCACACGTGCCCTTGGGGTCACTGAGGTAGAGGGCAGCAGCAGCACTGAATCGGGCGATGTGCCTGTGCTCTAGGACTGGCCCCCCGGGGAGCCCTGGCTTCTCAGGCCTGCCCAGGGCCAGCGCATCATCCGCAGAGAGGCACTATGGGCAGAGACAGGTGTTTTCAGTCAGGCAGCTGCCAGCTTCCCTGTGGGGCCCACCCACACTGGTCTCCCCCTCCCCCCTCCCGCCCACCGCTCCATCACCCCTCTTTCACACACTCCCAACGTCACCCCCCTCTCGATTAGATTACCCCTCCCCCCCCCACACACAGGGGCTCAGGGCAGCGGGCCCCCCCCATCCCAGCGTGGCTTCTTCCCAGAACCACTGCCAATGTGATGGTCTGGGGACTGAAGGAGGAGGCAGCCCTGAGATCCTGGAGCTACATGTCCCCGGCACAGCCCCCAATCCTGGGAGTGCAGGCTGTCAGAACTCAGAGCAGAGGAAGGTGGGCACTCGCCGGCAGGTAGGGCCTGGGTGCTTGGCCACCCAGCCTCATCTTGGCCCGCCTCCTGGAGTTTGCCCAGGGCCCTTTGTTTCCAGCCCTGGGGTGGAGCGGGCCTGGGCTGGGGGACCCATCGGGTGGGGCAATTACCTTTCCACACGGCCCGTTGGCGCAGTGCACACGGTCCGCCAGTCTATTTAACAGACTGCCGAGCACCACACGGTCCAGAGCGCCCTGGCCTGAGGACAGCAAGGTCAGCAGCCGGGCAGGCTGAGCCGCAATCAGGGTCACCGTCAGCCCAGACAGCAGCAGCCCCAGCTCCAGTCGAACCAGGACTGTCATGGTCACACTAAGGCCCCTGCGCACTCTGTGCTCTGGGGAGGCCGCTGACGCCAGGGCTGGCTGGGGCTCTCGGGTCGCCGGGTCGCCGAGGGCCGGACTGGGGCTGGGCTCTGACCCGCCCGAACGCCTGAGGACCTCTCCCAGGTATTTCCTGCAGGGCTCTGTGATTGGCTGCCTGAGGCACCAGGTTAACCATTCCAGCAGCAGATCCTCCCCAAGGTTGGAGCCACTGCCTGTCGGGGGCGAGAGCGGGGCCCCTTCCTCTGGAAGGGCAGCCTGGGCGCCGGCTAGCTTGCCTCAGAGCTGTGGGGCAGGGCCGCATTTTCTATGCCCGAGGGGTGACCCTCTCTCTAAGGTCTGCTGCCAACAGGGGGGGGTCTGCGGCCGAGGTCCCACAAGACCCCATTCCCAACATTCCACCTGAGAGGCCTGAACACACCCGTGCCCCAGTCCCCTTCCAGCCCCTTCCCTACTTGGCTTCCTAGGTTTAGGCAGCTTAGACATCCTCGCCCCACCCCCAACCTTAGGCCCCAGGTGGGGGTGGGGAGGTGCGGCCCTCTCCTCCCAGGGCCTGGGCTGTGCAGTCCCGTGTTGGGGGCTGGATTCTGAGGGAACTGAGAAGGTGCTGAATCATGCTCCCCTTCCCAAACTCCAGGGAAAATTCCTGAGGAAATGGCCAAAGCCCCACAGGACAAACGGGGAGCCCACTGGGCCTTCGGCTTGCTGCTTCCTGGCAAGGGTCTCTTGGGCTGTTCGGGCAGGAGGAAGTGGGGCAGGATCCCAAGCTCTAGGCCCAGCGCCTCGAGGGAGGGCTGTGACTCCCAGCTCTGCACCTGGCCCTCCCTGTTGTCTCCCTCTCTGGACTCTGAACCTCTTGGCTTATCTCTGCCTTGTTGGCAGTGCAGGGGAGGGGCAGGCCTCAGGGAGCCAGCTAGCACCCCGGGCCAGGTCTCAGGGCAGCCTTTTTTTTTTGCTTCCTGGAGGGAGTGTGTGGGCGTCCCCTTCCCCACCTGGTTCAGCTGACCACTGCCCCTGAGCCCTGTGAGGTGTGGCTGGGATGGAAAAGGTGAACCCCCGGGGCGGCTAGGAGGACTCTGTCCCCAAGGACTCTGTCCCCATAGTCCTGTGGGCCCAGGGCGGGACCTCATGCTGAGGGTAGTGTCCTGGGCATGAGGGGGCCCCACCCACATTCCTGCTGGATGGCCCCACAGTGTGATATCCCTGGTTCCTAAGAAGGGACTGGGCCAGAGGAGACAGACAGGGCCTGTGGGGATTTGGATGATTCTTGGAGCCCGGAGTCAACATGGAGGGAAGCTGGAGAGATGCAGGCACTCTGAAGACCGGAGGCCCAAATGACCCCACGGCACCTTGACCCCGAGGCGAGCTGCCGCTTCAGGCCACCCACTGCTCAAGGGCCTGTTAGCTTCTGGGCAAAGATCTCAGACCAGCCTTCCAGCCTGGCCTTCCCAGGTCCCTGGGCTGAGTGGCAGAACTGCCTGAGCCCTTGAGGGCCTGGCATGTGGCTTGCACCCCCCCTGGGCAGCCCCTCTGACCTCAGTAACTTTACTGAGGTTACTGTGGCACATATTCCTTTGCTTCATGCCCCTCCACCTCTCCCAGCAGATGCCCTCCATCCCAGCCCAGAGCGGCCACAGAAAGCATCACCCAGCCCCCTGCACGTCTGACTGCCCCCTACCTGGTACTGGGGTCACCTACTGGGTGCTGCACCCTCTCCTGTGTCCCTGGGCCCCTCCTGGATCATTCCATCATCCAACACACACACCGCAATCCCTCCTATCTTCAAACACACCCGTGTCCACAGCAGCCTCCGAAACACAGAGACAACCCAGGTATCCACTGAAGGATGGAATGAAATATGGTCTATGCAGTACAATGGGGTAGTATTCAGCCTTCAAAAGGAAGGAAATGTTGGGGCATCTCACAGGTTCTGCTGGTAAAGCCTGTGACTCTTGACCTCAGTGTCATGAATTCAAGCACCACACTGGGGACAGCACTTAAAAAAAAAAAAGGAAATTTTGACACATGTACAACATGAATAAGCCAATCACAAAAAACAAACCCTGTATGATTCCACTTGTAGGAGGCACTTAGTCAAAATCTAGAGACAGAAAGCAGGATGGTAGTGGCCAGGGGCTGGGAGAGGGGACAGGGAGTTAGTGTTTACTTGGGACAGGTTCTGTCTGGATGTGGTGATGGCTGTACAGCACTCTTAGTGTACTTTATGCCACTGAGCTTTAAAATGTTTAAAATGGTCAGGGCGCCTGGCTGGCCTAGTCGCTAAAGCCATGCGGCTCTCGATCTCAGGGTTGTGGAGTTCAAGCTCCACATTAAAAATTAAATCTTTAGGGGTGCCTGGGTGGCTCAGTTTGTTGAGCGTCCGACTTCGGCTCGGGTCATGATCTCATGGTTTGTGGGTTTGAGCCCCATGTCAGGCTCTGTGCTGGCAGCTCAGAGCCTGGAGCCTGCTTCGGATTCTATCTCCCTCTTTCTCTGGCCCTCCCCCACTTGTGCTATGTCTTGCTCTCTCAAAAATAAATAAACATTAAAAAAAGTTAAAAAGTAAATAAAAAATAAAAAATAAATCTTAAAAAAAATAAGGCAAATTTTATGTTGCATTTAATTACCAAAACAAAACAAAACAAAAAACCATATAGACCAAAACAGCTCTCCTTGCCCCTCCAGCAGCCATCCACATCAGGAGCGGGGTCTCTGGAACTGGCAGTCTCTTCCAGGCTCCCCTGAAGCCCCCCTCCCCCAATCTTGTCAAAGTCCCTGAGGGCTCCCTCCACAGGCCACCCAGTGGTGCTGTTTCCTCATCTCAGTCTGCCCTGGGCCCAGCTGCTCCTCCACGGCTAGGGCCTCTCTGGGTGTCCTCGGCCCTAGCCATCCCTTCTTCAGCTCCTTTGCCGGTCTTTCTATCCCCAACCTCCAAGTGTGGCAGTGGCAGTCCGGGGGCCTCT
Source organism: Cryptoprocta ferox (assembly GCA_028646485.1). Classification (NCBI taxonomy): domain Eukaryota; kingdom Metazoa; phylum Chordata; class Mammalia; order Carnivora; family Eupleridae; genus Cryptoprocta; species Cryptoprocta ferox. The sequence continues at coordinate 420,335 of CM053569.1, read as the reverse complement.
AGGGTTGAGCTCCTGGCACCCATCACAGTAAGTTTTTGCCTTGGAGATAACAAGCCTTCATCTTGCTCCCTTCCTTCCTTCTGGAACTCTAGCCTCTGGTGTCCAGTTACCCACCTGACATGCCCTTGACCAGCTGACGCAATTAGACTTAGCCTATGTGAACTGCTCTGGCCGCACCCTCGGCCCCTCTCGGCGCAGGTGTCCACATGGCCACGGAGCTCCCCCACCTGTCTAGCTGCTCGGGTGCAAAGCCTGGGTACTCACTGCACAGCGACCCAGCCGGGCAGCAAACACCGTGGCGTGACACGGGGCACAACCCACACCTGGAACCCAAGGGCCCTTCTTTGCCCCCAACCCCCACCGGCTGAGGCCCCTCATGCCAGTCGCCTGTCTCTGCTCTCTTCCCCTACTAAGACCCAAGGGACATGGGGCATGTCTGCTCTGAGGCCCCTGCTGGCACCCAGGGCCCCAGGTACAATCCAAGTCCTCACCCGGCCTCTCTGCCCCCTTCCTCCACCTGGCTCCTTGCTCCTGTTCCTTGCTGGACTGACAGCCATCTCACCACAACGACAACTTTGTCACCGCCTGAAATACTACACGCCTTATTTAATTGCCTTTAATGCTGCAGAGATCCAGAAGCGCTACTAGGAAAAAGGAATGCTACAATTAAGCTCTGACATGTCCCTCATCCCAATGCTGTAGTTGCTAAAACGTGACGTGATGCACCCTGGAATCCAGAGCCTTGGTCTTGCGGCTCAGCTCATTGCCGGCTGCCTGTGAGGAGGTGGCTGTGATGCTGGCGGGGGGTGGGGTGGGGGGAGGGGGCTCACAGCAGCTGGCCCTGTGAACACCTGTGTCCCCACCTGCGGACTGTTGCTTCCCCACCTGACCTTGCTCCCGAGTGAAGGACATCCTCTGCGGTGGGCAGGACAAACTGCCTGTCCATGAGTCATCTACTGGGGCCTGGGGAGCCATTACGGGACAAGGCCTGCGCTGGCCTGTGGCGTCCCCAGGATAGGGAGAGGCACGGGGGCAGCACAGCAGTGCTCCGGGGCCCCCAGCTGCCTAAGCTCTCAGGTGAAGGGCGGGGAAGCGGATGTGAGGAGCAGACTCGTCTGTGGTCAGATTCAACCCTTGCCTGGGCCCTGCCCCCACTTACCCAGACAGTGCTCACCAGGGAAGCTGGTGTCAGACCCTTCCCCGGAGAATGGGCCACACGTTCGGAGCATGAGGTGGGATCCCACCCGAGGCCCAGAGGGAAGACAAAAAGGTAGGGCAGGCCCAGCTGGGGGAGAGCAACCACAGCAGGAAGGGGGTGTCAGAAAACATCTTTATTGTGGGGAGGCCAGGGCGGGAGCTCCGGGGTGGACGGACACACAGATAGAGCCGCTATGAACAGCAAGACACATGCAGACCACCCAGGGGTCAAGCGTGGAGTGCAGCTGCAGTCCCCCACTGGGCCCACCCAAGAGCCTTCCTCCCAGACGCCTGGGACAGGGAGGCCTCAGGCATGCAGGAAGCGGTTGAAGGCGTTGTAGGCCGACTCCAGGTCAAAGAGCATCTGGCGCACCTGGGAGTCATCCAGCTCATCAGAGGCCGACATGCCGCTCAGGGTCTGCAGCCTGTGGGAGCACAGCGCTGAGGTGTGTGCTTCTCGGTCCTTGGAGGGGGAGGGAAGGCTTGGACAGGGATACTCACCACTGGCTGACGGTCTGACGGCCCTCGAAGTCGGGGGGCAGGTGGCTCATGCGGTGCATAGTCTCCATCAGCTCCCGCAGATCTGGCTGGATCTGTGGACAGGGTGCTCAGCCCCCTCCACCAGGAACCCTCTCCTACCCCTTCCACACCCCCCCACACCCCCCACCATCCCTCTGTCCCCACCGGAGCCACACCTCATCCATGGCACGGATCTCCAGGCGCAGTTTGTCCATCACCGTGATGAACAGCTGGGAAGAAGTGAGCGTGTGAGGTACCACAGACCCGCCGCAGGGGCCGAGGGCGAGGGACCCCTTGCAGCCTGCAGGCCTGGTTCCTCTGCAGGGCCAGGCCTAGGTCAGCCCCCACCCAGCCCGTCTGGCCTCCGGAGCCCATTGTCTCCCTCCTCAGCCTCTCTCCTTGGCTGTCTGGTCACTGAGTCCCTGCTGGACCCCCTGTTCCCATGGCCCGTGAGCTCCTCCATGCCACCTGCTCACAGGGCTTAGGCTAGGCCTCCTGGGGCTGTGGGTGCATGGGAGCCCTGGCTGTACTGACCCTCCGTGCATCCCGCAGGGGTCTCTCCTGGATGCTGCCCAGGGAGAAAGTCATGCCCACCCCTCATTCCTAGCTCCAGAGACCCCCCACCCAGTGTGCGTGAGGGCTGCGCAGCTCTGGGAGCCCTGGCTTCTGTATACACAGTGGCCACAGCGGGCAGCACTGGCCTCCTGCCACCCCCGTAGGCCCCGGCGGCCGCGGAAGCGCACCGAGACCACGTCTGCAATGCAGCGGTTCAGGTTGCCCTTGTCGTCTTTGATGGTGATAGGTCGGTCCTCTTTGATCCTCTCCATGGCGAGGGGACAGTCCAGCTGAGGGAGGGAGGGTACCATGGGTACTGGGCCTCACAGGGCAGGTGGCCAGACCCCTCCCCAACAGCACCCGCCCCTCCCACCTGCTGTTCCCCTGCAGTGGAGGGGCCAACTCACTCACACGGAACTTGCGGCAGAATTCATCAATGGAGCTGATTTCTGCGCCCTGAACCTGCCGGAAGGCGGCTTTGTACTGAACCAGGAGCCGGGAACAGGCTGCAGTGTACCTAGGGAGAGGGCCAGGCTGCTGCCCTCAGTACCAGGCTAGCCCTGCCCACACATCCTGTGCTCTCTCGGCCCATCCAGACATAGGGCAGCTCTCAGAGAGATCAGAGATGGGCCATGAAGACAGGCTTCCCTTGGGGTCTAAATAAGAGAGCTTGAGAGGGCAGTAAGCAGGAGAGGGAAGTGGCCCAAATATGGCTGCCACACGGGATGAGCCCTGGCCAGCTCCCTCTTCTGGAAGACACTGGCCACGCCTCCACATCCACAGCTCATGGTCTCACAAGGCAGGCCTATCGCACTGAACAAAGGTCCCATGCACCTCCTAAGTGCCAGGCCTAGCCAGCAGTACCTCACATGGTGACCTCCCTTCTGAAGCCCTTTCGTCAACGAGGACATGTGTGCCCAGGGAGAGCAGGACTGGGAACCCCAGACCAAGGTGGTGGACACACCTCTCCTCCTGTGACAGTTCCATACCACCGTTAGGACGTGCTGGCTGAGATGGTGCCAGGGCCACAAGCACCCAGGAGCAGCCTCCTTGTGCTGGGTGGTCCCCACAGGAGAAGGCCCCCTCATGGCCTGGAGAAGGCAGGATCCATATGAATCCCCAGCTTGGGCCTTGGACCCCTGCTCTTGCTTCCTCCTGAGCACCCAGGCCCTGGAGCGCAGAAGCAAGCTTCCTAGGATTGGCGCTTATCACTGGCGCAAGGGCAGTGGGCTCTCACTCGTTGGGGGTGACGCAATCCTTGATGTATGCCTTCTCCAGAGCCTGCATCGTCTTCACAACCGCAAACAGTTCCGCCATGTTGTCATACCTGAGGATAGTGTGTCTGTCAGGTCACGGCTACCAAGGTCCCCAAAGCCCAGGGTGCCAGCCCTCCCAGGGTGTGGCAGAGCTCTGTACTTGACCTGCCTCTCTCTCTCTGCCCCAGCAGAGGCTCCTTGGGAACTGCTTCCCCAGTCTGACTGCAGAGTGGGGGTGGTCCGGAGGTTGGGGAAGTTAATCAGGGGAGGCAGGTGAACGTGGAGTGTGTGTGTGTATGTGTGTGTGTTGGATGGGGGCAGCTCAGGGGCTGGACTCACTTCTGGAAGTTAATCAGGGGAGGCAGGTGAACGTGGTGTGTGTGTGTGTGTGTGTGTGTGTGTGTGTGTGTGTGTTGGGTGGGGGCAGCTCAGGGGCTGGACTCACTTCTCCCGCTCCCGGGCATTCTTGTACAGCTTCACCTCCTGTTGGACAGAGACAGGGCAGTGTGTCAGCCAGCAGTACCAGGTGGCTGCGGAGTCTGGGTGAGGCTCACACACGCACTGGCCAATGCTGGCCAGGTGGACATCTGCCACTCACCTCATACAGCTCCGGCTTGTTTCCAGGGGCTGCAACAGAGCAGAGAGCTAGCAGGTGGCCACCAAGGTGACCCCAGGGGGCTTGTCCCCTGGCCCTGGTCCCACTCCCATTTCTTAGCCCACCCAAGGCCTCACCCTGTGAAACATCCCAAAGAGCCCAGAGGGAGCTGGAAGATGGGATTCTACTGCCAGCACCCCACCAACTTGCCATGGTGGGGGGGGGGTACCTGAGCAGAAGACATGCCTCTGGGGCCAGGGAGACACATGCTGGGGCTGGCTCCCCATTCCACTGCTGCGCCTCAGCTACCTCACTCCATAGCAGGGTGACCACACCTTGCTTACGGTGCGGTGACAGGGCACAAATGAGGTTTATCACATGCTTTGGGATGTTTCCCCTGGCTTGATTCCAGGATACCCAGGACCCCCTTCCAGTCATACTAAAGCTCTTATCTCTGTGCCTGGCTGGCGCCACCTGGAGGTTGTCTCTGGGACTCCTGGTGATAAACTGCACCAGTCCCCAGCTGCCTACTGAGGCTTGTAAGGGGGAGATACTGACAGGTCCCCTTCCCCCCAACCCCTGGCCTCTGCAGCAGGGCCTGAAAACCTGGGCCCTTTGGGTCCCTGGATCCAGCCTGGGCCACACTCACCTCCCATGCCTGGAGTGGCTGGGATCCCGTGAAACATCCTGCAGGCTCAGGTGGCCACAGCAGAGACCTGGGGAGTAGAGCCAATGCCAACTCAAAGGTGACCCCTAATACGCCTGGGTCTCATGTGCTGGACCTCATGAAGAGCTTCCCTACCCTCAGCAGAGTCAGATGAGAAATAGGTGAGATAGGGAGACTGAAGAACTCCATGAAGAACTTTTTTTGCTCCTTTTTCTGCTTTATTCTTGCTGGGACCTGTACCCCTGCCTTGCACATGCCTTATAGCACAAATAACATATCTACCTTGTAAAGGTCAAGAAATTAACAATTTATTTGGAGTCCTCCAGCACAGTAGATAACATCTAGAGAGTGACCGGGAGAGGCTGTCCTGTGCATGTTCCAGACCACTGACATGGACTCTACACATCTTGGTGCCAAGACCCCCAGGACACTGGTCTTTGTTCTGACCAGCTCCTGGATGCCTGAGGACATGTACACCAGACCCCAATCCTCAATAAACACTCCTGACCCCAAGCAGAGGAGACTTGTGCTTCTTTGCTTTCAGAGTTTCCCAGATGCTCCCTCTGCTATGCTCTATCACTTATACCATTCAATAAACTCTGTTCTCGCTTCCTTCTGGCTTATGTTTGATTTTTTTTTAATTAAAAAAACTCTTTGTAACATTTATTTATTTTTGAGAGAAAGAGACAGATCATGAGCAGGGGAGGGGCAGAGAGAGAGGGACACATAGAATTGGAAGCAGGCTCCAGGCTCTGAGCTGTCAGCACAGAGCCCGACGCGGGGCTCGAACCCACGAACTGTGAGATCATGACCTGAGCCAAAGTCGGATGCTCAACCGACTGAGCCACCCAGGTGCTCCTTATGTTTGATTTCTAACCTATGTGAAGGCAAGGACCCTCTTGGCTGGTCTGGCACGACCCCCTCTGGGCCCCTGGACCTGGCCTGCCTACATCATAGTGATGAACATACAAGGTGCTATGTGCTGTGGTGGGAACACCAGTTCTGCCCTAGAGACTGTCAGGAGGAAGTGGGTGCTGACAGCATCCCAGGAGAGCAGAGAGCAGTGGCAAGGGTTGGGGGCACACTGAAGGCTGCTGCGAGTCTGGAGAATGATGAGAAGGTGGCAGGTATCAGAAGACCTGGGGAGGAGCATTTGGGCAGAGAGAAAAGTACACATAACACAAGGCCTTTATAGAGAAATGCAGTGAAAGGGACAGACAAGTGGGGGAGAGAATTTCCAAATGAGGATGGAGGTACGGGATCAAGGTGCACAGCTCTTGCAGGTCAGAAGTATGAGTTTTATACTAACCCAGCGGGACTTACTACCGATGGGTTAAACACAAGCTCTCGGGGCTTCCAGCAGGGAAGTGGGCTGAGAAAGAACAGAAGCATGAGGCCGCTGGGAGGGTCCTGCCCACTCAGGCAGTTGATGCACTGGCTAGAGCCAGTTTCAGACATATTTTGGACATGAAACCAAACCCACTGAAGTCTTTGAAACAGGATGAAAATTAAAAAGGATTCAAGAACAATTCCCCGTTTCTGGCCCAATGACAGTTAGGTGAAGGGAGTCAGAAGAGATGGAAGAGGAGCAGGCTTGAAGGAATGGAGCCCCGGTGCTGCTGTGTAGGCTCCGCAGACACCCAAGGTGTGCCGAGGCGGCTCAAGACAGAGGAGAGGCCAGGCTAGCTAGCACCCCTAGCTAGCTAGCATGACACTGGGGGTGGGTGGCGTCACACAGGGGACGATTAATAGGGGGAATGAAGGCAGAAAGTAGCCCAGACTGGAGCCCTAGGTACCCGGTGAGGAGAGGCTGGGAGGGGTTAAGGAGCACGTCTCCGAGGGAGGGATCTTGTCTAGGAAGGCAGATGCATTACAGAAGCCCGGCGGGTGGCAGCTGGGAGACTACTCGGCCACCCTCCCGCACCTTCTAGGAGGGGGTGCCCGGTCGGAGAGAAATAAAGGAATCGCCTGCAATTCTACAGTGGGATTCCCCTCTATCCCAAAACGAATGTCCCCTAGCTACAAACGAATACATGGCTAAATCTCAGAAGCCGGACACTGAACCGAAAAGCCAGTTTCTAGAGAAGGCCCACATTCGACCGTGTAGATGCCGCCGCTCTGGCTGCTCCCGGGTCCAAGAGAGCAATGAGGCGCCGCGAGTGGGGGACACCGCGGGGGTGCGGCCTGACCGGATGCGGAGCGTACAGACGGGGTCTGTGTGCGGTTCCGGACGGACCCGAGCCCACGGAACACGCCTGGGGCTCCTGACCGCGCTCAGGGGCGTCAAGCCTGGGGAAATGGCTTCACAACGCCAGGCGGGGCCGGGACTAGAGTACCCCAAGATGAGGAATGAGGGGCCTGGGCGCGAGGGGTGCCCTATACGACAAGAGACGCACACGGACCTAGCCCAGTTGCCTTTTCCCATCCGGTTCGGCCGGCCCTTCCTAATCCGCCCCACCCCGGCCCGGGATACCTGCGCTCCCTTGGCCAGACGGGGAGACCCGCGGCGCCGCGCTCCGAATCGACCACTCGGCGCTCTTTGACGTCTGCGCCTGCGCGCGCACTTCCCCCTCGCACCCGCAATCTACGCTCGATCACCTAGGTCTGCGCCCGAGCTCGCCTCCCTCCCAATCGACTACTACCTGACGCCCCGCGCCTGCGCACCCCGGAAACGGGCGGGCCCAGACCCCTGACCACGCTTCCTGCCATACAAACCGCAGGCTGGAGACTAGGCCTCCTCCGCCGGACTTCTAAATGACCTGACCTGCCTCCAGTTCCCGCGGGCTCTCAGCTCCGCTACAGCAAAGTAAACCCCCACTCTCCCCCTCCCACCCGCCTTCCAGGCAGCAGCGGGGGTGGAGTCAGCAGCGGTGATCGTTTATTTGAGGCGAGGGTGGGTGGAGGGCAGGGGCAGCGCGGGCCGGTCAGAGGCGCCGGTAGAAGAGCTGGGGCCCTCGGTCCAGTGTGCACGCGCCAGGGCCAGGCTGGCGGGGCAGCAGCTGGCGAAGGGCGTCCCGGTCCTCGGTGGAGAGGCGTCTGCTGCACAGCTGCAGCTCCCGGAGCTGCGTGGTGATCCTGTCCCAGAGGCCCAGGCCCAGGGGGCCCTGGACAGCACAGCCTGCGGGGGGGCAGACGGGAGCTGGTCTCAGGGAGCCCTGCAGAAGCCAGTGGCGTTCGCAGTACACCTATGGAACTCCCAGGCCCGTGTTCCTTCCTCTCTACCAACGTGCATCTCAGGGAGAGGCGCACCAGGCTTAGAACCAGGTGCTTGGGTAGATGCCCAGGAGAGGCCCACTAACACTCTAGGAAGGCGTGTGTGCTCCCAGAGGGGCCACCTGGGTCCGTGGGCTCCTTCCATAGCCAGGAGGCAGACTGGCTGAAATAACTGCTGCAGTCACTGTGCCTCTGATGGTTTCTATGACAATGCCTGTGTCTCTCTATCTGTAGAATGGACACAATCGGAGTAGCTATGGGTCTCAGGAGGACAGACACTAAGTTTTCAAGGTTTAGCTCAAGGGAGGCCAGATGCCCAGTGGGCTCAGGACCCTAGGGAGCTAGGGGAGAGGATGGGTACAGATGCCAGGTACAGATGCCCCTCAGCTGTGTGCAGATATCCCACCAGCTTGCCTTCAGGGGTGCCTTCTGAGAGGAGCCAGCCTGGCCTTGGGGGTGGGGGTGAGAAGCAGGAGGAACCCAGAGGTTCCCTGTGGACACACCCACTCCTTGTCCTTGTCCTCCTAAAAGGCAAAGCCTGGTGCTCCTGCCCCTCACCCCAGCTGGATGGGCCAGGCTATTGGGTGGCCAGTTTACCAAATTAATGTCTCCTGGGGTCATTCTCAAGGCAGCTGTGGGAGGGTACTGTGCCTCGGTGTGGCCAAAATGAGAATATGCTAAGATGCCACAGGCTGAAGGTAGAGTCAGGGCAGCCCTGCCAGGAAGCGGGAAGATCCCTCGGTGGTAAGTTTTCACCATCCTGATCTTGAGCTCTGTCCTTTTGCCCATGGTAATTAGGAAATCCTTGTGAAAGGGGATCTGTCCCCCCAATCACCATGCTCTCTGAGGTTCAGGCTGAACAGGCTAAAGGCAAAGACCTCATGCTCCTCCTGCCCTGTTTTAGGAACTGGGCTTACACCCCCTTGCAGTCACACTGGTCACTGTCCCCCATTGTGTCAACCTCAGGGAGGTTGATAGCAGTGACAGCCCATTTAGAGGAGGCACCAGGGCCTCAGGTAGGTCCCCAAGCTCACCTGACAGCCCAAGGAAGCTGAGGCCTTGGGGCCGCACCTGGAGGGCAGACAGGAGCTCCTCCAGGCCAACACGGCCAATGTCAGGGTTGGCAGACAGGTCCAGTGAAATGAGTGAGGGACAAAGAGGAAGGCATCTAAGACAACAAGGGAAGAAATAAAGGGGTCAGCCTCCAGGGAAGGAGGCCCCCAACACTACAGAAAGCTGCCCCAGACAAACCACAGGTGTGGGAGCCACAGGCCAGGACCTGTAGGCTCTGCCCCCAGTATGCATGGCTACAGGTACTTCTCCAGGGCCAGCTGGACACTGCAAAGGGCGAGGACCATAGTGGCCAGGCCTGGGTATGCCTCCCTGGCTTGGGTGCCCAACACTCCCAAGAGCCAGCTGAGGCTGGAGGGTCACGAGTGGCTCCTGTATGCACTGCTGCACAAAGGGTGAAGGGAAAGGCTCTCGGGAGCCTCAGGAGTGTGGGAAGAGGAAACACAAAGAGGCAGGGCTGAAGCTGGAAGGGGCTAGGTAGGTCCTGGGACACGCTTGGGGAAGAAGCTGTTACTACTGGTGTCCCTTCTGTGCCTGACCCAGACCCCCAGGGTACTGGGCCCTGAGATCAGACTTCCTCAGAGGGGTGCAGGAGCGGGGTGCTACATCATTACCTGCTCAGTTCTCTCACCGCTTCGTCGCCCAGGTGGTTTGCAGACAGGCTCAAGTGAGCCAGAGCGCAGCCTTCCTAGACACAGCAGAGGCCCCAGGGGCTGGGCTGAGTGGGGCGCCTACCACCCCCCCCCCGCGCCTCCCAGTGGAGGCCCCAAACCCAGGTCAGACACCTTCCTTCTTCCTCGGAAACAAGGGGCCAAAGACTGCGTGACCCCCAAGGCACAGGAGGGGAGCAGTATCCCTTCAATTTGAAAATCAAAAGGTGGGGCGCCTGGGTGGCTCAGGTCATGATCTCGCGGTTTGTGGGTTCGAGCCCCGCATCGGGCTCTGTGCTGACAGCTCAGAGCCTGGACCAGGCCTGCTTCGGATTCTGTGTCTCCCTCTCTCTCAGCCCCTCCCCCACTTTTGCTGTTTCTGTCTCAATAATAAATTAAAAAAAAAACCATAGAAAGTCAAAAGGAAACGCCTCCCCTTCTAAGTACAAGTCACACTCGGCATGTGAAAATCACAGGGATCAGCCCCATGTCGAAGAGTCAGGGGAGAGAGCCCTAGGAAGCCTGGCAAGACCTTGGGACCTGCCTGGGGTCCCAGGCACCTTTCCTGCTGGCCAGGAATTCGCAGCCTGAGGCCGACAGCTCTACCGAAAGCTTCACCCACAGTTGTTGTTTCTGAACCTGCAACCCTCTTCCCAGGCTGCCCTCACCCCTGCCAGGTCTCAGCTGCAGAACCATAGCCTGGACGGCCCTGCACTGCTTTGCCTTGGCACCCTCCCCCATCAACTGCATACATACCTTGGTCAGGAATCTGACCACAGGCTCCACGAGGTCCGAGTCACTCTTGCTGGCTGCCACGGAGCTAAGCTCCAGGTGCTGGAGGGTATGGGCAGGCAGGCTCTGCAGGGCCTGGGCCAGGGCAGTGGTGCCCAGGATGTTGTAGGAGAGAGACAGTGTCTTCAGCTGCTTGGCATCTGCACAGGGGACCAGGTGTCAGCCGCGCACAATCACCACCCCAGCCCAGCTGCAGTCCTAGGCCCGACACCTTCACGATTCCTCTGGGGAAGCTATCATCCCTGAGATGTTGTGCATGAACTGAGAGAACTCCTGCCTGGGGTAGCCCAGGCAGGGCCAGAGACCTGAGCCCACGACCCTCTCCTCACCATCTCTGGGCCACCTGCCTTCCCCCACCCAAGCTGAGATGGGGTACCTGAGACAGGCCCTGGGCCGGGATGTCTGTGAACGATGGGATGGGGTTAGGGAGCACTGCCTGCTGCCCCAACCCCAGCCTCTCCTCTGCTGTTGCTCTCACATCCCTGAGCCCCACTTCCTAACCCACCACTTCTGCAGAAAGCCCCCCTGCAGGACTCCTAGTTCCCAGTCTCTCAGTACTGGGACCACTGCTCTCTGCAGTCTTGGTGTGTCCATGGTGGGATGGTGTCAGGCAAAAGGAACACTAAAAGCTGGTGAGAATAGGGAAACAGGGACAGCGGCCCATGGCATGTCCGAGGGTAATGACCTGAGCCCAGGCACACCCAACACATCCACCTATGTGCTCCTAGACACCAAGCCTGGTGACCTGGGGCCCCTTTTGCTCAAGGCTCTCTGTGCCCCTGGATGTGCCCTTCTGATGGCGACTGGAACCCTGGGGCCAGGGAGTGGACATGCCCATCAGCTCACCTTTGAAGGCACTACCTAGGGCTGCCTGGTGGCTCAGGAAAAAGCTGGGGCCAAAGCCACAGGCCTGGAGACGCAAGGTACTGAGTGAGGGGCAGGCTTGCAGGATGAATGCCAGGGCCTGACCACTGCCATCCCCGAGGGGGTTCATGCTTAGGTCCAGCTCCTCCAAGTTCTGTGGAAGACATGGGCCAGCCCCCCTGGAGAATGTGGTCTCCTTGCCATCCCAGAGCTGGGCACAGGTCAGCACTCCCAACTGCACCTTCCCACCCAACCACCCAAGATGGGCTGAATACAAATGTTCTGAGGATGCCCTGTTGCCAGCCTGCTGCTCCCCATGTCTCTACCTGCAAGGTGGTCTGCCCCAGGAGGCCTGTGGCAAGCTGGTGTAGGCCTTCAGGGCCCAGGTGATTGGAAGAGAGATCAAGGAGGATCAGGCCGGGCATGGTGCCCAGGGCAGCCAGCAGCTCAGCAGCACATCCGTCCCCCAGCCGGTTCCCTGCCAGGCGCAGCTCCCGGAGAGCCGCATGCAGCTTGAGGGCCCGCAGCAGTGGGGTGAGCTGGGGCTGGCGCAGGGCCAGGGAGCAGGCACTGAACGAGGGGCCCGAGCCTTGGCACTCCATGGCCTGCAGCACCTCCTGGTGCTCCTCTGGAGGGGGGATATGGCGTCACCAGAGCCAGAACCTACTCTTCTGCCCTGGGAAGCCTGGGGGTCAAACCAAACATCTCCCTCCTCACTCATGAGCCCTGGGACACCCCAGAGGTGCTGCACAGCCGACTCCCACAAGCCTGTGGACCTAGTATCACATGAGCCCTGACACATGGCTGGTGGGTGGGGATGTCCCTTCTCTGCCTTGTTGGGTCCTCTCTGAGAGCTCCAACCTCTCACCCCCACATCTCAGGGCCCAAGGCAAGCTTCCTTGGAGAGCCACCCTGGACCTACCCTCCAGTGGCTCTGGTGACTCTGCCATCCCACCTCCCCGAGGGCCAGTGTTCCCCCACCTGCCACCCACATGTGTGGGCACTGGGCAGAGGAAAACCTGAGGCCAGGTGTGGGCGGGAGGGTGCCCTGGTGGATATCTAGGGCTCTGGGACGTGAGCCCCACAGACCTGGGGACGGCACAAGAAAGTGGAACCTGAACACCCAGCCCCTCTGCCCAGGGCGCTTCAGGCTCTCCTGGGCCCCTACCTTGCTCCAGGCTCTGGCAGGCCCTGCGGTAGCGGTCAGCCAGCGGGGGGAGGTCCCACGAAGTCACTTCAGCCAACACCTACAAAGCACCATCGCTAAGCAGCCCCAGGGGCCCCCCATGCTGGGGGCGCTCCTATGCTCAGGGCCCAGGCTCCTACCACTCACCTCCTCGTTGCTCTGTAGCACATCAGGGATGGGGTCCTGGGGGGCCAGCAAGGCTCCCTCCTTTCGCAAGAGGAGCCTCGGCAGCAGCCCGCAGGCCTGGCAGTAGCGCTGGGCAGCCTGCTCAGCTAGCCAGGCCACGGAGTGGGCCTTCTTGCTGCAGGGACGAAGCGGAAGCTGACCTAGCCAGGTCCCTGCACACTCTGAAGAAAGGCCTCCAGGGTCCTGCCATCCCTGCTCTGGGTCTATAGCTCTTTTATGTGGCTCCCTCCCCTCCCCCTGCCCAGGACATGCCCATGCCCTCTGCAGCCTGACCTACCCACTCCAGTGCCCTGCCTATGCTCCTGCAGGGCACTCTTACCCTGGCCTGTGACCTCACCTCAGCTGTAGTAGGCCCCCTAGGCAGCAGGGTGACACAGCGAGTCAGAGTAAGCCCTTGTTACCAGTGCCATCTGATCTGCAAACATGAGCTCTCCCAGGGGTGTGCAGGGGGAGCTGGGACTTGGAGGGCATGTGGCACCTTACCTGTGTGGGACGGGAATGAGGAAAAGACTATCCTGAACTCGCACTCGCACCCGGATGGGAGGGGGCAAAGACGGGCCCTGCTGGATGGGGTCAGGGTGCGACAGGCTGAGTCAGAAAACACAGCTGTCTACCCTCACTGCCCTTGCCGCCCCCACCTGGGGAGTGTACCCACCGAGGGCTGGCCCGCCGCAGGGCTCTCCCCACTGAGCCCCGAGGCCCTGGAGACATCCGGGTTCCACAGAGGCTCCGCAGCTGAGCTACTGTCTCCACCTGCCCTGACCAGTGCATTCCAACCCCTGAGACGGGGCAGCCGGCTCTGCCTGCCCTGGGCCCGGAGCCTGCTGGGGCTCTTGCTGCCTGACCCCGAGGCATTATGGCCGGTACTGTCACCACTGCCCGGGAAGCGGGGCCGATAGCTGTCCTGCCGGCCGTGGAGCAGTGGTAAGTCGTCCTCCAGCCAGTCTGAGGCCAGACACTCCTCTTCAGGGATAAGTGCTGGCCGTTGCGGGGTGGCCTCCCCTGGACCCCAAGGTGGGCTGGGCCCCGGGTGGCAGCTCTGGGCACTGCCCACACCTCGGATGGCCGCCTGGAGAGCAATCGCTGCCGCCGCCTCTCGGTTACTGGTGGAGCCAGGTGTCCAGGCTTTGGCCTGTTGTGGCTGGACAGAGTGCCGGGGCCTCTTCTGGTTCGGTCGGGGGGGGTCAGGGTTGTCCTCGCCCTCTGAGCTACTACTGCTGGCCAGCTTGTGCCTGCTCCTCCGAGGCCTAGTCACAGCTGGAACTGTCTGTCCCGTGGAGACCCTGGCATGGGCCTGAGAGGTCTCTGGGGGTCCTGGGCAGGGGCTCGAGGGAGGAGAGACCTCAGGGTCAAACAGATGGTTACATGGAAGGGTGTGGGAAGCCAGGGAGCTGTGGGGAGCTGTGGGGAGATAGAATCTAGTGTGAGGCAGTGTCCGGCACTGTCCAGCCACCCACGCTAAAACGCCCCTTAGAATCAGGGCCTAGGGCACTCTCAGGTCAGGGAGAGATAAGCTGTCCCAAGGGGCAGAGGAGGTCTCTACTTGCCTCGGCCTGAGGAAGCTGCTCGGAGCAGCATCTCCATGGCTCCAGCCTTCTCTCGGGTTTCGCTGTCCAGATCCTTGCCATACAGCTTCACCCACTGCTGCAGGGTCTCCAGCGGGCTGTGACCCTGCGTGGTGGCTGGCTGAGCCGGAGTGGCAGGAGCACCCCACCCACCACAGCCTGGCCTGTACCCCCACTCACCTTCACGGTTCGAAGTGTGACTGACGCTCCCCGTTCAATGAGCAGTTCAGCCACCTCAAAGTGGCCGCAGGTGAGGGCATCGTGCAGAGGAGTGATGCCCTCACAGCCCTGGCCGCCCGGGTCATCTACCACAGCCCCGTGGTCCAGCAGGAAGCGGACAATGTCTGTGGGGCAGGGGATGTCAGCTAGCTCCTGGTCTTTGCTGGCACCCCCCCTTTGGCATGTCCTAGCCCTGTACTTACCCAGATGCCCATAATTGCAGGCCTCGTGCAGGGGCGTCCAGCCACAATAGTCCCGAGGATTCAGGGGGTGGCCCTGCGACCGAGGATGGGAGGGAGCCTAACCCTGAGTATCCCATAGCCTGGCCTTGCTGAGTGGCTCTGAGGCCCCAGGAGGGCCAGGGCCTGGGTCTCAGAACTCAGAACGAGCCCCACAAGTCCACCCCAGGCCTGGCTCTACCCTGGCCTAGGTCCTAGCAGAGAGAGATGGTCCCCACACAAGATGCATCATCTCGGGGAGGCCCCTATAGGGACCTGTGCAGGGCCAGCAGCCATGGCACACCCCCCAGCCCCCATGCCCTGCCCTATCCCCTCGGGGAGACCATGTACCCCAGGAGAGAACCCCTGCTATGACCCACAGGGTAGCTAGGACGAGGCGGCAGACCCACCTGCCTTACGAGCTCCTGGACACGACCCAGACGGCCCTCGATGCAGGCTCGGTGCAGCAGGGTCTCCCCAACGTCATTGCGCCGGTTCCACTGTGGGCAGTTGTCCCAGTACAGGGAGCAGAGGTGTGAGGGGACCAGGCAGTCCTGGCAAGCATGGGAGGGGCACACACAGCACCCCGCACCGTCCTCACCTTGTTCACCCTCTGCCGGCCCAGGCAGGCCCGCAGCTCCTCGTCCTCCTCCGGCTGCTGGGACCAGCCCTCAGCATCACCCTCTGGAACAGAGCCCGGCCCCACTCCACGTAAGCCAAGCCCACCTGCCCCCAGGCTCCCCTGCCCTTCCAGGCCTGGAGGATAGGGGTCCGGTGTGGACGGCTGTACTATTCCCAGACCCGTCCACAGGGGATCCGTCCCACCTTTCTGCCCACCTGACCCCTGTCCATCATGTGCTGACCTCTCACCCCATGCCCAGACCCTGCTCTGGATCTCCCCAACCCAGACTTCCATCCCCTCCTGGGAAGCACCTTTGTTGGGACAAATCACGCTCACATTACAAATAGCCCAGAAGCCCAGGAGCCCTCCACCTGCCCGTGCCCAGCCTTCCTGTCTGCATCTGCCTCCCCCAACTCTCTTGGCTGACCCCATTCTTCTCTGCTCCTGCCCTCTACTCCCTCTGCCTCTGGTCCTTGCTAGAACCTTCTTCTACTTCACAGACCCCTTTTACATGATCATTTGCTGAGTGGTGCTGCCTACGGTTCCTGCTTTGGCCCTCTAACTCTCCTGTGGCTGCCTACGCCCACGTACCAGTGACACACAGTCTAACCCCCTTAGAAAGCATGGCATAACCTTCCCACAGCCATTGGCTGCTCACTTGCTCACTGAGAGGTTCGGGAAGTCCCTCAAATTAAAAACTGAACTTGTTCCTAGTGGCCCCAGGGACAGGTCTCCCACCCACCTCCTCTCAGCCACAAGCCAGCCACTGGCTTGCACCCACCAGCCCGGCACCCCGTGCCCTGATGTGTCCAGCTCGAGCCCATTCAAGCCTATCCCTCACACCCACCTCCCACGAGGCTGACCATGCCAGCCCTGAGAGGAAGCCTGTACCAGCTCTCAAGGGTTTCAGGAAGTGCCAAGCTCCTGTGTATGGCAGCCAACATGCTGTCTCCACTCCCATTATGCCTGCACCGTGCCCTCCTCTCATGGTGCCATTTCTCCAGGTCTGACCCTGCACCTCCTCCCCCAGCAGATACCCACTAGCCTTCCCATCACTGACTCCTCCAGGAAGGTTCCGAAACTGCCTCAGAAACCCCCCCCCCCCCCGCCGACTCCCCTCTTCCATCCACCAGCACTGATCACCCTTCCTCTGCAGGGCTGAGTCCTCCTGGCTCCATCCTCACCAGTCCCAGCCCAGGGCCCAACTACAGCAGGTGTCAGGGAGGATGTGCCACGGGCAGCTGGCAGAGGAGCCAAGGCAGCATTCGGGCCTTACCACTCTCTGAGAGCTCCACGTCGCTGGCCTCTGGGGTGTCACCATCCCCCTCCTCCTCCTTCTCCTCGTCCTCCTCCTGGTCTCTGGGCACACTCAGCTCCTGCAGTCTGGCTTCAGTGCCAGGGGCCTCCTGGGGCTGCAGCCTTAGCTGCACGCTGTGCAGGTGCTGTAAGACCTGCCTCTGAGGAGCAGGGGATGCCCATTCAGGGCTCCAGGGACACTAGACACCCTGAATGGGGAGATGGGGGTGGGGAACGAGGACAGGCAAGTTGCAGGGAAGCTGCACTCGGGGATTCCTGCGTGCGGGGATGGGCTTCTGTACCTGCAGCTGGGGCCGCTGGGCCTGCTGGGCACAGTCAAGAGCCTTTTGGAAGCATGGTGCCAGCACCTCATAGGCATCCCCGGCCTCCTCTCGGGACAGCGCAATGTTTAACCAGGTCTTGGCCTCCTGGAGCAGGAGGAGGGGGATGAACTTGGTGGCTGATGCCCCCCCCCCCCGAACTGGCCCCAGCTAAGGCCCAAGCTCCCACTGTGACCCACACGAAACAGTAGGATGGCAAACTAGAAAGGAAATGCCTGTCCACACAAACACTCGAGAGCGGCAAACCTGAGGCAGGGCCGTGGGGACCTACCCGAGTAGCCCCTCTGCACCCTGGGTGGGGCCGGGCACCATCATGGCTCACCTCCAGGGCATCGCCACCACGCAGCCTCAGCTCCTGTTCATAGTGGGACACAGCCCGGCGGTGCTCCTTCATGTCTCCCAAGGTGGCAGCCAGGGACACGTGGATGACGGCCAGCTCGGGCCCTGGCCTGCTCAGCAGCTCTGCAAAGTACAGCTGTGGAGGCAGTGACAGCGAGGCCGGGGCTGCCGCACACCCCGCCAGCCCAGCGTGTCACCACTGCCCCTTTCCTCCCACCCCAACAGGGGATGCACACCTGCTTCTGGTAGGCCTCAGCCGCCTTGGGGAAGTCGCCTGCCTTAGAGAACAGGTCCCCCAGCTGCTCGCAGATGCCCATGGCACCCTGGGGGTCACTGCCCTCGGACTCCTGTAGCTGTTGTTGCAGCCGGACCACCGCCAGCACTGCAAGAAAGAGTCTTATGTGAAGAGGAGGCACAGCATGGGGCTCCAAGAAGACTGCTTGACTGGACTGCCACCTGGGAGCTGTGTGCCCTTAGGCGGGCCATCCACCCTCTCCAGGCCTCTGCTCGCCCCTAGCTGAGAGGCGGCAGTAAAAAAAAAAGCGCCTCGTGGGCTTACTGCACAGACCAGAAAACCGATAATTGACAACTTGAAGAAGCACCTGGCTGACAAGGTAAGCCATCAGTGGCTGTCACGTGTCAGTCCTCATGGGCCACACGCACCATCTGCTCTTCCATCCTCTCTGGCAACACTTTTGTCTCCACTTTGCCAATGAAGTTCCTGGCTCATCTATAAATGCCCAGCCAGGCTCCTGAGCACCCTCAGTCCTCCCCCCGCCCCCGACACACTGTGCTGAAGGCTCAGAGAAATGGGGGGCTCTCTTCCCAACAAGAAGGGGGTGGGGAGCAGGAAAAGGCCCCACACTGATGCTGCCACCTTCTCAGCCCCTCGGGTCCCCTTCCAAGGCTCACCATACTTAAGGGTCCGGCAGATCGCTGCCTTCTGCAAAGGCTTCTGAAAGCCCAGCCTGTAAGCTTTCTTCAGTGCTCTTTTGGCAGCCAAAAAATCCCCCAGGTCTTGGAAGATCTGGGGAGCAAAGGGAGGTGAGACTTGCAGGCTCCCTGGAGCCCGAGCCCCTCAGTAGACAAGGCCCACCTGCGAGATGAGCACGCAGCACTCGCTCTCCATGAGCTCCTTCCTCAGGATGCGTGCACACTCACGGGCCCCCTCCAGGCAGCGCATGGCTTGGGAGTGCTGCCCTCTGCGCCAGTGGATGGCACCCAGGTTATAGCGGGCACGGAATAGGTCCTCGTAGAGGTGGTTCTGCCTGTGGGAGGTGATAGGGCTCAGAGTGCCTGGGGGGGGCACCCAAGTGCTGACGTGCAGCTGCATCTGATGCTAAGCCAAGCCTGCGCCACACCACAGACGTGCCGTAGGTGTGCAGGGAGGGTGGGTGGTGCTCTCTCAGGAGGCTCCTTCCTCTAGGGGTGGAGGCCTTACTCGGCAAGGAAGATGCTCTTCCGAAAGTAGTCGTTGCATGGGGCCGTCTGCTGCAGGCTCTCGAAAGTGAGGCCCAGGTTGAGGTAGAGTCGGGTCCTCATCTCGCTCAGTTCTCGCTTGGTCAGTGTCCCTAGAAGATGCCCCTACAAACCCTCAGTGCCTCATGCCCACTTGGGTCTAGCTCCAGGTCCCCCACCCTTCCTCCTGCCTCTCATGTGGCGCCAGGGCTCCTGCTATAGACAGAGAGTGGAAGGACACAGAGCAGACAACACCCAGACGTGAGACTGTGGGGACCATGGGCCATGCACCTCCTCATGGGAGGCTTTAAGGACAGATCTCAGCCTTGCAAAGGGTGGGCCCAGGCAGGCAGTACCCTCCATACAGACAGGGCAGACACTGGAGTTGCGGCCTCCTCTGCTAGCAAGTCAGGAGGCAGAGGTTGGGGAGGCCAGCCTCCAAGGGCCCTCACCCTGCAGCTTCTCGTCCACAATAGCCAAGCTCTTCTCAAAGGCAGTCTGTGCCTGCAGCAAGGTGTCCTGTGACTGGCAGTGGTCATAGATGTCCAGGTAGGTGCGGCCAATGGTGGCCCAGGCCCTCTGCAGCTCAGTGTGATTAGACAGGGAATGGGCCAGCTCCAGGTAGCGATGCTGGTGCTGGGATGCAAAGCAATGGCCATTATGAGCCAGCCCCCACCTCATGCAAATCTCGTATGTACTCCAGGAGGTGTCTACCTCTGCCCAGAACCCCTTACACCCCTCAAATCCCCACAGAGCAGGCCAAAGCCAGGCTGCGCATGTCCCATATCCTCTGTGCCATGGGCGGCCTGTGGTGACAGCGGAGCCACGCTCCAACCAGCCAATGTCATCATAGCGAGGAGACACTGAGTGGGAGTTAGCTGGTCCGCAGCCCCACTCACCAGGACCAGAGCAGGCCCTTTGTGGACAGTGGATTCCCAACTCCCCAGCTGGCCCACGAACAGCTCAAATGTTATGTTCCTCAATGGTTTCTGGGGCCAGGCTCCCAGAACAGGCTATGATGTGCGTACGCAAAGACCAGACTACAATCCCTTGGCACAGGGCTGTCTGAAGAGGCCACAACCAGGCGTGTCCCCCTAGCCAGAGACCAAGACAGTGAAAACTGTGTTTCTCTCCTCAGAAAGGGACCAGCACAAAGCATGGGCTCTGGAAGGCTAGATGTGGTCAGCATGGGTGCTGGGGGGTGGGAGTAGGTCCTGCCCACCTTCAGGGCAGCTGAGTAGTCCTCCATCTCAGCCAGTCGCTCTCCGATCTTGCGGTGGGCCACGGCACAGCCCAGAGGGTCGTCGATGCTCTCCAGGAGCTGCAGTTCATGCTGGTGCTCTCGCAGGGCCTCTGCATAGCGGCCTGGGCGGGCAGGCGCGGCAGGCTTCAGCCCCGGCCGGGCAGTCGGCCAGGGGCTGCGAGGGCGAGCGAGGCGGGGGCCGGCCCTGGGCGGCCCGCTCGGCAAGGTTCCCGGGCCCCCGCCCCGCTGGCTCACCCGGTCCCCCCCTCCCTTCCGGCCCCCCAGGGCCCCGACCTCCATCCAGCACCGCAGTTCTCCCGGCCCAGGACCACAACCCGGGCCAGGCGCGGGGCACGCACCATGGCTGGCCAGGAGCTCCCCCAGCTGGTGGGAGAGGGCGGCCTCGTCCCGCAGCTGCCCGCTTCTCTGGGCCTTGGCCTTGGCCTTGCTCAGCTCTGCAGAGAGAGGGAGACGAGGCCGAGACGCTAAGCTCCCTCGCCTGAGCAGCCCAGACCCGCTCCTCGCCCCGCTTTCCGCCCGGAGACTCACGGCGAAGCTCGCGCTCCACACTCATGCTCAGGCAGCCGCGCGCGGGGATCCGGACTTCCCGCGTTCCCCGCCGCCACGGCGGCTCCGCCCCCGCCAGGCGCGGGGCATCCCGGGAAATGTAGTCCAGCCGTCCGAGGCATCGTGGGAGCTGTAGTCCGGCTGACGTCCGGTTGGGAAGGACTGTGAGAGGACGGCAGGAGGGTCGGCAACTCCTTAAGCTCCTGGGGTCGCGTGGAAGCTAAGCCCCATGCGCACCCCTGGCCCCGGCTCCCGCAGCCGCCCTTAGGGTGCGGTCTCCTGCGCTCGTTCTGCCGCTAACCACTAACACACACGCAAAGCCTACCTGCGTGATGACTTTACTTGGGGGACGCACCGCCTTCATATAAAGGGAGATGAAGGGATCTATGATCAAATACCCTTGAGTACTCGGATACGCCCCTTTTCACAGAGCCCGCGGAACAGCTGCGAATGCAGCCCCAGAGTCATCACATTCAAGGACACAGACTCCTAGTGTTTTGGGGGGAAAGGGGCGATGGATGTCTTCCAAGGTGAATAGAGCAAGGTACTTCTTCCTCAATGCACACACAGTGAAATCTTGCGGGCTCGGTGCACCCAGGCCGCAGACCTCTAAATGCCTGTCCTGTCTCCCACTGCTTTGAGGAACAAACACCTCCCATGCCTTCAGTCCCCACTACACAGCATATCCAGCCCCGGATGCAGGGTGATGAGGCTGGTGTCCAAAGCCCCCAGAGGAGACCCGGAAAGACTGGGAGGTGGCTGCATTTATTTTCTGTGGAAGTTGAAACAGACCCAATAGGGTAGAACTCTCAGCCAGTGGATGGACCATGAGGCCCACAGTGGAGGGAGTGATGGAGGGGGTAGATGGGTCTGTGGGTCCAGGGAAGACTGCCCAGGGCCAGTGACGACGAGGCTGCAGGGGTGGGGACAAGGCCGAGTCTGAGGAACTGCAGGAGATGGGAAGTTGGATCCAAGGAACCCTCTTTTCTTGGAAGGGTGAAGGGCTCTGCAGGTCCCAGGTTGGGGCTGAGGGGTGGGGAGCACAACAGGGAGGCCCTGAAACCAAAAGGGCTGCTGGGAGGGCAGGCTGATGGAGTGTGAGGAGCACAGTGAGGGGCAAGGTGGAGATGTGGTAGGGGTGAGAGAGCAAGGCCATGAAAGTAGAGACTAGCTCAGTTCAATAGGCCAAGGGCAGAGGGCATCTCTCCCTAGCGCTGCTGGGGAGACTGTGTTGGGGCTCCCCTTCCAATGCCAGCATTCACAAGACAGCCCAGAGACTACCCCACTTCTCTATGCCTCAGTTTTCCCACTGGTCAGACAAGGATGTGCATGTGGGGCAGTACTGAGCAGGGGCCGGGGAGTGGGGGCCGGCAGGTCAGGGGCAGCAGCTGAGTCCTGCCCAGGATGCTGGCAGAACCCACGGAAATGCATCCATGAGGCTGGCTTCTCATATAAGGAAACACATACAAAACATGATTTGGAATTTTTTTGAAACTATATAGTTACATACAGAAAATATCCAAAGAGAGCACAGACCACAATAGTGACACATAAGCCATTTCCCACAATGATAAAAGCACCTCTCGCTTTCCTCTTTAAAAAATTATTTTTATTATTTTTGCAAATGTCTCACTAGAATGAACTGAGGGATGTAGTGCACATAGGGGAGTGGTGATGGTGGGGGGGACAGCTTGCTCTGTGCCCCCAGGCCTCCTCCATATCTGCTGAGGTTGCATCCCCACTCTCTCTAGCTCAGGATGCCAGATGACAAGGGGTTCTGGAGACAGACCACTGGTGTTTTCTCCTAACAACAAGGATGGGACATCCCCAGTAAATCAGTGACCCTGGTGAGATGCCGCAATTAGGTCTGTGGCATCACCTTCCAGGAGTGGCTGAGACACACTACAGTCTCCTAGGGTACCTGCCTCCACCAGGCTGTACAGCTCATCCTTGGGATGAGCTGCTGAAGTGACCATCAGAGGGTGGGGGCTGTGCTGGGGAGGGCGATGCTGGGATGTATTACCACTCCTCTTGGGCACCCCCAGACATGCCCTTGGGCTGCCAGAAATACTGGGCTGTATGCCCCCAGCTACCTGGGAACCCTGGTGCTGCAGAGCCCAGCCCATCTGCCACCCCAATCCAAAGGCTGCTGGCCCTAGGACTGTGGGGACAGGGCCCAGAAGGCCAAGCCGGCCTTGGTTTCTCCCTTCTGTGGCCCCTGGCCTGGCCCCCTCTGGCAGCCACATACCTGACCTGCATAGAGATGTTGCCTCCCACCCTACCCCACCAGGAGAGCCTTCAGGTGCTGCCCCTCTACTGACTCAAATCTCTCACACACGCACCTAAACACAGGCAGACCAGGCAAGCCTGCCCCTACCCCGGCTCCTCCACAACACGGTCACTTTGAAATCCAGAAACTCTACAGAGACGGTGTCCTTCCTTGTCCATCCTTGAGAGATACGGAGACACAGTTACACAGCACCATCCCCTCTACACACGAGACCCGGCACACAGCTACCTGAATGTCGTTCTCTGCACCTGCCAGATAGAGGAGGGCCATCCCTTGAGGACAGTGGGACTCATGCCAGGGTGTGCTCCCAAGGATGTGCTGGGGGCCAGGGTGCGGGGTCTGTCTTGGTGGAGGGTAGGAAACCAAGCATAGCACCTCTGGGTTTCCTCAGTGGCCAGGCACAGATGGCCCTGCAGGAGGGGATGCCCCGTAAGCCCCATGCCCTAGACTGAAACAGGAAGCTAAACAGTCTTCTCAGTAGAAGTAAGCGAGCTGCCCTGGGGTGAGAATTGGCTCAGAGGGCTGCCTGGGCTAGGCCCTGGGATGAGGCTCTCACTCTCCCCCATGCATGGGTCCTTACCTCCATTTTTCAGCCCCCAACTTGAGGGCTGGGAGAGGGAGGAACCACAGAGAAAGGCCAGGCCTGCAGCTCTGCACACTTACTGCCAGGGCTGCCCCAAGTGCTGAGCCTACAGGGCCCGGGAAATGGGGGGCAAGGCTGGGGGGGGGGGCAGGGACAGCTCTGAAGTGTGGGATAGGCCAGGCCAGGGCCAAAGGGAATGGTTCTTTGGTATTGAAGCAACAGAACCCTATCACAGAAGAGCCATGTCTCCTAAGCAAAGGAGGAGAGCCAAGCTTTCCCCTTTCCAGCAGCTCTGAGGGTCTCAGGGTCCTCCAGGCAGGGCTCCTACCCTCCCTGTGAGGCCCCCACACAGGGCCTACTCACTGCTCACTGAGGCTGTGAAGAGCTCCCTCCAGTGAGAAGCCACATTTCCCAGGGACTGACCTCTGGGGGGCAGCAGCCAGTTCCTGTTAGCAGCATGGGGATGGCCTGCCCACTGGAAACCTCACCCAGCCAGGCTAGCTCACTGCCCTCGGCCTCCACAGCTTCCCTCACAGGCTGGGGATGCTGTGCCCTCAAGGCTGAATACAGAAAATAGATTCTCTTTTGCTAAATTTGCATAACTTATAGAAGAGCCTGTGAAGAGTTTAATTTTGTTTTCCTGGAAAGAGAATTTCACCCTGCATTCCGAAGCATCTGCTGAGCCCTGGTGGCCAAGTCCTCTCTCTCTGGAGCAGCTGGTGTGTGTGTGTGTGTGTGTGTGTGTGTGCGCGCGCGAGCGCGCGGCGCTGCTGCAAGACCCCAGCCCTGCCTGCTCCCCTGCCCAGGCCTGCGACAGAGTGGGCAGGGTCTCCGAGTCTCTGGTGGGGGCCGTGCATGGAGGTGTAGGAACAAGGACCTGTGGGCTCTGACCCCCAGGGCAAACCAAAGCTCCCCCGATGTCCAATCACAGCCACACCTTTCCCTCGAACAAAACAGAAAGTAGGAAACAAGGGTGCCTTTTTAATTGCAATCAAATATGCCGTCTGAAGTCAGCGTGCTCCCTGAGCCCGGCCCAGGGGCCGGGCGCAGCTCAGAGCAGACGGTGCGCCTCACTGCGCTATGGGGGCCAGGGCAATGGCCACTGGGCTCAGCCCCATTGTGTCCCTGAGCCACCGTCTCCTCTGCAGGTGGCCCAGCCTCCGGTGCCTGGGACAGGGGAGGCGGCGCGGAGGGCGAGGTGAGAGCGCTCCCACCTTCGCACACGCATGCAGACTTTCCCAATGTTTGCATTTGTTCCTTCTCCTCCTTTGCTAAAATGGTCAGATAGCGCTGTGAAGCCACTGCTGGGCAGGCCGGGCAGCACGGCGGTGCCGCTTACTTCTGTATCTGGAACAGGAAGAGCCGCAGATTGATGTTCTTGGCGGCTAGCAGCTTGTTGCACTCCACAGAGTCGACGATGGGCAGTGGCACGTAGTCCGTCTCGTTGCTCTCGTTGGTGAAGACAAAGTGGTAGATGACGGGGCTGATCTTTACGTCATCATATGGGCCCTTGAGCAGCAGAAAGGAGCACTCCAGGGGCGCTGTGACCTTGCTCTTGAGGAGGAGCTGGAAGGACAGTGTGCGCTTGCACGACAGGTTGGGGTTACGCTCCGAGTCGTTCACGCGTGCCTTCAGGACCCACGTCTGGTTCAGCA
This sequence comes from Cryptoprocta ferox, assembly GCA_028646485.1. Classification (NCBI taxonomy): domain Eukaryota; kingdom Metazoa; phylum Chordata; class Mammalia; order Carnivora; family Eupleridae; genus Cryptoprocta; species Cryptoprocta ferox. Next base: position 395,188 of record CM053569.1, on the reverse strand, counting down.
CCGTGAACCTTGGCGTCTCGTAGTACAGGCGCGTGATGAAGTCATCCGTGCGGTATGGCCGAAACTGGACCTCTGTGGAGACAGACAGGCCGGGAAGAGCCGGCAGTCAGTGTGGGCGGGGCCGAGCGGCGGTGCCTTCCGAAGGCCGAGGATGAAGGCTCAGCCGGGGAGGAAGGCAACTTACCAGGAGGACACCGCGTGCTCTACTTGTCACAAGGCAAACCAAACGCAATTATGGCAAATGGAGGCGCGCAAGCTTTGGGGAAACAACTACAAACAGAAGTAACACGCATTAGCTGCAGGGAGTCCAGAGCTGAAAGGAGTGAGCGGCCCATCCCCCGAGGGCCTCCCTCTTCACCTCCCCCCGGGCCCAGCCCAGGCAGCGGGAGGCCCACCCAGGGGCGTGGGTAAGCAGACACACAGACAGGATGCGTTCTGAGAACAAGTGCACTTTATTGGTTCTGATACAGAGCTGCCAGACGCGCCGGCGGGCGGGCGGGCGGGCGGGCAGGCACGTGGCACATGAGCCTGCATGGGGCGCAAGGCAGAGCGCCGGCGTGTGGCCCAGTGCTGGGCTCCTGTGCTGTCACACAGTTCTCTCAGCACAGCCCGGGGCCCACGGCCCGCGAGTCCCTCCATGGAGGTGGCCAGTCCTTCCTGTGTGGACGAGGATCCCTGCCCGGCCACTGCCACGATCATGATGCCTTGGCCCGCCCAGACCCACAAGGCCCGGCCTGGACTGTTTGTGCCGTGGCGCCCACCAGGGCAGCTGAGGCTGCAACTAACCAGGGGCCATGACCTGCTGCTGCTGAGGCTGCTGGGCCTTTGGCCTCCCGGGCCTGTGCAGGCCCGCACCTAGCCAGGCCTAGTCCAGGCAGCACGGTGTGACTGGTTGCCTGTGACCGCCCTTGATGCTCTGAGCCGGCTGCCTGGTGTGGGCTGAGCAGTAGAGGGTCGTAGTCTCCCTGAGTGGCCCCAGTGCCAGCAGGTGCTTCTCGCTGTTCTCTGTGTCTGGACCAGGCTCTGGCCTGGTTCCTGCTCCCCAGAATGTCCAAAGGCAGTGGCAGTGGCCAGGAGAGCCCGTGAGATCCAGTGGGCCTGAGCGCGGTCCAGCCTGCCCGTCTCTGGGCGTCCACTCCCAGCTCTGCATTTTGAGCCGGGCACCCTCAGCTCATTCAGGAGCCCCGCCCCTGAGCATCTTCTCGATGGCCTCAGGAAGCCCTCGGCCACTGCAGTAATTGCCTGCAGGCAGGACTGGATGTGCTGAGTGCTCTTCTTGCCTTTGGCTCCACAGGGCAGGCCCCTAGCTCCCGGGCCCTCCAAGTCACACCCACCTTCTGCTTAGACCCTGACTGTCCCAAGGCTGTGCAGCCCCACGCAGTAAGATGCCACCTTGTTAGGGTGGCAGGGCCAGGGAGGGTTGGACAGGTGAGAGGGCCTCTGAGAGCCATGCAGGTGCCCCTGGGGTCCTGCCCCGGCCCGTCCCCTGCTCGGCCTCTGGCACGTCTTCTCCCCCAAGGTGTCCTCCCATTCACCAAAAGCTTGTCCAGAGCCTGGCCATCCAGCATGGCCTGTGCCCACTGCTCAGAGCCCGCTGCTCCCCAGGCTCCCGGCCGCTGCACCTCCTCCCCCCAGCCTGTGCGGCATGCAGTGGGCGGCGGGGCGCCTCACCTGTGTAACCGATCTTCTCAAAGCTGAGCAGGCTAAAGATGCTGTTGTAGAGCTGCATCTCCTTGCGGTGGCTCTGGTCCATCTCGTCTAGGATCTCCATCAGCTCGTTGCCCGTCTTGGTGGGGTGGGCGCACGCAGCCTCATGCACCGTCAGCTCGTGGAAGGGGCCATGCCACGGGCAGCCGATGCGCTTATATTTGCACTGGGTCACCCTGGGGAGGAGGCGAGCACCATGGTCATGGCCTGCGCCCTGCAGGAGGTGGCTCTGCCCGTGGTCCTCTAAAGGTGGGCCTCCGCCCAGCCCTGCTCATACACAGACTACCCACCGAAGGCCATTTTCACCGTGTGCCAGCTCTCAGGAAAGGGTCAGAGTGTGTGTGAAAGAAAAGCAGAACATGAGAGCTGTGAAAACACATGCCACCTGCGCCCTTTGCTGTGAGGACTTGAGTAACAGTGACCACTGACCATGGTCTTGGACCCTATGCAGCTTCACTCCAAGCGAGGCTTGGTGACCTGGCCCCACTGGCAGATGGCAATGTCAACCAGGAGGGGCTGGGTGGGGGTGCCCACGCAGCTTCACACGGAGTTCCCAGAACTTGTCCTGCTCTCCGGGGCCACAGACAGCTTCTAAGAGGCCACCATGCAGCCAGAGAACCCTGAAGAGCCAGGGTGATGTCCAAACAGGCACTGGGTCCATATCCAAGCTGCCTGCCCTCTGTGGGGCCCCACCCCAGCCCCTTGAGGGCCTAGGCCCTGTGCAGCTTCACCCGGGCCCATTCCTTTGAGGCTGTCACTGGGCCATGTGTGCAGAACCCAAGGCCAGCGCAACACAACCAGAGCATCCCACACGCTGTGGCCTCGCCTGTACCAGGATGGCCTCCAGACTCGTCCTGGACCCCACACGGGTGGCTAAGCCTCTGGCGGGCAGGCTGGCCCAGGCGGTTACCTGTCCTGGCACTCCTCTTTCTGGTGCCTCTCCAGGAGGGAGCGGGGAAACTGGCGCAGGCAGAAGCCACACTCGGAGGGCAGCTCGCTCACGGCTTTCTCCACAGCCAGGTTGCGGCAGCAGAGGCTCTTACTGATCTCACAACGACAGTTAGGGCACGTGGCCTGCTCCTCCTTCAGCCGGGCATCTGCTAGTAGGTGGATAAAACAGCCAGCGCACATCAAGTGACCGTTAGTACACTGCGAAGAAGGAAAGGGAGATGAGCTCACAGACCTGCAGGACGTGCACACACGCACGCACCAGCATGCCCCGCCAGCTCCAGCTGCAGAAGGGCCTGCTGGCAAGGAGAGGCACAGGCATGCTGTCGTTTAGCAAACAGAGCCACTGCTCAGGTAGGACAGGCCTTTCTCCTGGAACACTGCAAAGACACAGCAAATGGGGCTCCTGTGGAGAGGTGGGTGACTCAAAAGTGGCCCTTGGTGGCTTACAGAGGTAACAGATCTCCACTGAGGCATGCCCACTAGCAGTGATTGGTTTGGTCTAACTGGGGCTGGAAGCCTGGCCTTTTCCTATCCCAGGGGCCAGGGACTGCCTCAAGAGTCCCCTAGAAGCCCTGATTTTGGGACGCCTACAGGAATATAGGCTCTTGTCCGGGCATGGCTCTGGCACTTGGCCACCAGCTGTCGAGTGGGGCAATAGACACCAATCCCCTGTGCTGGTGGCTGGGGGCCTGGCCTCTCCACTCCAGCCCTTCTTGGCCAGCACAGGTGAGAAGGCAGCTGCCATCCACCCAGTGAGGCTCGCTGCCCGCAAGGGACTTCCTATAAGCTAGTGGCACAGAGCTGTGGCAGGTGAGGAGGCCGAGTTGGCCTGGGACAAGGGTGTGTGGGCACAATGCATGCCTGGAGGGGAGAATGGGGGCTACAGGCAGGACGTAGGTCAGTAGGAGCTAGGTCCCCTCCCTTTGTGAGCCCGCAGATCTGAGGCCCAGACACTGCCTGTCAGCAACCCGCCCCTTGCTGGGAGTCCTTGCACATGTGGGCAGTGGGCTGCCTGCTCAACTCCTGTGTTGGGTCTCTGACTGATTCCACACATACCTCCTGAGTGCTCACTTGGTGCCGTCGAGAGAGATACACAGGCTGTGGGGTTGGCCCTCCAGGGGCTCCTAGTAAGAAGGGCAGGAGAGGCCCACAGAGAAACCAAGAGATACAAGAGCAAAGACTTGAACTGAGTGTCCCCTCAGGGCAGACATGGCTTCCCTAGGCCTGATCCTGACTAGTAAAAACCTTCAGGGGCAGATGGGGAGGGGCAGAGGTCAGGGAACATTGGGGGGACATGTGGGGGTTCTGCCAAGGGTAGCTGGATTTCCACTTGGAGACTCTTGCGTAGCCAGCTGAGGGTGAAGGGGCAGACAGCGCCATCATGGGTCTCGCCAGCAGCTGGCCTGGGCTTACCAGCTGTGGCAAACCTCCAGAAAGCCACTGGGCCTCAAGGGAAGCTTGAGGCCCAGGACCCTTCTGAGAGGGGGGATGCAGTACAGTAGAGGCCTGGCCACCTCCACACACACGGGGGCCTCTGTAAACACCAGCTGCCAACCCACCACTTCAGGGGTCTGTGCACCCAGAGCGAGGAGCCAGGGTAGGCTGTGAGCTCCTGGCACCCGTATGCCAGGCCTGGGGTCTAGTGAGTGATGGAACTTACATGTTGAGGACTGGTGTGGGCGTTGGGGACAAAGGCCTCATATGCAGAACCCATGTCCACACAAACACCCCACGGATTATCTGCACTAAAGTCTCAATTTCTAAGTCAGATAAAATATTAAAATGTGCAAGTGCAAGATGTGGAAGAGGAGCTGGCTGGGCTTAGGTTAGGAGGAAAAGGGTCTGATAGGGGTGGGCCAGTGCCAGCACTGGACACATGGGCTAGCTACAGAGTGCTGCTGGCCCAGCTAAGAGACAAGCCAATATCCACACGCAGCCAGCACCTCGCCAGTTACCCAAGGGATCCGAGAAGTAGTTGGGATGGGTTGAGGTCTGCTCACAGGAGGAGCAGGTTGGAAAGGCAGTCTATCCTGTCCACCCCCAGAGGTCAGTGAAGAAGCCAGAGATGTGGTGCGTGGAGAGGAGGGGGACAAAGATGCCATAGGCCCCTGCCACCCTGTAGGAGGCACAGACCAAGGGCCCAGGACATATCTTTAATCAGCTCCCACCCAGGGCCTGAGCCTGACAGAGGCCTAGGTTCGCCAAACCAGAGCCCAGAGAAAAGACTGCTGCAGCACACAGAAGGCACAAAGCAAAGCTGCACATGGTGGTCTAACTACTAATTCACGGGAGGGGGAAACTTCAGGGTGCCCCTTGTAAATGAGGCCGAACCACATTCAGCGATGCCACAACCACTGCCCGGCACCCTCACCTGAAGAAGCCTGGCTGAATGCCAACTATGAGACCCCACTCCCTTCCCCAGGGCCTGGGGCCCCACACCACTCCATATGGACACCAGTTCTCGATGTCTCCTGGTGAGAGGCTGCCTGGGCAGGGCTCAGCTCTGCAGTCACCACTGGCCTGAGCAGAATAGCGACAGCACCCACTGGCTTCTCTTCTATTTCAGGGTGGCCCAGCTGGGGTGTATGGACCTGAGGGTGAGACTTAGATAGCGTCCTAAACCTCCTGAGGAACACCGAGGTTGCCATGTGTGTGACTGCTCACCTCCCAATACTGCCCTGAAACCCCACTACTCTGAGGCAGAGAGAGGTGGCCTGCATACCCCTCCCAACAGGCCTCTCCTTAGAGCCTAGGGGCTGCAAGAACATCCAAGGTCTCACGCCAGCTCCCACCCCTTTCCTCCTGAAGCCTCCAGACCCAACATAGGCTTAGGTGTGAGGACTCCATAAAGTAGAACTGAACCTTGCCCTCCTTGGGAGAGAGGTAAGGCCCCTGCCCCATAGATCCTAAGAGCTCAGTTGTGAGCTGGAAGACAGTGGGCCAGCAGATGCTGCAGCCCAGCCAAGGGACAAGCTGATACCCACACACAGCCGGCACCTTACCAGGTACCCACGGGATGCTCCTGGGTGAAAACAAAGTGGCTGGCCTGGGTCCAGCTGACACCCAGCCCAGGTCTGTCCACTGCAGGGCGGTCACCAGGCTCCAGAGCCCTCCCCGCTATCCAGGCCCTCCCTGGGTAAGACCCTGACTCCACATGCAGGCCTGGCCAAGTGCTAACGTAGACCCAGCCTCCTCAGTGGCTAGGCTGGGCTGCACCTACCCTGATTTGCCCAGCCAGAAGCTCAGTCCCAGAGAACTTTGCACAATATTAGCTGCACGCCAAGGCTTTGATGGACAGCCCCAGCCAGGGCAGGCCAGAATGCCCTGCTGCACACGCTAGAGCCAAGCCCCCAAGAGCCTGGATACCCCAAGAAGCAGCTCCTGTAGCGCCCACCCAGGCTGCCGGTAAGATGCTGATGGCAGGAGGAGCGGGAAGAGGGCCCCTCCCAACTCGGAGCATCACAGAGCCTCCCAGGACAGACGGTGGCTTAGACTCTGGCCTACAGGTCACCAGCAGCATAACCCTGGGCTTGCTGCTTCCCCTCTCTGGGCCTCATTCTACTTAGGCACAAAAAATGACAAAGACCGGAGTCGCCTCGTCATGTGGGGTGAGACAAGCATGGCTTGGCCCCAACACATGAGAGGAACAGAATAAACACCCCACCAAGGCCATCCCACAGCAGAGCCTGGCTGGCCCCTCACATGGCCCCCACCTGCAGAACCTCAGAAGGGACTCCTGGCACAGATATGTGATTTCAACAAAAGCCCCTCCCTCAGCCCTGGAGCCCCCAAACCCATCCAAGCCACAGCAATCCCCCCCAAGCCCCTCTGCAAATGGCCCAGGACTGGGCATTTGTACCTGTTCCCTCAGGACGTCACCCAGCAGCCCCTCCCTCTACCTGAGCACAGGTATGTCACACGCACCGACCAGCTTCCCCCTGGGCTATAAGAGGGTCTTAGAAAATACCCAGCCACCCCAACCCTTCTGGAAACCAAGCCCTGGTCAGTAGGCCTTTTAGGCCCTCTTTCAAGCCTGGCATGCATGGCCCCCTCAAATCCTAGGCCCACGAGAGCAGCTCACCATCCAGAGCATACCTGAGGGCACTAACCCCAAAACTGCTCCACAGCCCAGCTGCAGGTCCCCTCACCATGCCCATCAGGGCTGCAGGGCACCCCATATCCCCCATGTTTGGCCTGGGTCTCCTCAGTCTCTTTACTCAAGGGGCCTAACAAGGGACCTCACAGTGTCCAAGGAACAAAGTTCTTCTGGGTAAAGCCAGAGCTCTAATTCTCCATAATTCAAGTTTGAGGGTTTGAAGTCCTGGACCTGTGGCTCCTGTTATCACGCTAACCCCAAGAGCCAAGACCTCAGTGGGAACCAGTCAATCCCACAGTCAGGCTCCTGCTCAGAATGTGGATACTCCCTGGATTGAAAGGCAACTCAAATGACAAGCAACCACCATGAGAAAACAAAAGTTCTCACGTGGCCAGAGTCCAGAAACTTTGTCCTCTCTACACTCTTGTTTTGGATACCTAGGCAGATAAATTTCCATAGCTCTTTTCTGCTACCTTTCTCACCTCAAAGCATGAGCCAGGAACTAGAGAAGAGGAGCCCAGGCCAGGTGACCAGGCAGCCCCACAGGGAATTCCTTAAACATCATTTAGAACAGAGCCTGCAGCACCAGGCATGCTGACAGTGACAGGAGGCTCCCCAAGGCCTGTGACCACACTGGCTGGGCCCTGGGCAGAGATGGACCCACCCGTTTCCTAGGTTTTTTGCCAATGTGACTGCCAATCAAGTAACCAGTCCCCTTGCGCCAGGGCCTGAGGCAGGTCCTGGTGGAGACTGGAGGCCTTGGGGTGAGAGGCACAGCAAGACATACCCCACAGGGCAGAAACTGGCAAGTGCCCCGTGACAGGAGGACAAGCATCCTGTGGCAGAAGAGAGGATGGCTCCAGCACAGGGGCACTGCCTCTGTAGGGCCCTGGAAGAGAAGCAGTGGGGAGGGGGCACCCAGGCAAGAGGCACAGGAGCAAAAGGCTGGAGGGGTGAGGTGTGTTGCTGACAGGCTAAGGTCTGAGGCCAGGAGTGGTGGGCCAGAAAGTCCGTTGGGGCCACATCCTGTGAAAGACCCCCCCTGACTACTCCTTCACCCTGATGGAGGTCACAGGGAACTTTTTTCTGGCAGGGAGCCCAGTGAGGGGTTGGGAGAGCTTGTGGCCCCTCCCTCCAGACACTGGTCCACAGCTCAGGGCCTTGGCTGATGTCTGCAGGGTCACACCAGGTGTGCCATACAGAGAACACATTGGGCCCTGTGGGAAGGGTTGGGGGACAATCTCGAAAGGAGATCAGGAAAAGGTTGCGTCTTCAATGCTCCAGCCACCAGAAAGGCTGCACTGTTGCTGGAAGAGGTGGTCACATATGCAGAGGGGGCTGGGTCACATCGCCCTGCCGCCACAGTTCCGTGTCTACAGCAGGTGCCTGTTGACCACTCCTGCTTGAGTGTCCTGTTGCAACTCCGGTCCTCCTGCCCCCACCTGGGTGCTGCCTGGGACTCTGGAGATGTCAGGCCAGTCACTAATGACACACCCAACACCCACACAAAGAACATCAAAGCCAGCATCTGCTGAACCTACTCTGTCCCTGATCTGACCTGACCTAACTTAAAGTAGGCCATGGTGAAAACCATTTGCATGAGTGCCTTGCTCTTATGCTAAAGCAGGTTTCCCAGCCCAGGTGTGTGGCTTGATGTGCTAGATGTGTGGGAGAGCCAGCTGCGTGAAGCCAGGTGCTCAAACTCCGGAACAGGTGGGTAAGTCTGCTCGAGGTGAGCTCTTGCCACCACCAAGGCTCCCCCGGTGGCATGGGTGTGGGGTCTGGTGGCCACAGCACTCTCAAGTTATCATGCACTCAGCCAACTCCAGAGGCCCATGGAATTGTCCCCTGCAGACTCAGCCAGACACAGTGCACTGGGCTCACCATGGCCACTGGTTATTCTCACCCCACAGCTGGGCGCCACCCGAGACAGTCCCCAGACGCATAACATGGCTGGCGCCTGCTCCAAGCCATATATCCTGGTGGAGTCAGGAGAAATCTTGCTGGTAGGAACAGAGAATGGAACGCACTGCATGCCTGAGACCAGCCACTAGAAAAGGCCAGTCAACACGGCACACCAAAGCAGACCCCCAGAAATGGAGGGGCTGAGCCCAGGTCAAGAGGTTAATGGCCAGTAGTGGGACCCAACCAGGGACATCCAGAAGGCTGTGTACCTGCCTGTTTTGAGACAGCATGTATAGGGCCTACGTCATTTATGACCAGATCCTCCTGGGAGCAAACCGAGCTCACATATGTCCAGGCCCATCCCAACCCCTACCCTCAATGTCCCCATCCATGGTCACATACAATGGGGAGCCACCAAGAAGCCTTCCCTCCTTCCTCCAGCTCATCCCTCAGGCCCCTCATGGGCACTGCTATGCATCCTTGATCCGTGGCAGAACTCTAGTTAACCCTTCTGGAGCCAAGGGCTCTGCCACTGATCACATGTTCTAGAGCTTTCTCTAGGCCTCCAGAGATGAGAGGGAAACAACTCCCTATCAAGGCCCAAGCTGTCACTTGGGAAGAACAGAGGTAGGGCAGGGGCCAATGCTAAAGCCTACATACAGCTTAGCGTCATGGGCTCTCCTTGCTCTTCCCTGTTTCCAGGGAAGCTGCTGAGCAGAGCCCACTAGGTCATGGGAGGGCCACAGGTCAGGGCTACCTCAGCTCCTCTACTCTCTCCATCACAGCTGTTTAGTTGCCTGCCTCCAGCTTGCCCAGGACTGAGCTCAGCTCCCAGCAAAGTGCAGGCCGGTTTGAACCAGCCAGGCTCAGAGGCCCCATCACCGGTGGCTCTGGCCAGAGGCAGAGCTTTGGCTCCCTGTGCTGAGTGGACCAGGAGGCAGCACCATGTGGCCTGTCATCATGCCAGGTCCAGGTCTAGCCCACTCACAGGAGGGGGGGAGACCCCAAATACCCCTGGGACCCTCCTCCCTACCCACCATTGTCTTGGCTTTTTTGGGCTCTCATTTAAGACCCAAGGAAGGAAGAGTTCTTCCACCTAAAAGGATCAAAAGATCACGGGCAAGGAAAACAGGAGCTGGAGAGGGGACAGCTCCTGAGGGTACCTCCAAGGCTGAGGGTCTGTGGGACGTGCTCCTCCAGTTGGGCCCGAAGGCCTGTGGTATTCCTAAGCTAGGGCCTCTGGCCAGGAAATCAGGCAGAGAGCCAGTGCCCTCGTCCCAAAGAACTCAACTCATTTCCCTGCCAATGCCTTCTCTTTCCTCTCTCTGTCACCTGGGCACGCCAGGGTCCTCCTAAGCTACGTCATGCCAAAGCAGGAAAGGATTTGGAGATCTAGAGGCAGGGGAAATGGCAACCCAGATTAGCCTGGTACTGCTTACTACAAAAATTTTCCTCTCACCCATGGCCCCCAGTTTGAGTAATAGCAGGAGACAAAGCCCCATCAGCCATGATCAGCTCCTGTTAAGTGCAAAGAAAGGTGATAGAGAACCTGTTCCATTCCTCAAAAGGATTCTGGAAGGAAGCAGTATCAGTGGTGTGGGGGTGGGGTGGGGAGAGACGGGTGGACAAAGAAGGGAGCACACTGTAAACTAATTCTAGGCCCAGAGTGTGGCCCTTGCTGCTATATGACAGCCATGTAAGATCCGCCTGGGCCAAGTCCCCTCTCTGATGGCTGTGGCTGGTTAAGGACGGAGTCCAGCCACCATTCTGGATTCTCAGATGGTAAAAGGAGGGTGGACACACCTCCTGGAGTGCTGGTAGCCTGAGAAGCCAGGCCTGCTGTGGGTAAAGTAGGATGGGGTGGGAGTCTAACTTAGGACATTAGCATGTACAGAAAGCATAAGGTCAGTCTGGGAATAGAGGAGGGACCCAGACTGGGCTTTGATGCAGGTAGTTCATCCAGACCAGGAAATGAGGGGAAGGAACAGGGGAGGGAAAAGAGGTGATCCACTCCGTTCAATGCTCTTTCAAAATGAAAGGCAAAGAGAGCTCTTTCAATAAGGAGGTAGAAGGTATTTGACAAGAGCTTAAAGACAGGTTTCGGGGGTGTGGCTACTAAAAGAATAGAGACAGAGCTCTTGAGTGAAGAGGAAAGACCAGGGTCTCCCCAAGCCCAGGGAGCTCAAGCATGAGGGGGAGCAGGCTCCGAGGCGTGGGGGGGGGGGGGCATGAGGGGGAGAGGAAGGGGCGCGGAATGTGGGTATCTGTCACCAGCTTTCTCTGCGGGCAGCTTGAGAGGGTGAGCTGGGGAGTGCTGAGGTGGGGGCCGTGGGGAAAACCGAAGAGTAAAGAAGCGGAAAGATAAGATTTGGATCTAGGAACAAGGGAAGTCAGTACAAGAAACTGGTTACGAGTCGGAAATAAAGTCCTAACAGAAAGAGAATGAAAAGCTTCCGAAGAGCCGCCGGTGTCCCGACTGTTGGGCCCCGGAGCTCAGACCTGCCTTCCGAGGATACGCGGTGCCCAGGGACGGGGGCGGCCGCGGCGGGGCTGCAGCCGGGCTGGGTCGGGGTCGGGCCGGCGGCCCTACCTGGTACACGGAGGCCTTAGGCAGGTCCAGGCAAACGGTGCAGCACAGCACCGAGTAGAGCCGCTCCTCCAGCTTCCCGCTGCCCGCCGCCGCCGCCGCCGCCGCCGCCTCGGCTGCCTCGGCCGCCCGCAGCCGCTTCTTGGGCGGCGCGTCGGGGTCGCCGGCCGCCTCCTGCAGCTGCCGGGCGCCGGCCAGGCCCGCCTCGTCCGGGAGCCCGGGCCCCGCCGCCTCGCCCAGCGCCGCTGCCGCCGCCGGGCCCGCGGCCGCCCCCGGCCCGGCCCCGACCCCGACCCCAGCCCCGACCCCGGCCCCAGCCGGCACGGCGCCGGCGGGCCCCGCGGCCGGCCCGCCCCCGCCGGCCTCCTCCGCGCCGGACATCGCGGCCGGTCGGCCCGGCGGGCGGGTGCCGGCGCGCACCCGCGGCTGGAGGTTAGGGGCGCCGCGCGCTCCCGCCGCCCTCTCGCTGCCGCCGCGACCCCGCAACCCGCTCCCTGCGCCGCCGCCTCAGTGGGTCTGGCCCGCGCGTTGCCCCGAAGCTGCCGCGGCCACCGACCCCGGCGCGGCCGCCATCTTTGTTTTCGCTGCGCGCTCCCCCTGCCGCCGCCACCGCCCCCTCGGTCTCCCTGTCACGTGAGCTGTGCGGGCCCAATGGAAGAACCGCTCAGGGCTAGACGGCACGTCAGCCAGATCCAATGGGCGCGCAAGAACGCCCAAGGGCCCGCCCCTGCAGAAAGTAGGCAGGAAGAGGGCGGGGCCCAGGGCGACCAGCGGAGGGGCGCGCGCCCGGGGCAGGGAAATCCTAGGGTTGGGGGCGTGCGCGCCGCTTCCGGTCTGTCTAGGGTGCGGCCCACACCCCCGAGGGCCACCCGGATGGTGGGCATCCCTGGTCAGCCACATTGGGGTGTGCTTGCGCCTTTCCCCCAACACTCAGGCTTGCGCACAAGAAGCTCTGGCCCGGCTCTGCGGGCCACTCAGGTCCTTCTAGTGTGGGACCAGGTGTGCTTCCACAGGACGCAAGCATAGGTAATCCGGAGAAAGGGCTCTGGACCCCGAATCTAACCCACTGTTCTGCCCAAACGCATTTCCTAACCCTGGGGTTGGGAGCTGAGGAGGGGTCCACTTAGGAAAGTGAGGGTCTTGGGAAATCAGGACCTGCCTTGCACAGGCCAGTGGGCAGAGGAGTACATGTCAAGTCAGCTCTGAGTGGGACAGCTGTATTTCTGAGGACAGCTGTAATACAGCTGCAGTACAGCCCTGGCAGCCCATGAAGGTCACTGTCCCAGAGGGCCACCTGCCAGGCTGTGCCAAGGATATTCAGAACTTCCCTATGTCCCAAGAGAGCAAGGGTCCAGGAGTAGGTCTTCTCAATCTAGGGGCAGAACAAAGGTGACAGCAGGATGTCAGGCTGGGTGAGGCCCCAGGGCTAGTTCCAGGACAGCCCTTTTCTTTGCACAGGGAAACCAGTTGCCCTGGAGCTTTAGAGGACTCACTGGAGGACCCCTCCCTCGATCCCCTTTCAAGAATGGGCAGATTCCATATTCCTGCTGAATCCCTAAGGTTTATTGGAGACCAAGCCTTTCTCTGAATCCAAAACCATGGCCTGCCCAACATCACGCCCCAAAATGTGCCTGAGACCCCATCTCCTTAATTCTGGTCTAGGTGAGTCCCCAAACTCAGCCAGAGAAAGGAAAGTGCCCAGATTCTGTCTCCTGACCAAGACATCCATCACCGTGTGGCAAGAAGCTCTCTTTGGGAGGCAAGAGAGTCCATCCTTAGGGAAGGAGGCCCGCAGGAGCAGGCCTGTGGGAGGGGGAGGTGGTAGCCAGGGCAGAAGCCCCACCTTGCTGTCTGCAAACATCACTCCCACTGCAGGCGCTGTGTGTGCAGGGCTCGGTGGTAGGCCCAACTGCCTGCAGCCAGGGCACAGCGACAGATGTCCTCCTTTGGAAGCAGCAGAACTTTGTCCTCCTCCAGCCGGCTCAGGAGGCCTGCAGCCCCCAACATTGCACCCCCCCACATTCCATAAGTGTTGGTCGTGAAAACAGCCACAATGAGGATGGTCACTGCAACCACCAGTACCACTGCCTGACCAGCCACAGAGCGGCCCTCAGCACCAAGGTGGTCACCAGCCACTGCCAGCACCATTCCTCCTCCCAGGAGCAGGTTGGCAGAGGAGCGGTCCCCATTCACCCAGTGGAAATCGAAGGCCAGAAGGGGCAGGCCGATGACAGTGGCCACCCAGGCTCCAGCAAGATAGTCTTCATCTGTACCCAGCCCTGGGGCCAGCAAGGTGGCAGAGGCCAAGGCCTGGAGCAGGAAGCCAGCGGCTGCCCCTCGGCTTGCCTGTCAGCACAAGGATAGGAGGAGATGTGGGGGTGGGGAGCCAGGACTTTCTTTTAAGGAGAGAAGGGTGTGGGGGTCTCATGCAACCCTGGCCCCCAGACTCAACCTCCCACCACCCTTTCCCTGATTTGGGGAACTGGACCTGATTCAGGTCCTTGCAGTTTTGGAGTGGGATACACCCCTGCCCAGCCCCCAGTGTACTCACCTGCGCAGTGCTCACCGCTGCGTGCAGAGACACCACTCCCAGCGCTAGGTGGGACAGGGTCGTGCTCCACTCACTCCACAGCTTGGGGGCCATGCCGCCTCTGGTGGTAGTGAATGTGAAACAGGAAGGGGATCCTCAACTTTGGAGAGGAAGAAAACGCGAAGCCGGCGACCAGGAGCCCTAAGGGCGACTCTCCAGGACTTCCAGTTTCCAGAGCCCCATTTCTAAATATTGGGATAGGCTCGTCCAAAACTTTCCGGAGCCCCGGGGCCACTGGGCACAATTGTGGGGAAGAAGAACCTAATTTGTCCGGGAAAAGGGAGAAAGCGGCGCAGGGCCTGATCTGGGTGGGCGTGAGCTCTGGGGCCCTGGAATCCAAGTGGGGGTGCCGGACCTCGGGGAGAGTTGCGCGCAGGCCCACTCGGCCTGGTTTCTGCGCTCTGGGAGGCGCCGTTTTCAGAACCTGGCCTGAAGAAGCTACGGCAGAGGCCCTCAGCGGTGGCTGAGCGGCGAGGTCCCACCGCAGTGGCGAGCTGTAGACTGGCGTCGCCCACCACCTAGCCACCCGCCAGCTGCCGCCAGGTCTCCGGCTTCTTCCCAGGGTTGGCGGGGCGCGAACCAACGAGAGGAGCGGAGGCTAGAGCGGTGGGTGGGGGCGGGGCCTGGGCGGAGGGGACGTTCTAGGAGAGCAAGAGGAGGTTGTCAGAGCGGAGAGGAGACTAGGAGGAGGGAGCTCTGTACCACGATCGGGGCGTGATAGCCGAGTGGTTCGGAGGGACTCCGTGGTGAGGGGAGAGGCTGTGAAGGGATGGGCCTGAGAAAGGGGCGGGTTGTAGGCGGAGCCGTGAGGGGAGAAGATTGGCTGTGAGCGGTATGGGCGGAGCTGGGAAGGGAGGGGTGAGTGAGGAGGGGAGGGGAGGGGCTGTGAAGAGATCTGGGCGGGACTGAGGCGGGGCTATGAGGAAGGGGTTACGTGGGGAGGGAAGCTTGGACTCCCCCGGGCTGATGGCTCTAAGGGGCGAGAGCTGTTGGGCCTCTGCCGAGGGTTTAGGAAGGATTCCGAGGAGGGGGTGTGTGGAGGCCGTGGGCGCTCTCAGCCCCGGGTCTCCGTGAAGTAGGAGTGGGAGGCGCGGGGCAGGTGTCCAGGTGCAGCCCCGGGGACCCCTGTTTCTGGCATCCCCTTTCCTCGCGCGCGCGTCCTCCACTCGCGGGGGCAGGGCCGTGGGGGCGGCCGCCTCGAGCATGCGCACCGGCTTTGCAGCGCGCGGGCGCGGAGTCTGGGCGCTGGGACGCGGGGCGGCGCGAAGCGGGGCCCTCTGCCGCCCCGCGCTCCCATGTACGCCTTCTACTCGCTGCTCATCTACATCTTCTACAGCCTCTTCCGTAGGGATGGCGGGGCTGCGGTGGCGGGCGACCCCGGGGACCCCGCCCAGGTGAGCTGAGCGGGCGCTGCACAGCTCGCGACCCCCTTCCCGCGAGCGGGTTTTGCGGGACCGCGCAGCGTACGTTCCCAGGGCGCTGACGCTAGGGAGGAGGGCCGTGCTGAGGACCCTGTCTCTGTTCTGGTGTTGGAAGCGGAGACCTCAGCCCCAACTCCCTTGGCCCAGTTCCTGGAGGGAAGGAGCCCCACAGGCTGCCTACCCACTCCTTCGGGGTCTCGCTGCTCCCTCCCTAGAGTGCCGGTGGCAAGCCCGGGGGTCGCCGCCGCTCCGACCAGCCCACGGCAGAACTGTGGACAGAGCTGACAGGCCTGGTCGGTAGGTGCTGTCGGTGCATCGGGAGCGCTGCGTCCCCGGGGCCGTGAGAGAACCCCGACGTCGGAGAGAGGGAAGGGTGCCCGTGACCTCTTTGGGAGGGAGGAACACAGCCGGTGCCTTCTGGTGGCCTAGCCTCCAACACGTGAACCGCAAGCCTCCCTTTCCCGCTATCAGGCCTCACAGGCTGCTCCGGGTCTGAGGATGGGCCAGAAGAGGGAGCCGAGGGCCGCTCTACCGACGTCTCCCTGGAAGAGGCTCTCGTGCGTCTTGCTGAGTTCCTCTCCGTCCAGCTGGGGGCGGAAGAGAGCTGCCGGAACCCTGACCTGACCAAGGTGAGCGGTTCCCCGAGGGTCCTTCTCCGGGAAACTCATACTCTCTCCACGGCCCTGGGTCTCCCCGTGGCTGTCATCACCTCAGTCTCTTCCGCTCAGATTCTTATCTCCTTTACAGCCGAGTGATGTCCCCCCACTGTTGACGGTGACGGGTCAGCTCTTGGCCCTCCTGGCATGGATTCGGAGCCCCAGAGGGAGGCCGGCCCTGCCCCAGGGTATTCATCCAGCCTCGGATGTGCAGCCTCCCACACCTGCTGGTGCGTAAGGAGTAGTGAGTTGAAAAGGGAGTCGAGGGAGTGAAGCCCACCAGAAACTGAGTGGCCTGGAGTTTGGGGTCCCATGCCCAGCCTTGCTCCCTAGGTGTCCCCTCCCTCAGGTTAGAGACCTCGTCAGTCCTAACTGGGTCCACCCCACCCCAGGATCCCCACCTCAAGAAGAAAGCCCTTCCCTTTCACCAAGGGGTGAGGCCCAAGGGCAGAACCCTCCCCAGTTGGAGGAGGACCAGAGGGCTTGGCAGCGGCTGGAGCAGCTCATCCTTGGACAGGTGAGGGGCCCAGAAGGGAACCAGACTGGGGTGGGAGGGAGTGGAAGGAGATGCTCCACCCTGTGCTCCTCCCTCCTTCCCAGCTAGAAGAGCTGAAGCAGCAGCTAGAAGTGCAGGAAGAGGAGCTGGGCCGCTTGCGCCTGGGTGTGGTAAGGCCTCTGGGGGTGGGGCTCCAGGAAGGGGACAAGAGATGGGCCCCAACTTTCAGGTGAGTTAGATGGCCTCTTTCTCCGCCAGGGGGCGACAGACTCAGAGAAAAGGGTTCAGCATCTAACCCTGGAGAATGAGGCTCTGAAACAGAGCCTGAGCCTCACTCGGGACCTCCTGCTGCACTGGGGCCCCGGCCCCTCCACCAGGGCCCCCCAGGTATCCTCCTTAGCTGCCACCATTTCTGCAGTCTGGGGCTTCTGAACACTGACTTCCTTAGAATCTAACGCTGCTCAAACAGAGGCAGGGGGACATCTCTGACCTTTAAGGGATTGTGGACAGGCCCTGGGATGGTCTGTGCAAAGTCGCCCAAACAAGGAGACCAATGCCCATGGGAGAACACCTTGAGCCTGTCCCATGGCTCTCCAAGTGACTGACCCCAGGAGAGCAGAGGGACTTGGGGAAAGGAGTCCTGTCTGGAGTTGGGAAACATGGATTCATGAGCAGCTCTGCCTGGCCCTCTGAGTTCCCCATCCATGAAATGGGGCTGCTGGAATGCCCCTCCCCGAGTTCCCTCCTCGCTCCATAGCTGACATGGCTCCCACCCTTCCTGCAGGAGGAGGCAGAGGCATTGCTGGAGCTCCAGAGTCGGCTTCAGGAAGCCCAGGACACCACAGAGGCACTTCAAGTCCAGGTGGGCGCTGAGCCCAGGGGCCGGGAAGTCTTGGTGCACTGGGAGGAGGGTATCTGAGGCAGGGCCTGGTAAGTGCCTAATTCCTCAGTGACAGGGGCGGAATTGGGTGGGACAGCTGGGGGTGCAGGAGGTGCAGCTGCAGGGCCTTCGGGGGGCCCTTCGGCAGCTCCAGCAGGAGACTGAGCAGAACTGCAGAAGGGAGCTGCAGCAGATGCATGGGCAACTGGCAGGTAAGGGCCGGGTCCAGAGGGCTCATGGGAAGAACAGGTGGTTTGGGCTTTCCCTCAAAACGAACTCTCCCTGCCAGGACTTCGGGCACGTATGGCCAGTCTGCGACAGGGCTGTGGGGACCTCCGAGGACTGGTCAGCACATTTACCCAGAGCTGTCAGTGTTCACTCAGTGAGGCCCGGGGCCAGGTTAGGACCATCTGCCCCCCTCTCCAGAACATGCTCTCTTGGCAGCCCAGTTGCTGTTCTTCCATGGGGAGCCCTGGTTCTTTCTTCCTTCCCAGCCCCAGGGAGCTGCCTGCTCTAATGGAGGTTGTAGGCTCTGGAACCAGAACAGCTTGTGATCTCACACACCCTGGGTGTGATCTCATTTCCATCTGTGCAAACTGGGGGGACTGTAAACCCTTCACAAGATGGCCAGCCCCAGAGAAGACAGAGGTCTTCCCATGATCTTGGCTCCCGAGGCTCTGAATTTCCATCCTGGGCCCACTGAACGATGGCCCTATGGGCTGAAAGCCACTGGAAGCTGTAGATCACCATATTGCCCTCGTACCCGGCCCACCCCCAACTCCTCTGGTGCCCCCACTTCCTCACATCCCTATTCCACCAGGTATCCTGGGCCCTGGGGGCGCTGTCAGCTGGAGGGGCTGGAGCTCAGCTCCCTGAGGAGCAGCAGGGGCCCCCAACTGGATGCCCCGGGCGGCTGCTGGAGCTCAAGGGTATGGCAGGCTTGGGAAGTGGAGGGGTGGGGGGGCAAGCTGGAGGAAGTGGAGCCTCTGCATGCTTCAGGGCCTGGGAGGCAGCCCACTGACCTCATCTCCATCCCAGGAAATATCCGTGTGCTGTGTCGACTGAGGCCAGGGACACCCTCCAGCCTGGTAAGCTTGGAGCCTGGCCCCAGCGGCACTGTCACCACCTGCTATCGAGGGCGCCAGCGTCGCTTCCGCCTGGACTGGGTCTTCTCTCCGGAGGCCAGCCAGGAGGAGGTGATGCTCCGCCCTTGCCCCTGTTCAGACCTTCCCTCATACAGCCCCAGAGTCAGAAGAGGCTCCGGGTTCCCCTTCATCTGGCTTCCCCAGTGTCTGGACTCCAGTGAGGGGAAGGGAGCAGGAGGATCTGGGAGGCAGGAATGACAGCCTAGCTGGGTACCTCCTTTCCTTCCAGAAATTTCCCTCTGCATCCCCCTACCAAGCTCTGCAGTTCTGGTGTAAACAAGCCTTTTATGGTTTAACAGGAAGGTCAACATTTTAAAAAGTAACTTTTTTCCAGGAAACTAAGGAAGACGAACTTGTCTGAGATGACGGTTACTGCTCACAGAGTTGGCTGCAGGGCACAGCTAGGGTGCTGCTGTGGTGGGGACACTGCTGTGACCCTGTTACCCCCCTTCCAGCCCTGGTGGGGTGGGCCAGCTCTGAGGCCAGGCTCGTCTCCTTGCCTTGTGGCCAAGGAGCCAGTGGGGGCATAAGGGTGAGCAGGTGGCGTTGCGCCTCAGCGCTCTCCCACTGCCCGGTGCAGATCCCAGTGCAGATCCCGCTCTCCTTCTCTCCTCCCCTTTCAGGCCAGGCCCAGCTCCCCACCACCCTCCTTCACACACTCCTTGTCTCTGTCCACATGCTTTGCCGTCAGAACTTCCAAAGCTCAGGAAATGGAGACTCAGAGCTGGGAGGGGATTAGGGAAGGGGCAGAGCTAACAGATTCCAACCTGTGTTGGCCTCACAGGGACACAGGGTGATGAGGGTTTGGCAGGTGGTCAGGGCTCCCTCCCACACTTCCTGGAGCACCCCAGCTGTTTTACACCTGTTTCTCTCTTTCACACACTTCCCTTGGCCTCAGCCTGCATCCCAAGTTTCAGCAGCCCTGTGCAGGCCCCTCCTTGTCCACTGCTTTCTGGGCAGCCCTCTGGACAGGGCTCTCCAATTCAATGTGTCTGAATGAAGGACACAAAGGCATATTTCACTGAGCCCCTTCACCTGTGTTTCCCATCTGTGCACGGTCACCCCCAGTGCTTCCTTCCGTTCGTGGAATCTTTAGTGACCTCACTGGCAATTCTGGATTCTGCCCTCATTGCTGGCAGCCAATGCATGAGGCAGAATTCACAGGCTACTCAGTTGCCAGACCCCCGGGCACAAAAGCTGGCCGTGCTGTTGCTCAAAAGCTGCTGTTGGGGTCCAGATGCCAACAGGATACAAGTCCCAGCCCCACCTCCCCCTCAGCTGCCTCTCTGCACCCTTGCAAGGCCAGGGTTCCAGTGATCTTGGCTGGCCACCATGCTGCACGCCTGTGGGGCCTTTCTGGGCTGATCATTTGTATGCCAAATGCTGCTGGGCCTCTTGGTACATGCTCCCCTTTAATCCCTACAACAGGTGCCACTATAGTCATCACCTCACAGAGGGAAAATCTTGGCCTGGAAGGATGATATATGCTTTGCTTCCAGTCACACCTGGGGTTTGAACCTGGCAGCCAAGCCCAGCATTTGGGCTTTTGGCTGCTGCTCCCTGGGCCTCCCTAGTGGTCCTCAGAATTCCAGTGCCCTGTGTCTCCTGTTTCTTCTCTTGTCACATTCCTTCCCTTCTTTGACAAATTCTTGTAAATGCCACCTTCTCCAGGGAGCCTCCTCTACCTGTTGGGAGATCCACACTTCCCCCATGCTTCCCTAGGGCCATCCTCCCAGGGGAATCAAGCTTTGTTTCCACTGTGTCTCCGTCCAGGGGCTTAGGACTCCTCCCAACCCTCCTACCCCTAGGTCTTCAGGGAGCTGGAGCCAGCCGTCCTGTCCTGCCTCCAAGGCTACAGCGTCTGCATCTTCACCTACGGTCAGACAGGGACAGGGAAGACCTACAGCATGGAGGTGGGAAGGGGGGACCCTGGGTGGCTCATGGGGCCAGGGGCTCAGATGGGAACCTGATGCGGCACCCCACCCTGTGCCCAGGGCCCACCAGAGGACCCTGGCATAGCTCCTAGGGCACTGCAGTCACTTTTCCAGGAGATGGGGACTGGAGGGCAGCACCGTGTAACTCTCAGCATGGTGGAGATCTACAATGAAGCTGTCAGGTCAGGGCCTGCGGCGCCTCCTCCACACCCTGCCCCCTGTCGGTGACCCTAGGACTCTCAGAAACCAAGCCCTTCTCTTTCTCTGCAGGGACCTCCTAGCCCCAGGGCCTCCTGAGCGCCTGGCCGTGAGGCAGGGCCCAGCAGGCCAGGGGGGCATTCAGGTGGCTGGCCTCACCTACTGGGACGTTCCAGACCTGGAGATGCTTCACCAGGTAAGGCTGCCCCGGGTGGCAACGCACTCACTGCTCCTCCCCCTCC
>CM053569.1:283707-366627 GCA_028646485.1 Cryptoprocta ferox | reverse complement strand
CGTCGCTGCTTGACACTGGCGCCGCCGACCCGACCCGAGGGACTCCACCTTGCTGTCTGTAGGCCCCGCCCTGGCTCCTGCTCCACGGTTTACTCATTAGCCAGAGTAAGACAACTGGGAGGCTCTTCCCTCACTTCCAGGCTCTCTCAGAACTTCTTGCTAGATATTCTTGATTCTGGCCCTTTCTATCCATCCCTTCCACCAAATAGCCTGCCTCTGTGGCTCCTCGTTACCCTCTGGGATTACAGCAGTTGCCCCTGACTGGTCTGGGCTCTGTCTTAGCCCCTTGCTCCTATCTTTCTCATCTTAGAGTGATTGATTTGAAAATGCATATCTGATTCTTGTACTTTCTTGAAACTTCCTCATGGACTTCTGAATAACACTCACCTGTCTTTGCAGACTAGTCCCCATCCTCTGTCCCTTCTCTCGACCCCTGAACACTTTTCCATGTGTGCTTCATGCTGCCTCCATACTGAACTCCTGTGTGGTGGTGGAAAGGAGAGAGCAAACTTTCCCTCACCCCTTCTAAGCTCTGTGACCTTGGGCAAGTCCTCATCAATACAGCAGGCTGAGAAAGGACAGAGAGATATACGAATGTCGGGCTCTCCAGATGCCCAGGGAAGAGGGTCCCTTGGAGGAGGGACTTGACTGCCAGGCACCCTGTTAGGGCAGTTATGAAAAGGTCCAAAGGGGGAAGTTGGATTCTGGGCTGTGTCCTTCTTTGGCAGCTATGGCAAACAAAGCCTGAACACATTGGTGCTGGCAGAGGAGCACGTGGGAGGTGGGGCCGTGGAGATAGAGCCGACAGACAAGTCTTCAAGGAAGTTTCAGTGTGAGGGAAAGGAGCGTGTGGGGGAGGTGGAGGGATCGGAGTTGACTTGAATGGGGAGGTCCATGGAGATCTAGAAGGATTGTGGACTTGGGCAGAGGAGTAACTGACAACTTCAAGATCCCTGTAGATAGAAGGGGGCTGGGGTACAGAGCAGAGGTGGAGGGTGGGTGGTTGCACTGAGTGCAGAGTGGCTTGAAGAAGCCTGAGTCTTCTCCACGCTCAGCCCCGTCTTGCCATGCCAGGATTCCCTGAGGTCTGGGCCATTCTTTGATGTGACCATTGTGGTTTTGTTGATTTTGTGTGATACGCTGTTTAAGCTTCACCTCCCCCACCCCCCAGCCAGAACCTCTTCCTGTTTTGAAGGAAGGGAGGATGGTGTGGATGCGGGGGAGTCCCTGGGAGCCTCCAGGCCTCAGGCGAAGGGTCAGTCTCCTGCAGAGTCCTCCCATTGTCCAGGTAGGTTTAAATGTCCCTCCTTGTGCAGCAGGGCCCGGGGCAAAGCCTTGCTTGCCATGGCCGGTGAACCTCCTGACACACTCGTATGCACCCTTGAGTAACTTTCCTTTCCATCAGACCAGCTCACTCACAAGCTCAGGGTCTCCTTGGTCACCTTCTGTCAGGAAGTGCCAGGAACCCAGTTATTGACCAGTCAGGCACTAGGCTCAGTTCCGAGAACATGGCAGGGAAGGACATGTAAACGTTGGAACAGGGTGGAAAGATAGGAGAGTGACAAGGTAGCCACACAAGACCTCTAAGGAGGTAATGTTTAAATTGCAATCCGAGTTACAGAAAAGGAGTGAGCTATCCTAAGATCTGGTGGAAGAACTTTCCAGATACAAGGAACAGCTAGTGCAAAGTGGGAGTGATACTGAAGATGAAAGCATCAGATAAACACATGCTAGACCAGAGGTCGGCAGGGTGGTGGTGGTTTTTTTCTGTGAAAGCCTTGGATAGTAAATATTTTAGGCTTTGCAGGCCAAGTGGTCTCTGATGCAGCTATTGAGTCTGCAACTTTGTGGGAAGGGAGCCACAGACAGTACAAATGTGATGTTCTCTTTCAACAAAACTTTATTCATAGATGTTTGAAAGTTGAATTTCATATCATTTTCATATGTCACAAAATATTTTTTTCACAATTATTAAAAAATGCAAAAGCAATTCCTAGCTCATGTGCCTCATAAAACCAGATGGCAGGGGTAGTGTGCCAGTGCCTGTGCTAGACACCAAAAATGCTGTGTGTGTTAACTCACTGAATCCTCCTCAGAACCTTATGAAGAAAGGACTGTTATTCTATTTATGGTTAAGGAAACTGAGGAAAAGAGGTCAAGAAACCTGACCAATCTCGTCAGCTTCCTGCTGCTTCAAACCCAGAGTTTGAGTCTGATTCCTGAGCTCGGCTCCCGGCCACTGGTGTCCCTGGAGCTGGAGGTTTCCCTGATGCAGGAAGCAGGCAGCTGGCAGCAGGCAGCAGGTCGGTGGCTGAGTGGGAAGTGGGGAGGGAGGCGTGCAAGGAGATGGCAAGGCCACCAGGGGCCAGACCATGTGGGGTGCAGAGGCCAGGATAAAACTTTGGGAATGTGTACTTTTTTTCACATCAAACTTTATTGAGGTATAATTTACATATAACAAAACACCAGTGTGGTCTGGTGGATTCTGGTAGATGGACACATCTTTGTAAACACTGCCGTAGTCCAGATGTACAACATTCCTCCCACCCGCAGAGGTGCCCTCATTCCTCTCTGTGGCCAGCCCTCCCTCCGCTGGGCCCCAGGGAACTACTGATCTGCTCTTTCTGTAGATTCAGTGTCCCTTTTTTAGAATTTCACATAAATGGAATGCCACAGAGTGAGCACTTTGTGTCTGACTTCCTTCACCAGGCATAGTGTTTTGGAAGTTCAGGTGGTGCAGGTATCAGTAGGGCATTCTTTGCTGAGCGGGTCCAGTGTAGAGATGGACCACCATTTGATCTGTGGCTACATCTATTGATGGGCATTTTGGTTCTCTCCAGTTGGGGGCTATTGTGAATAAAGCTGCTGTGAATACTCATGTGTACAAGTCGTTATGTGGATGTATGTTTATTTCTCTTGGCTGAAATGATAGAAATGATGGGTTGAAGTGTGTATGTAACCACATAAGAAAGTGCCAAACTATTTACCAAAACTTTTGTTATCATCTTAGGTTCCCAGTTGTTCCCTGTTCTTAATTCAGTGTTGCCATCCTTTTAAAGTATAGCCATTTTCATGGATGTGAGATGGTAGCTCACATGTGAGATGTGAGATTGAAACTTTAATTTGCATTTCCCCAGTGACAGTGGTTTTGAGTATCTTTGCATGTGCTTATTTTACTGGCCGTTTGTATATCTTCTTTTGTCAAGTGTCTGTTTGAATCTTTTGCCCTTAAAATATGGATTGTTTATCTTCTGAAGTTTTAAGAATTCTTTACATATTCAGGATGTGGGCTCTTTGCCAGATATATATATATTGCAAATATGTTCCCACAGTGTATGGCTTGCCTTTTAATTTTCTTACCAGTGTCTTAAGCAAAAGACACTTTTAATTTTGATGAAGTCCAGTTTGTCAGTGTTTTTTCCTTTATGGTGTAAGTAGAGGTAAAGGATCATAGTTTTCCACATGTATATCCAGTCATTCTAGCACCATGTTTTGAAGACCATCCTCTCCCCATTGTATTACCTTAAGATTTTGTTAAAAATAAAAAATAAAAAATCAATTGTGGGGCACCTGGGTGCCTCAGTTGACCATTGGTTCTTGATTTCAACTCAGGTCATGATCTTGTGGTTGTGAGATCGAGCCCTATGTCGGGCTCTGTGCTGACAGCATCGAGCCTGCTTCGGATTCTCTTTCTCTCTCTCTCTCTCTCTCTCTCTCTCTCTCTGACCCTCCCCCACTCTCTCACTCACTTGTTGTCTCTCAAAATAAATAAACATTAAAAAAAAAAAGAAAAGCAATTGACAGTTTATATGTTGGTGTATTTCAGAAATTTCCTATTCTATTCATTGATGCTGTGCTAATATCCCACAGATCTGATTATTATAGCTTTATAATAATTTTTGAGATCAAGTAGTGTAAGTTCTCCAACTTGTCTTCTCTCTCTCTCTCTTTTTTTAATTCGAGAGAGAGAGAGAAGGAGAAAGCATGAATGGGGGAGAGGGGCAGAGGGAGAGAGAGAAAAAGAGAAAGGATCTTAAGTGGGCTCCGTGCTCAGTGCGGAGCCTGATGCGGGGCTCAGTCCGACAACCCTGGGATCATGACCTGAGCTGAAATCAAGAGTCGGATGCTCAACCAACTGAGTCACCCAGGCACCCTGCTTCTTCTGTTTTTCAAGTCATTTTGGTTCTTCAAGATATTAAGCACTTCTATATAAATTTTAGAATTAGCTTTTCCGTGTTTCCAAAAGGCATTCTGAGATTCTGATTGGGATTGTATTGAAGCTTTAGATCTATTTGGGGGAAATAATATATTTCTACATTTATTTAGTTCTCTGTTGTTAGCCTTAAAAGTAAAACTGCCATTTATTTGCCAGCAAAAATGCATTTATTTGGGTATAGCAGAGAATTGCAATCTGGGACAAGCAAGCCGCAGCAAGTGTGCACAACGGAGGGGGGGAACAGCAAAGCAGACGACAGCTGTTTTATAGAGGAGACGGGGTTGGAGTAAACCGGGGGTTGTAAGTGTAGGGCTTATCATTGGCTGGGCTGCTGCCAGGGAATGAGATCTTCCTGCTAGGGTAGGAAAGCTAGGCTGGGCCAGGTTTGTCTCCTAACAGATGGGCATTTGACAAGGAGTGGTGGGGAGTGAGAGCTCCCCCTGCTGGCCGCCCGACTGCCTTCTCAGCTAAGTTTCCCATGACTGATCCTCACATTTCCCCTTTGGATTAAGATCTCTCTTTGAAAGCATCACTAATCAAGAGGCAGGTTCTCCATATTTACTGGTTGGTTGTCATGTCACATAGGACTGTGACACGGGCACAGCATTTGGAAACACATTTGAGTAACGAAGAAGGTTAGGAGGGAGAACTCAAAGGCACTTCTCATCTGTCTTCCATATTTATTTATCAAGGTCTGAAGTGTTGGAGATCATCTCGAAGCATAGAGCCAGCATCACCTTTTTGGGTACACTGTTTTTAAGAAAAAATAATTTGACAGACAACAAGATAAAAACAATTATACAAAACAGAAGAACTAGCATAACAAATTGTGTAATGATTCTAAACTAGGATTCTGGCACGTTGGGTGGCTCAGTCGGTTAAGCATCTGACTTCAGCTCAGGTCAGAATCTCAAGGTTCACGAGCTCTAGCCCCACATCGGGCACTGTACTGACAGCTCAGAGCCTGGAGCCTGCTTTGGATTCTGTCTCCCTCTCTGCCCCTCCCCCGCTTGTGATCACTTGCTCTCTCTCTCTCTCAAAAATAAACATTAAAGAAATATAATAAAATAAACCAGGACTCTAGGTCTGAAAGTAGCCAACTGAAATATTTATTGGCATTTATTCTGACTTAGAGGAGAATGGTTCTCCCCACAAAGGCAAACCCAGAGTCGTGCATACCTCCTGGAAGTCTCTGCTTTTTTAATTTTTTAAAATGTTTATTTATTTTTGAGAGAGAGGAGAGAGACAGACAGAGTTTGAGTGTGGGAGGGGCAGAGAGAGAGAGGGAGACACAGAATCTGAAGCAGGCTCCAGGCTCTGAGCTGTCAGCACAGAGCCAGACGTGGGGCTTGAACCCATGAACCTCGAAATCATGACCTGAGCCAAAGTCGGACGCTTAACTGACCGAGCCATCCAGCCGCCCCCTTCGATCTAATAGAATTTTAGCCACAGAAGAAGGATTGGCCTGTCTAGAAAAGAAACCTTTTGTCCATTGAGAAAACATACAAACCATGACTAAAACCTATTTATACCCGCGAGATGGGAAAGCTGTGTGAAATCCCCTTGTGTGAACAGATTTCCCTGGATTATACTTTGGACAGGTGGGGAGGTAAGGTATACACTTTTGGGACCCTTTTTTCAATTTCTCCACCAATAGTCGTTCATGAATGCTATCATTCTGTCAGTAGACCAGTGGTTTAATGCATTTCGAAGTCGTGCGAACTTTAGAATTTCCGGGAAGGCTGGATTGTTATTTGGTCCAAACCAGAGTTCTTTTCTTATTGAGCCAATAATTACTTGATTTCCAATATGTTTTTTCATCTCTGGAGTCAATTCTTGAATATCTCTTATCAACTTTTCCAAATTATCATTTGGGAGAACATCCCTTTGAACCATGACAGAGGTTTGGCTATTGGCTTCCTTGAAAGAAGCATTTTTCTATGGAAAAGAGCAGCAAGGCGGTTTTCTTTGGTGTCTGGGATGCCCAGGAAACTTAATAATAACTAGAGCAGCCAGCAAAAGTATAGCATATAATACATTTTGGATGTAGGAGCTGTTTTAAATTTGATCCTCATCATAGATAAGGAAACCTTGCTGCTTCCGTAACATTCCAAACGCATGAACCACCCCGAAGGCATACTGACTTTGGTATAAATGTTTATGGTTTTGTCATGGACGCAGATATAAGGTAGAGTGAGGGGCATAGCTCAGGCTGTTGTGTTGGAGTGGCTGGGGGTAAAGGTGCCGTCTCAGGGATCTCAAGAAGATGCAGTGGTGTACCCAGCACCATATTTACCATTTTCAGCCTTTATTTTTTTTAACATTTAAAAAAATGTTTATTAATCTTAGAGAGAGAGAGAGAGAGAGAGAGAGAGAGAGTTGGGGAGGAGCAGGGAGAGAGGGAGACAGAATCTGAAGCAGGTTCCAGGCTCCGAGCTATCAGCACCGAGCCCCTTGTGGGGCTTGAACCCACAGAACGGACCAGAAGATCATGACCTGAGCTGAAGTCAGATGTTGAACCAACTGGGCCACCCAGACGTCCCATCCTTTATTATTTTTTTAAGATTTTTTTTTATTTTTAAAGAATCTCTGCACCCATCATGGGGCTTGAACCTGTGACCCCGAGAGCAAGAGTCACAGGCTCCACCAACTGAGCCAGCCAGGCACCCCCATTTTCATCTTTTAAGAACCATTAGTAAGCCATGAAACATCAGTGTTGGCTAAAGGAGTTTCCTGCAAATTGTCATGGGAGTCAAAAGGTGATCTGTCAGCATTAAGCAGTGATGAGGGGTTTTGTCTGGATCCAAATGTAGTCTTTGCTTCAAGATCAGATGCCCAAGATTTTAAACCTGAGTTTGAGCAAATTGGAGGTATTTTGCAGGGTGCAGGGAGACTTTATGTCTCTTTAAGGCCAAAACTTTTAACATGTGGATGCTGTCTCCTGTAAAGAGGTCTGAGAAGGGGAGCAGAGAAGCAAATCATCTACATACTGTAATAAAGTAGAGCCTGCAAAGAACTTTCCATCATCCAGATTAGCTTTTCAGGTTTGTGAAAAGTAAAGAGAACTCTCTAACCCTAGGGCATTACCATCCGGGTGGATTGCAGTTCTTCCCAAATGAAGGGAAAAAGATGCTGGCTATCCTTATTGACTGGAAAACTAAATGTACTTCTTGGGTCAATTACAGTGAAAAATTTGCTTTCATTAGGAATGGATGCTAGCACATGGGGGTTAGGAACAAGAGGGTGTTGAGGGATAACAATGTTATTTATTGCTGGCAGGTTCTGGACAAACTTCCCTTCTGTGGCCATTGAGTTTTCTTTCTTCAATGGTATTCCAGGGACTAGTGCAGGGGATAACGGGGCCCTAAGCCCTGTAATCTGTATGGGCTTGATGCCTTAAAGGGCTTCTCTACAGTTATTAATTCTGGGGAGAGGTTTTGAGGGGACCTATTTTTTTATGCTTATTTATTTATGTATTTATTTATTTAGAGAGAGAGAGGGAGACACAGAATCTGAAGCAGGCTCCAGGCTCTGAGGTGTCAGCAGCGAGCCCGACATGGGGCTCGAACTCACAAACTGTGAGATCACGACCTGAGCCCCCAGGCGCCCCTTGAGGGATCCACTGATATCTTGACAGGAGGTTGCATTGTGGATTCTGCCTGTAAACATGGTGGCAGCTGGAGTCAGAAACAGCGAATAAAAGACAGCAAAGGGTGATTTAATTGCCCTGGTTGGCTATGTTGGTTACTGTTGTAAAATTCTAGAATTATTTACCCCCTTTGTGAGAAAAAAAATTCTAGCATGATACTTTTCTAAGACTTCAATCCAATAACTGAATAGGTTGGGAAGAACTAAGGAGAAAAGGGTGGGTGTCTCTCAGAGGCCTAGGCAGAGAGTGGGCTTGGAGACAGAAGCCCAGTGAGAGTTATTAGAGACCCCCACTATCTGAGCTGTTTGAGTGCCCCGAAGCAGGGGCTGCTCTACAGCAGTGGAGCTGGGCACCAGGATTGTGGCTGTGCTGTCAGCACAGAGGCATTCATTCCTGATCCGGAGAGTGGTTTCTCCAAGCTGATCACAAGAAGGAGGACTATGAAGAGCCTTGTAGTCCCTCAGGGCCCCTGCATTGGGCATTGGGACGTTGGAAAGGCTGGCGAGAGGGCTGAGGGCACCTGGAGTGCCAAAGTTCGTGCCGGTCTTCTTACCAGTGTTCTGGCCCTTTGCGATGACAGCAGAGACTAGAGGGGTTTGGTTTGTTCAGGGGCCTTCATTTCCCGGAGTTGAAAATTAAGAATTTTATTGGTCTTCCTTTTATGTGACCCATCTAGCATATGACTGATGTGGTCTGCCAGATTAAATCTGGAGTTGACAGAGTTCCATCCTGGTCCTTTTTTTTTTTTTTATGTCTTTATTTTATTTTGAGAGACAGAGAATGAGAGGGGGAGGGGCAGAGAGAGAGGGAGACCCAGAATCTGAAGCAGGCTCCAGGCCATGAGCTGTCAGCACAGAGCCCGACGTGGGGCTTGAACTCATGAGCCTCGAGATCATGACCTGAGCCAAAGTCAGATGCTTAACCAACTGAGCCACACAGGTGCCCCTCTATCCTGGTCCTTTTAATTAACTAAAGGAGAAAAGACCCGGTTCAGCCTGTTAGTAGACGCAGAGCTGAGTGGTCCCCGGGTGGGTCCAGCATCTAAGGGAGGACCAGAGTTTTTTTTAGACAGTTTAGAGCCAATTGTAATTATGAACAGGTTCATCAGGCTTTTGTGTACAAGCCTGAATTTTATTCCAGGCCACAGGCTTGAGGAAGGTTCCTGTTGAGGGCCATCTGGGTGGGTCCACCAGTTAAGTGTCCGAGTTTGGCTCCCCTGTCCTTGCTCTGTGGAGATTTCTAGCCAGGGTTCTGGTATCTTGCCCACAGCTAGGGGTTTGTTCTCTGAAACCCCTTCAGGACGTTCCCTTTTGGCTGGCTCTATCCGGTGTCTGGCCGGGCCCTCATCAGTGTACGTGGCCTAATGGATAAAAATCTGAGACCAGGCAGGGAAGTTTGAATAACTATGTTAAACTCTTTTTTTTTTTTTAATGTTTATTTATTTTTGAGAGAGACAGAGACAGAGAGAGAGAGAGACAGAGAGTGAGGAGGGGAGGGGCGGAGAGAGAGGGAGAACAGAATCCGAAGACAGGCTCCAGGCTCTGAGCTGTCAGCACAGAGCCCGACATGGGGCTCAAACCCATGAACCGTGAGATCATGACCTGTGCTGAAGTCAGATGCTTAACCGACTGAGCCATCCAGGCGCCCCTATGTTAAACTCTTCAGCAAAGCCACGGGAGTCTTACTTTACTTTAAAAAAAAAAAAAGTTTATTTATTTATTTTGAGAGAGAGAGAATGGAGGAGAGAGGGTTGGGGAGGGGCAGGGAGAAAGCAAGAATCTCAAGCAGGTTCTGTGCTGTTAGCACAGAGCCCAACACATGTGGGCTCAAACCCACGACTCTGGGATCATGACTTGAGCTGAAATCAAGAGTCGGATGCTTTACCCACTGGACCACCCAGGCATTCCCAGAAGACTTAACTTTAAAAGGCCAAGTTTTATTTCATTTATTTATTTAATTTTTTAAATGTTGTTTATTTTTGAGAGACAGACAGAGCGTGAGCAGTGGAAGGGCAGAGGGAGAAGGAGACACAGAATCTGAAGCAGGCTCCAGGCTCTGAGCTGTCAGCACAGAGCCCGACGCAGGGCTCGAACTCACGAACCCGAGATCATGATCTGAGCGAAAATCAGCCCGCTTAACCGACTGAGCCACCCAGGCGCCCCTAAAGGGCCAAGTTTTAATAGATTCAGGAGAGGAGCGGGAGGGGAGAGGTTTAGAGGAAAAGGGAAGTCTGGCAGAGCAAATAGAGGAAAGTAGCCCTGGAGGTGGGGCCCGAGCACCGGTGGCTTCTCCGCGTCTGCAGATGAAGAGGATGGGGAAGGGACAAGGGGTCTCAGAAGCCGCTGAGACTCCCCTTTTAATTGTTTGTTTGCCTCAGCTAAGTTAGAAATAGTGTTTTTCAAGGTGCCTGCGTGGGTCAGTCAGTTAAGTGTCAGTCTCTTGATCTTGGCTCAGGTCATGGTGTCCTGGGTAGTGAGTTTGAGCCTCGAGTCAGGCTCCGTGGTGACAGTGTGGAGCCTGCTTGGGATTCTATCTCTCCCTCTCTCTCTGCCTGTCTCTCCTTCTCCAAATTAATGAATAAACTTAAAAAAAAAAAAGAAATAGAATTTTTCTTTTCTTTTTTTTGATGTTTGTTTATTTATCAGAGATTGCAATTTATTTCAGACACAGAAGGTGGGGCTGGCCAGTGGGCTCCATGATGTTTATTAATTTTTGAGAGAGAGAGAAAGTGCGAGCAGGAGAAGGGCAGAGAGAGCGCCAGGGGGAACAGAGGATCTGAAGCAGGCTCCACGCTGACAGCAGACAGCCTGATACAGGGATCAAACTCTCGAACCATGAGATCATGACCTGAGCAGAAGTCGGATGCTCAACTGACTGAGCCGCCCAGGTGCCCAAAATAGTATTTTCCAAAGAGGCAAGCTTAGAATCCTGAAAACATTTGGAAGCCTCAAGATACCATTTAAAGTAGGTGTCCCATTCAGGGTATCACCCTTGTCTTTCCTTCCTTCTTTCCTTCCCTTCCCTTCCCATAATGGCTGTTAAAGTTCTAAATTACTTTTGGTTAAGTCAATCTATTTACTTATAAATGAGCATGTGGAGAGACCATAGCTTTTAAATGTTTGTTTATTTTGAGAGAGAGAGAGAAAACACAGCAGAGAAGCAGAGAGAGAGAATCCCAAGCAGGCTCTGCTCTGTCAGCACAGAGCCTGATGCAGGGTTCAAACTCACAAACTGTAAGATCATGACCTGAGCTGAAATTAAGAGTTGGATGCTAAACCAGATGAGCCACCTAGGTGCCCTGAGACCATAGTTTTTAAACTTAAAACCAGCCAGAGTCCCAGTAGGGAGGACACTCAAAGCATTTATGATCTCTGGGTCCCATTTCTTAGAGATTTTCTTTAGAGCAAAGAGAACAATCCCTAACCAGCACAGTATCAGTGGGAACAGCCTGGCTCCAGAAGGAATCAGACCAAAGGCCAGCATGTTTTCAATAGGAACAGTCTAGTTCCAAATGGGAGTCGGACTGAAGGCCAAGCGGGCATTCTCAGAAAAAACAAGGCCTTGAAACAGACACTGAATAAAGTACTGAGAGCCTAACAGAGAGCAGAGCTTGGAGTTCAGCAGAAGACTTCCCCTCACACTTTGGGGTGGGTAAGAAAGCACTGAACTCCATTGGCTCTGTGCGTACTAGCACCAGCTTGCTCAACAGCCTCAGAATTGTTGGGGGGTCTTCCAGGTCTCACTTCTGATCACCAAGTAATATTAACCTTAAAGATAAAACTGCCACTTATTTTATAAGTCAAAATGGGTTTATTTGGGAATAGCAGGGAATTCCAACCCAGGACAAACAAGCTCTGTCAAAAGCACAGGCAGGTCTGCAGAGCACGGGAGAGCAAGGCTCTTTACATAGGAGAGGGGGTGTGGGGAGGGGCTGTTGCCAACTAAAAGTCCACCTGCGGGCAGTAAAGTGGTAGCCAAGCAGTAGCGGCCGGAAGATCCCTGTTGGGTGCGTAATTGACACGAGAGCTCCCTCTGCTGGCCGCCAGACTCCATTCTAAATAAGATTTCATGTCGTTAATTTTTATGCTGTGTTGTCTATTGCTGTATATCACATTACCCTAAAAGATAGTGGGTTGGAACAATAAGCATTTATTATCAAACAATTGCTGTAGGTCAGAAATTCAAAAATGGCTTAGCTAGGTGGTTCCCGTTCAAGGTCTCATGTGGTTGCCTTAGGATGGTCAGGGCTGCATCAGCCGAGGGCTGGACTGGGGCCGGAGGATCTGCTTACAAGCTGGCTGTCACCAGCTCTCACCCGCGGCTTTTCCATAGACTGCTTAAGTGTCTCACAGCACACCAGCTAGTTTCCTCCAGCATCAGAGATCCAAGAGAGGGCAAGCAAGAGGCTGCATGACCTTTTACGACCTAATCTCTGAAGTTATCCACTGCCATTTCTGCTTTTGTTTGTTTTCTGTTTGTTAGAAGTGAACAACTAGAGGCTCCTGGGTGGCTCTTTTGGTTGAGTATCTTGACTTCGGCTCAGCTCATGATCCCGAGGTTTGTGAGTTCAAGCCCCACATTGGGTTCTGCACTGACAGTGTAGAGCCTGCTTGGGATTCTGTCTCTCTCTCTCTCTCTCTCTCTCTCTCTCTCTCTGCCACTGTCCTGCTCACACTCTGTCTCTCTCGAAATAAACAAATAAACTTAAAAAAGAAGTGAGAAGTGAGTAACTAAATCCAACCCACACTGAAGGAGAAGTGGATTAGGCTCTACCTTTTGAAGGGGGTGTCAAAGTATTCCATACTTTGTGATATTAATTTTGTAAGCGACAATGAACATTTTACACTTTCCAGTTGTTCGTTGCTAGTACAGACATACAGTTAATTTTGACAGATTGTCCTTGTATTTCACAACCTTGCTAAATATACTTATTTATTTTAGTACCTCTGTTGTAGATTCCTAAGGATTTTTTTAAAGTTTATTTATTTTGAGAGACAGCATGAGTGGGGGAGGGGCAGAGAGACAGGGAGAGAGAGAGAATCCCTCTGGGCTGTCAGTGTAGAGACTGACTTGGGGCTCGAACCCACAAACTGTAAGATCATGACCTGAGCTGAAACCCAAGAGTCGGCTGCTTAACTGACTGAGCCCCCTGGTGCCCCTCCTAAGGATTTTCTACACGTCTTCTGCAACCTTTCTACATGCTTTCTGAATCTAGAGAGTTTTATATCTTCCTTTCCAATCTGCATGCTTTTTATTTCTTGTCTTAGTGCACTGGCTGAGACCTCTAATACAAGGTTGAACAGGATTGGTGTCCCCGATCCTAGGAGGAAAGTGTTTGTTCTTTTCCCATTAGGCATGATTTAGCTGAGGAATTTTCCATTTCTAGTTTTCAAAGTTTTTATTTGTTTGTTTAATTTTACAGAGAAAGTGCAGTGGGGGGAGAGGGGCAGAGGGAGAGACAGAGAGAGAGAAAGAGAGAATCTTGAGCAGGCTCCATGCTCAGTGCAGAGCCTGATGCAGGGTTTGATCCCACAACCCTGGGATCATGACTTGAGCTGAAGTCAAGAGTTAGACGCTCAACTGACTGAGCCACCCAGGAGCCCCAAAGTGCCTGTGTTTTGTTTTTTTTTTTATCATGATCAGATGTTGGATTTTGCCAAATGCATTCTCTACTTTTATTGATTTGATTGTATTTTGCTTTTTATTTATATATTTAAAATTTTTAATGTTTATTTATTTTTGAGAGAGAGAGAGAGAGAGAGAGAGCGCAAGCAGGGGAGGGCCAGAGAGAGAAGGAGACACAGAATCCGCAGCAGGCTCCAGGCTCTGAGCTGTCAGCACAGAGCTGATGCGGAGCTTGAACCCACAGACCGTGAGATCATGACCTGAGCCGAAGTTGGACGCTTAACCAACTGAGCCACCCAGGCACCCCTATATTTTGATTTTTAAAATGTTAAACTTTTTGTTCTTGAAATATACCCCACTTGGTCATGACATATTATTCTTTTTATATATTCCTGGATTCAATTTGATAATAATGTTAAAAGGATTTTTGAAGGTATCATAAATAAATTGGTGTGTAGAATTCTTTTTTTTTTTTTTAATGTTTGTTTACTTTTGCTAGAGAGATGGTGGGAGGGGAGAGAGAGAGAGAGAGCGTGTGCACATGCACGTGAGGGGAAGGAGCAGAGTGAGGGAGACAGAGGATCCAGAGCAGGCTTCACGCTGTCAGCGCAGAGCCCCATGTGGGGCTCAAACTCACAACCTGTGAGATCATGACCTGAGCTGAAGTCAGACGCTTAACCAACTGAGCCACCCAGGCGCTCTGGTGTATAATATTCTTA
Source organism: Cryptoprocta ferox (assembly GCA_028646485.1). Taxonomy (NCBI): domain Eukaryota; kingdom Metazoa; phylum Chordata; class Mammalia; order Carnivora; family Eupleridae; genus Cryptoprocta; species Cryptoprocta ferox. The sequence continues at coordinate 352,418 of CM053569.1, read as the reverse complement.
ACTTGTTATGTCTTTGGTTTTAGTGTCAGGGTAATACTGGCCTTAGAAAATGAGTTAGGGATGTGTTCCTTTCTCTTCTATTTTTAGAAAGGGCCTTTGTTGATTTGGTATTATTTCTTCCTTAAATGTTTGATGTAATTTACTGGTGAAACCATCTGGGCTTAGAGTTCCTTTTTTGGGAGAGTATTTTTACCGCGAATTTAATTTTTTAAATGGATATAGGGCTATTCAGGTTTTCTGTTTCTTCTTGAGCTCATTTTGATAATTTGTTTCATTCAGGTAATTTTCCCATTTATCTAAGTCAAACATGGCAATTTTTTTCTATACAAGTGGTAAATATTTTAGGCCTTTCATGCCATGTGATCTCTGTTGCAGCTACTCAGCTATGTTGTTGGGTGCAAAGCAGCCATAGACCATACATAAGCGAGTACAGCTATATTCTCATAAAGTTTCAGTTATAGTGACATGTGGCAGACCAGATTTGGTCTGTGGGTTACAGTTTGTTGACCCTTGACCTAAGTTATTGAGTTTATTGTCATAAATTGTTCAGAACACTGTCATTTTAATCTTTTTACTGGTCTGTAAGATCCATAGTGATGTCATGATATTGGTAGTTTTTGTCTTTTCTTGATCAGTTTAGTAACAGTTTATCAATTTTATTGAGATTTTCAAATGAACAGCTTTTAGTTTCAATATTTTCCTCTATTCGTCTATTTTCTATTTCATTATTTTCTGGTCTTATTAGTACTGTGTTTTACTTGCTTTGGGTTTAATTTTCCCCTCTATTATTATTTTTATTGTTGTTGCTGTTATTATTACCTTTTTTTAAGTAAGCTTCACACCCAGTGTGGAGTCCAACAAGGGGCTTGAACTCATAACCCTGAGATCAAGACCTGAGCTGAGATCAAGAGTCTGATGTTTAACCAGCTGAGCCACCCAGGTGCCCCAATTTTCCCTCTTTTTCTAGCTTCTTAAGTGGAAGCTTAGATCATTGATTTGACCTTCTTATTTAAGCATTCAAACGTAAGCATTTCCTTCTAAGCACTGCTTTAAGTGCATCTCACATATTTTAATATGTTTTCATTTTCATTCAGCTCAAAATATGTTCTAATTTCCATTTTGATTTCTACCTTAGCCTGTAGGTTATTTAGAAATATGCTTTTCAGCTTCCAAATATTTGGGAGTTTTTCCAGATATGTTTTTGTTATTGATTTCTAATTTAGTTCCATTTTGGTTGGTGAACATACTCTATGCTTTCATTCCTTATAAATCTGCTGAATCTTGGATTATGTCCCAGCATATGGTATACCCTGGTGAAATTAAAAAAAATTTTTTTAGCTTTTATTATTGGAAAATTTCAAACACATCTATAAGTAGATAGAATATAAACTCCCCACATATTTATCACCCAACTTCAACAATTATCAACTCATGCCAGTTTTGTTTCACCTAAACCTTTTATGTTATTTTGAAGCAAATCTCAAGTATGTTATTCTCTCTGTAAATATTTTTGTATCTATTTGTAGAAGGAAAAGTTTTTTTTAAGTTTTTGTTTTGAGAGAGAGCATTCATGCAGGGGAGGGGCTGAATGAGGGAGAGAAGGATCCCAAGCAGGCTTTGTGCTGTCAGCACAGAGCCCACTGTGGGGCTCGATCTCACGAATCGTGAGATCGTGACTGGAGCCAAACTGAGGCTTAACTGACTGAGCCACCCAGGTGCCCCCACATTACAGGTTTATATGGCTACTTCCAGGTCATGTTTAGGACCACAGGAATTTTTACTTTACCTCCTTACTCTTACATTTGTATCTTTTTTCTCCCATGCCAAGAATCTTGGTTCTCCCGTGAGCCAGGATGACAGAATTGTTACATTACAAGTGTTAAATGAGAGCTACTTCTGTGTTGCATCCCACAATAGGCCTAAGCTGGTCTTAGGGTAAAAATACCAGCTTTGCTGCTAGTCACATGATTATTGAAAACAGGTTGCTTTGGTAATTTCCCACTGCGGGGACCTCCGTCTCTGCCCTAGCGGTCTCAGCAGCCTGGCCTGCCTCGTGCAGGGGCCGGTTTGGAGCTGGCATCCTTTTCCTCCCCTTCTTCTAGTCCCCCATGCCTTTTACTTTGTTTGTTTGTTTGATTTTTTTTAAATGTGGGGCACCTGGGTGCTCAGTGGGTTGAGAGGGTGACTCTTGATTTGGGCTCAGGTCATGGTCTCACGGTTGTGCGTTCGAGCCCCGTATTGGGCTCTGTGCAGATGGTGTGGAGCTTGCTTCGGATCCTCTGTCTCCTTGTCTCTGTCCATACCCCACTCACACTGCTCTCTTTCTCTCTCTCTCAAAAATAAATAAATGTTTTGAGAAAGGAGATAGAGAGGGCACACAAGCAGGGGAAGAGCAGAGAGAGGAAGACAGAGGATCTGAAGTGGGCTCTGTGTGGGGCTCTAACTCACGAACGGTGAGATCATGACCTGAGCCAAAGTTGGATGCTCAACCAACTAGGCCACCCAGGCGCCCTTGCCTTTTTTTTTCCTTAATTGTGGTAAAATGTAAGTAACATAAAATTTAACATTGTAACCATTTTTAGGTACGATTCAGTAGCATTAAATACATGCACAATAGTGTGTGGCCATCATCAATATCCACTTCTGGAACTTTTTAACTACCTGAAACAGAAACTTTGTCCTTTTTAAACAATCCCCAGCCCTGTCTGCCAGCCCGACAACCACCACTCTTTCTGTCTCTGTGAATTTACCTAGTCTAGGTGCTTCCTGTAAGCGGGCTCCGACATGTCTTGTTGTGGAGACGTTTGTAGCATGTGTCAGATTTTCCTTCTTTTTTATGACTGAATATCGTGTGTATATGCCACATTTCGTTTATCTTTTCCTTTGTCGGTGGACATTTGATTTGTTTCAGGTTTTTAGCTATTGTGAATAATGTTGCTGTGAACATTGGTGCACAGATATCTGAGTCCTTGTCTTCAGTTCTTTTGTGTATATGTCCTGAAGCAGAATGTGCCCCCACTTTTACAAGGCTGGTGTGATAGAAGTTACATTGTTATGTTGTTCATAATCCTGTGTTGGAAAAACTGGAAATGATGTCAGTCTTTGTGTTTGCAGAGTTAAGCCAGATGCAGAACTATGCTTTCTCGTCTGTGTGTCCTGCCACCCAGGTCCTGCACCCCCTAGAACAGCGTTCTTGGCTGGCTTCATTCAGGCTCATGGGGATTCTGCTGTTTTATGTGTCACCTGTCCCCTGTATCACGTCCTTGAGTTTTTCTGACCTCCATCGTTGCGCGGACACACTTCCCTTGCCCTCCTCTCTGTTCGCCATTCTTGCCTCCAGCTTCCAGGACTCTGTATACTAATCATGAACTCCCTTCCTTTCCGATGCCCCTCTAGATCTCCCACTAGTGACGGGGGGGTCTCACTGTGGGTACGTGTGTGCTCAGTTGGTCATCAAAATCTGCACATCTCTTGTTCTAAGGCTGCGTGGCCCCCATGCCTCTTCCACCCCCCATGCCTCCAGCTTCCCTTACCACTGCTTCTGCGGCGCAAGGGTCATTGTCTCTTGGGGAGAGAGGTTCGAGTCAGAGCAGACCAGCGTTACACCGTTGTGGTTTTGACCTTGCTGTATCTGACAGACTTTACTTCCCAAATCTACATGATGGGGTCCTGGCCCATTGGAGCAACTAGGCTAACTGAGGCCAAATGGGACAGTGTGGCAGCTAAGGGGCTGGAGGATGTGCCGGCCTCCAGGTGTCCTGGAGTAGAGCATCCAGAAGTCCTTTCTCTCCTAGCCAAGAGCTAGCTTTTCTCTTCAGTCCTCAGTGAGCCTCTTTTCAAGTGCAGATGCCTCCAGCCAAGGTTCTTTCATTAGGGTGTCTAGGCCCCTGACACCTTGATATTAGTTGATTCAATTTATTTTGGAGCTGAGTAGCAAAGGGCAAGGAAATGAGAGAGGAAGGCTTGGAGCCTTCTGGTTTGTGGGGAGAGGCCTAGCAGACTGGTCCCTGGTAGACTGTGCTCCCAGAGCTCACTGTGGTCCCTGCCTGTGTGTAGAGCCTGCTCTGGGCCCAGGGCCTCTCTCCCAGGACGCCCCCCGCCCCCCCTGCGGATTGTCACACGGAGCTTGTGACTGAGCTGAGTGAAATTTCATTTTGTAGATCAGAATCCCGGATAGCTTGCATTTCGTCTGGCTCTACAGGTCTGTGTCATAGGGGTGGTGGGGTCTGAGGATGAGCGTGGAGACCTCTGAGGAAGGACGCAGGCCCTTTGTGAGGGTCTCAGAGGAGGCGGAGACCAGGTGAGTTGGTTCTTGACAGGAGGCCGGGGAGCCAGAGAGGAGACTGGTTACAGAGCCACAGCATGTAGCACACCTCGCACAGGCTCAGGGGCCAATAGATGGACGAGTGGAGCAGAGTCAAGAATCTAAAACAGCCTCAGATATGTGGGAACTTGCTCGGTGTCCAAGGTGGCACCGCAGAGCAGTGTGCAGAGAAGCAGCTTTTAAACAAATGGTGCTGAGACAATTGGATGTCATTATGGAAGAAAAATGAATTGGATCCTGTACGTCCCATGATGGACTGTTGCAGTCATAAAAGGCCAAAACCTTAGAGCCGCAGAGCTCCGAGTGGATGCGTCGGTGCCCCATGTCTGGAGGGTGTGTGGACACATAGGTTGAAAAACTGCTCCTGAGGTAGTGAGCACCGGGGGAGCGAGGGAGGCCCGTCCTAGTGGGGTGGCGCTTACGTGGTTCTGTGTGTCCGGTTTAGACGTGTGTTAGGTACTTTCTATATTTGTATCATGCTTCACAGTAAAAAAAGACTTTTCAAAGGGGACCCCGACACTGGGGGAAACGGGTGGAAGCCCGTCCGTCCCAGGCCCAGGCAGGCCCGACTTCCATGAGATCCAGGCCGGCCGCACATCGTGGGAAGGGGTCCCGCTGGTGTGGTGAACGTGGCTGCTGAGTGGTGGGGCAGAGACCTGGGCAGGTCCTGGGCCCAGGGCGTCTGGGCTGTGTGTCTGGGCTCTGGCCTTCCGTGGGGCTGTCAGGACCCTGGGGGAGTTTCGTGCAGAGGAGAGGGGGTTGAGGTTGGCATTTTCGGTGCCCTGGGGCTGTGGTGTGGAGACAGGCTGGAGTCCCAGCTGGGAGCAGAGCAGCAGTAGAAGCCGGTGAAAGATGCAGGCCTAGTGGGAGCCAGGGCCCAGGGGTAGCTCCAGCCTTGCCTCTCGGGGCCTCCCCTCCCCTCCCTGGCAAGAGGGCCCGGCCATGTTGTGGGCCTCCCCACTCCTGCTGTTACCTGCTTCCCAGTTCTCGAACTCTCCAGGTGTCTTCTCTCTGGGCCTTTATGCTAACCCTTCACTCAGACTGGTTGCTCCTTCCTGCCCATGAGATGGTACCTTGTAGGTGGTCAGTCATCTACTGCCCTTTCCCTGAACGGCAGGAGCTGTGCCTTCTGCTTGTGGAAGAAATGAGTGAATGAGCAGGGATGTGGGCTTTCTGGAGCCCAGGTCTGCCTTGGTAACCATTGTGGTGGCAGGGTCATTGAACCATGGTGGGGGCTGGCTAGCGCCAAGGACATTCCCAGAGCAGGCACTCCCTTCCTGGGGTTCTCCTGGGAGTGGAGTCTGGGTGGTGGAGGCTGGGACCAGGGGAGTCGGAGGGACCAGAGGAGGTCCTGGGCCCCAGGCAGTAGCGCAGGCAGAATTGGAGTCAGTTCCACAAAGGGGCTGCCCATAATGGGTCCATGAGAGCCTGTGGTGGGAGACAGGCAGAAGGACAGAGGAACAGGCATGTGCCGCTCTGAGAGATCAGGGCGTGGAGGAAGGACTCTTTTGGAGTAGGAGGCCATTAGCCCCATTCTTGTGTTGGCTTTGAGGTACTTGTGAGCCCAGAATGACAGGTAAGCTGTGGAACAGTGTGGACATGGCCCCTGCCCTGAGATTTCCCTGGTGCTTTGGGCCACACGCAAGAATAACCCCCAGCCTCACAGGACAGGTCTCTGAAAGTCATTCTGATGCTGTGACAGGTGAGAGTTATGTGGCACCCGATCCTCCCATTGTGCTAGGATGACCCTGGGGTCCCCACTGTCCATGAGGCCAGGTGCTCGGAGAGCCATGCGTGCCCTTGACCCTTGAGCATGCTTTTCCTGAAGCTTCAGGGAGCTGGACATCGATTGAGCATTTGAGCCCACAGCCTGGTATCCCAGTTGGCTAGTTGTCCTGGGAATGTCCTGTATAGCCATGCCCCTGGAGCAGGCTCAGTGTGGGACCCGGGCATGCTTCTTTTAGGGCAGTGCCTGCAGGGGGGTGGCTGTTGGAGGACGTGGACACCATTCCAGCACCGCCACACTCCTCTGGGCCTTCCCCAGCGCTGCTCTCAGCTCGTGACGGAGTGTACTGGGATGTGCACTCCTGGGTGCACAGCCCTGGTAGCTGATGGCCTGGGGCCGCCTTCCATGGGTGCTTGTGAGGTGGCCGAGGAAGGTCTTGGGCCCCTTTCCCTGCTTGGAGGAAGGTTTCCTTTCGTTTTTCAGTAGTTCTTCTATCAATTGCTGCTTATGTATTGCCGGTGCCATTTCCTACTCTAGGCCACCCTTCTTTCACTCTTTATTTTTCAACGTTATTTTGAGATCACTGCAGGTTTACATCCAGCTGTAAGAAATAATTCAGAGAGATAGACCCACTTGCACACGTCCCCAGTCCCCTGAAGACATCTGGCATCCACACTGATTTTTCCAGTTTTATGTGCAGCTGTACGTGTGTGCACATACATGTGTGTTTACTTCTGCACCGTCTTGTCACATGTGTAGGTTTGTGTGACCGCCAGAATCAAGGTGCAGAGCGGCTTGGACAAGGGCTCTGTGCTGCCTGGATAGCCATGGCCATCCTCTTCCTCAGCCCCTACTCCACACCCGAAGGTCTGACCATATCAAGGACATTTTATCACTGGGACCACATGAGGTGTGACTATCAGAGAGGGGCCCAGTGCCCTTGAGACCCACCCAGCCTGTGTGTATCCATAGTTGGACCCTTTTCATTGCTGAAGAGTGTTCCATGAAGTGGGTAGACCAGAGTTTGGTTAACCATTCACCCATTGAAGGACTGGGATGTTTCCAGTTTGGGGCTATTATGAATAAAGTTGCTATGAAGTTCATGTTCGGGTGTTTGTGTACACTTGAATGTTCACTTCTTTGGGACAAATGCCCAAGAGTGCAGCTGCTGGGTCCTATGGTAAGCACACATTTACTTTTTTTAAGAAACTGCCGAGCTGTTTTCCAGCGTGGCTGTGCCATTTCGCATGCCCATTGCCATCCTGGTGGATGCGCGGCAATATCTCACTGTGGTTTTTGTTTGCTTTTTCCTGACGGCTGACGCTGTTGAAGATCTTCTCATGGGCTTCTGCGCCATCTGTGTATCACCTCAGTGAGACGTCTGTCTGTGCCTTTTGCCCATTTCCTTTCTTTTTTTAATTTTTAATTTTATTTTAGAGAGTGCAAGGGGGAGAGAGGGCAGAGCAGGTGGGGGAGAGAGGAGAGAGAGAGATTCTCAAGCAGGCTCCATGCATGGAGCCTGACAAGAGGCTCCATCCCATGACCCTGGGATTACGACCTGAGCTGAAATCAAGAGTCGGATGCTCAACTGAATCACCCAGATGCCCCAATACAATTATTTTTTACGTTAATCTTGTATTTACCAATATTGTTCTGTTTTAATTAATTTTAATAGTTTTTCTAAAGAACCTTTCAGGGCATCTGGTGGGGCTCAGCCTGTTGAGCGTCTGTCTCTTGATTTCAGCTCAGGTTCATGATCTCACAGTTTGTGAGACTGAGCCCCACGTCGGACTCTGCACTGACAGCATGGAGCCTGCTTGGGATTCTCTCTCTCCCTCTCCCTCTCTGCCCCTCCCCCTGCTCGTGCATGCAAAATAAATAAACAAACATTTAAAAAAGAAAGGGATCTTTCAGGTTTTTATCCTACACAGTGTCATTTGCAAATAATGAGTTTTTTCTACCCTTTCTCTCCTTATTCCACTTATTTCTTTTTTGTGCCCAGTTGCACTAGTTAGAAGTTTAATACAAATATGGCTAAAAGTAGTGATACAGACGTCTTTGTGAGCCCTTCTGCTTACTCAGGTTTCCATTGCTCAAGCCTACTGCCTAAAAGTGGCCTTTACAGAGTGGGCCCTGCACTTGTCTGAGGTGTGGCCTTTAGTCCGTGGCTCTGCTGGCTCATTCAGAGTTGGGGCTGGTGCTGGACAGGCTGGGGTTCCCATCTGCGCACTGTAAGTCAGGAGGGTCCGAGAGCATGTGGTGGTTGAGTAGAGCTTGAAGCTGAAGGTGAGGACGTGGGGGCTCTCGAGTACTGGGGTCAGCAGGACTGAGCTGGGGCAGGTGATGGTCTGAGAAGGGGGTGTTGAGCTGAAATGCTGGAATGGGGGTTAGGAGGACAGTTCTTGGTGGTGACAGGGTTGAGGACACAATTGGGGCAGAGGACGAGGTCATTGGCAGGAAGAAGAGCGAGACTGAGGGGCAGGGTGTTGAAGATAGTCACGAGAATATTGAGACCACCAGGAATTCAGACCTGATGGGGCAATGGGGCAATGCCCACAGCAAGGGCTGGTGTGGGTGGCTGGCACAGCTGATGGCTCACATCACTTAGGGCTCTTAAGGAGAGGAGTGGGGAGGGGCTGAGATGGGAAGAGAAGGCTGGTGGGAAGGGAGCAGGGTGGAGGGAACCTGGGGCTCCCAGGGGAGAGTGAAGGCCCAGCAACAGGGCTGAGGCCGTTGAAGGGAGGGTTTCAGGACTGGGGGACTGAGAGCAGGGTCAGAAGTGCACTCCTCGATGCTGCTCTGCTCAGCAAGCCTGTCTCTCCCTTCCTTCCTGTCTCAGCCGAGGTCTGAGGTCTCGGGAGGTGGAGCCCCCACCATGTCCTTGCCAGGTCTCCAAGGGTCCTCTGCTGAGCTGGCAGTGGTCTCCTCATCGTTCTCTTTTCTGAGCAGGAGCCCCTGTGCAGTGGCAGGTATATCTGAGGGCAGTATCGAAATAGTGTGTTGGGTCTAAGGCCTTTTACATCTCCCTGGATGCCTCAGGTGTGCCCTTGGCCTCTGTGGTCTGGCCATGTGTGCTGTCCGAGCTGGAGTCCTACTGTTAATTATTAGGGAGTTGAGTATCTGACTGGGTTTTTCCGATGGAATCTGTGTCCTTTGTCCTGTGAACTGCCTTGCACTTTGCCCCATCACGACTGACCTGAGGACCACTTTGTCATGTTTATTGTAAATGTTTTGGCCAGCTGACCATATGTTTTCTGGTTTTGTAGTTTTTTTTTTTTTTTTTTTTTAGTTTCTTTTGAGAGAATGCACGAGAGTGGGGGAGGGGCATAGAGAGAGCGTTACAAGCAGGCTCTGAGCTGTCAGCATGGAGCCTAATGCGGGGCTCGAACTCACCAACTGTGAGATCACCACCACCTGAGCTGAAGTCAAGAGTTTGATGCTTGACCAGCTGAGCCCCCCAGGGGCCCCTGTAGATTTTGCTTTGATTTGCTTTGTTTTGTAGTGCAGACATTTTGAAGATCTAGTGCAACTGGATTTATCAGTTTTCTTTTTTTGTTTCTGGGTTTTGTATCCAGTTTAGAAAGGCTTTCCCTTTGCTGAGGTCACACACACTTCCCTTCTTCCTTCTTGTGGCTTTAGTTTTCCTTAGGCTGCATCTCTGATGAGTCTAGAGTTGATTTTGGTGCGAGGAGAGAGATGAATCCTGCCCTCCGTGGCTGTGTGTTGAAGCAGCCCCCCCTCACCCCCCGTTAGTGCTGTGTGGCCCTCCCGTGCTCCCTGTGTGGCCCTCCCGGTCCTCCCACCTGCATCTCTGCTGACCCCTCGCTGCCGGATGCTCTGCCCTGCACTTTCTGGTGCCATTTCACCCTGGATACTGCTCAGACCCACTCCTGGGGCCCTCCTTCCTCCGCTTGCCTCTCGCCGGCCCTGCCCCTGCATCCGACAACCTGTCCCATGCTCATCCTATCGCCCTTGTCTTCTCCTGGCCACTCCCTCTTGGGCAGGTGTGTGGGTCCTGGTGGTTCTTCTGCGAGGCTCCCCTTCCCCCCATCTGATCACATTACTCTTTCTGTGAAAGCTTCTGTGGTTCCCACAGCCCGTGGGCCGAGGCCGCTCCTCAGCGGGGGACAGAAGATGCCCCTGGGAGCGGGCTGTGGCATGTGCTTTTCCTTCCCGGGCCCGACCTGAGTGCCAACAGGAGTGCTCCCACCTGCTTTCCCGAAACAGAGAAACAGAGCACTGTAGGTGTTCAGGAGCCGTGTACCTTGCGTGGCTCAAAAGTCCGTCAGAAATGACCCAAAGTACACGTCTGCCCCTCTGCAGCCCCCTGACTGCTTTCAGTCATTTTTGTGTGTGTCTTTCTTGTGTTTCTTACATACATACAAATGTACGTTTTTGTCTTATTCCTTTTTTACATGAAAGGTACCCTATTGTGTACAGATTTTGTGCCTTTTTTCTTCACTAACAAGCACTATTGCTTAGCGACCTTTCCACGATGGGGCACAGGAAGCTTCTTCACAAACCCTTCAGGATCTTGTTTAATTAGACCCTTTGATAGACAGGTAGGTCATTTCCAGTGTTTTCTGTCATAAACGCTGTTGCAGCAGGGACCTGACGGGATTGCGGGTAAGTGCTCCTTGGGGGACGGCCGCTCTGCTCGTTTGACGTCAGTGCACCTGCCGGTCCGCTCCTCCCGTCCATCTGTGTGTCGGTGTGAGGGGCCAGCTCCCCAGGCCGCCCTCTCACAGCGGGCCGTGTGGGCCCTGCTGCGGGTCTGTGGCTGGGCCTCCCCCCAGAGCTCCCTGAGACTGCTTCCTTCTCGTGGGCGTCTGGGCCTTACTTACTGACTCACACGTCCTGCTCCTCTGCTGTCCTCAGTTCCTTCTTGGCCCCTTGGCCCCCTCGCCAGCGCAGAGCCAAGTAGAGCAAGGGAGGTGGGAGTGAGGAGAGCTTGCTGAGTGACCAGAGCATGCACACCAGTCAAGTGCTGTTGTGAGGAACGGCCTGCTCTCCCTCGTGGTGGGCTGGGATGCCTCTTCAGAACCTGGTGCTGTCATGGTTTAGGGTCTTCAGACATCAGTGTTTCCCTGACTGGACGGTGCAGGCCGTAGGGCACCTCGGGCTGAGCTTGTCCACTCCTTAGCCACATGGAGCTGTGCCAGGCCTGGTTCCCTCAGCCCTTTCTGGACACTGACCAAGGGCCCCACTTTGCAGGTGCCAGCATGTGGCTAAGGAGATGGACAGGGAGTGAGCCCTCAACAAGCTTGTCCTCTAGTGGGAGACAGGCTGGACTAATAGTGCCCTTGTGTCTGGTGTCCCGTGTCTAGCACCCAGACTCCGCCTGCCCAGGAAGCTGCCGTGGGGCTCTTGTGCCCTCGAGGAGCACTGGTGGGACGAGAGCCTTCCAATGTGAGCCAAGGAGGGGGCGGCGAGCGCATGGGATAGGTGCTGGGGGTCTGCCCTGGAATGGGGGCGGGTCTGCAGGTGCCGTTGTTGCGTGGGAGTCCCGCCTCACCCTCTGCTTGCACACAGAGACACACCTACGTCTCTGTGACGCCCACCGTAGCCAGGACAGTCTCAGCTCGGCATCTGGGTTTCTGGGGGACGGTCACAGGGCCTTGCCCACAACATTCAGATGACCTTGCTTTGTGATTCTGCAGAATGGCAATATGTACTTTACTTTCACAGAGTGAGGGTGTCAAGAGAATTTCCCAGTTTTTGCTATTGTAGATAATGTCACAAATAAAACCAGTTCTTTTGATTGTAAGCTATTGGAAGCCAGGCACAACTTCACATGTGGGGGATGGGAGGCCCCCAGAACCAGAGGGAAGGCAGGTGAGCAGGCTTGGGCCTGATGCAGCCTGGGCTCCTCCAGCCTCCACCCCTGATGTCTTCCCCTCTCTGAACAAGGCCATGGGTGAGTAAAGCCACCGTCTCTAATCCTCACACAGATGCTGAGAGGGGTGAGGGGATGGAGTGGTCAACGGGGGACTCTGGGTGTAGGCATGGCCTCAGTTTCCCTTTGTAGCAAATGGGGATAATGACAGGGGCCTGCTGGAGGGCTGGGGGTTGGATGTGGCAAGGCTGCAGAGACACTCAGGCCAGCATGGGTCCGTTCATGCTGGGCTGGGCTCTGGGTCCCGCACCTTCAGCACAGTCTTTGGGGATGGCCCAGTGGTACGGGCTGAGAGGTGCCCCATGTCGGTCCCACACTCTTGTGTGGCTTACCTGGGGACAGAGTTGAGACCTGGAAAAACATCACCCAGATTATCACTGACTTTCCAGAGAGACTTGGGGGAAGATTTGTAGACAAGGCAGGAGAGGCCTTGCTTACCACTACCACCCCCGATGCCCTGGGTGTGGGTGTGGCCTAGTGGCCGTTCTGTGGGACTCCAGCAGGCCATTCTGGCCTTGGGAACTCAGCTGAGGGTCACCTCTTCCACTTGTGGCAGCTGTTCCTGGACTGTGGCTAGGAGGGGGCTGGGGGCGAGAAAGCTTAGGGCTGAGCCTGGAGGGACCAGGCACTGGACACTGTGTCACCCTTTGAGGGAGACTGTCCTGGGATCCAGCACCCACTGCAGTGTTTCCCTGGGACTCCTGGGCTCACCTTAGGGTCACTTGGGGCTCAGAGGAGGTAGTCGTCAGCCTGAGGACCTGCCTGAGGATATACAGAGACTGCCCTCGGGCATCTAACGGCCAGGAGCACTGCTAGAGGGGCCCCCACACACCCAGGGCTTCAGGAGGCTGGGCCCACCAGAGCTGGGGGCTAGGGACCCGTGTCAGCTGCGAGGGTTCTTCCGTTGTGACTTGGTTGGGGGAAGGGGGGGTGCTCTCCAGATCCTGCTCCGTGATGAATTCTCATGCGTGTTCTTCAGAACGAATAAACCAGAAGACATGTATTCAGTTTGAACAGCTAATTGCTTTTCTTGGTTTTCTGTAGGACACAGGCATCAGAATCTCTTTTTGTCTATAGAGTGATGGGATGGATGGATGACACCTTCTAAATCTTGCTAAACTTAGCAGTCGGGTGGTGGCTCTGGGACTGGCACCTGTCCTGTCTTTGAAGAGTGAACGTGGACCCCCCAGCCCAGTGAGGCCTGTAGGGGGCCCCTTCCTTGTTGGGGGGGGCATTGTCACATTCTCTACGGGCCCCCTCCCCTGCCTTGCTCCTTGCTGATGGTCTCTTGGGGTGGGCTGTTCAGGTCAGCTTCCCTGGAAGGCCCAGAGAGGTGAAGGTCACACCTTGTGGACAGGTGTGTATAGGGATGGGCTGCTTCCTGGCGGGGGAGGGAGGGGGCGCATGAGGGGAGGGGACTGTGAGTGGTCAGGAGAGAAGAGTCTCAAAGAGGATGGATGCTCTCCCTCGTTTGTAGCCTGCGCAGTCCTCGGGATGCTTCCAGGAGAGCCCAAGGAGAAGGTGACCTTGTGCAGTCCAGCCTAGAGCAGATAGGTCACTGTGGCCGTGGGGACCAGAGCCTGGGGCCTTGAGAAACTTGCGGAGGACAACTGCCCTAGAAGGGCAGCCTCACGGGGAAGGGCCGTTCCGGCTGCCAGCACAGCCCTCCTTGCTCTCTGCTCTCAGCTTTGCTGCCCTTTCTGGGAACTCTGAGTGAGCACCCTGCCAGGAATGCTGTCCCACACTCCTGGGCTGGGACAGGGCAGGGCTAGTGTTCTTCCCTGCTGGCCTGCCCCACCTGGAGCCAGCCTTGATGTGTTTGTTTCCTGTTCCTTCTCCACAGGCTGGTGGATGCCACCTGCTGTCTGCAGTCTGATCTACTACTCTTCCAAAAGGAGGTCCTCCTAAAGATGTAGTCGCCAGGCCTGCTGTGTCCTTGGTACCCTGGCTGCTTACATGTCTCGATCCTGGGCACTGGGGCCCAAGACCCCTGGACTCTGAGGGCACGCCCTGCCCTGGCCTCTCTGTGGCCGTGGGGCCCGCCCTCTGGCCACACCTCCCTGTTAGCACTAACGTACTGGCCCTGAAAGACCAAAGGGAGAGGGGAGGGAAGGCCAGGCCATGGCTGCTCCCAGGCCCCACCCAGGCTCCTGAGGCCTGGAAAGTGAGGGGGCTTCTGGAACTCCCAGGGGGGCTTCTGCCCATTGCCCTGCCCTCCCTTCACCCTCCTCGAAGTGCCAGGACACTGCAACTCTGTTATCTAGGTAATTAGCTTCAGACCCTGGACCGAGGCTGGCCAGGTCCTGGGTTGCTTCCCACAGGCTGTGCACCCTGACCCCAAGAGGGAGGTGAGGCCCTGCCCATTGAGCAGCCGAGGCGCCAGGGCTCTTGAGAGGCAGGCTGCAGGTGCCCTCCCACCCTGCCCTTTCTGCCTGGGCCTGGTCACGGTGTGGGGCCTCGTGACCCAGGCTTGCCAGGGGTGGAGGGCACCACTGAGCCTTGGGGAGGGGATGCCCCCAAGGGTGCCAGTCCAGCCAGCTGCCCCATCCCTCAGGCCCAATCTGGCCCCGGTGCTCCCCCATCTGGTGCCCCAAGCAGCCTCCCAGGCAGGCGGCCCCCGCCATGGCCGAGCACCTGGAGCTGCTGGCAGAGATGCCCCTGGTGGGCAGGATGAGCACGCAGGAGCGGCTGAAGCACGCCCAGAAGCGCCGTGCCCAGCAGGTGAAGATGTGGGCCCAGGCTGAGAAGGAGGCCCAGGGCAAGAAGGGCCATCAGGAGCGGCCGCGGCCATGGAAGGAGGCAGCCAGCGTCAGGCCACAGAAGCGGGTCCTCTTTCCTCCCAGCGTCGCCCTTCTGGAGGCTGCTGCCCGAAATGACCTGGAAGAAGGTGAGTGTGGCTGAGCCCGAGGGCAGGCCGTCCCCCATCTCAGCCCCAGAGAGAGCTGTAGTGGGCACAGCACCATCCTGTGGAGGCCCCAGGGCTGGCCTGGCATCCTCGTCCCTTGCTCTAAGTGTTCGGCCACGTGAGGCTCACCAGTGATGGGGCAGCACACTGGGGTGCTTCTGCAGGGGTGAGGCTGATGGGGTTGGGCAGAGGCTTTGGGGAGCCCACAGGAGCCTGGAGCAGTGCCCAGGGCTTGGCTTAGGTGGGCTGGGAGTGGCCTGTCTTCACTGCCTCTGGCCAGGGCACTGGGCAATGACCAGGAGAGGTCCTCTGTCTCCACCTTTGTAAAGGAGGATGGCAACGCCACCTCTGCAGGTTAGAGTGCGGGGGCGGGGGTCCCCGCAGGCCAGCATCCTTGACACTGGCCTTGGCCCTGTCTTTGACCTCTTCCTCCCCTTCAGGACCTCCCTGGCTAGATGACAGGCCTGAGCTTTTCGGCAGGCTCCTCACTCCTCCCCTGCTCCCCATGTTCTCACGGCTCCTCTGCTCTCCCTGAGGGGCTCCTGAAGGCTTGTCCCGCCTTCCTCCAGGGCAGAGGCTGGGGTGCAGAGGGCAAGGAGAGGTGGGCAGTACCTCAAGGCAGGGGAGTTAGAGGAGGGCGGGGTGGGTGTGCCGATGGCCCAGTCTCAGGGAACTGTGGGAAGAAGGGCGTGTCTGAGAGGGCCAGGTCAGCAAGGAGGTCCCGGATGACCTTGGTGATGGGCTGGGCCCCAGATGGGACCACTAAAGAATGAAGACAGGGACCAGCTCTGCTGAGGGACACCCTGGAGGGAGTGGCCCAGGATGCCTGGGGCCCACACTGCAGGCTGCAGCTGGGCAGGCGGCCTGCTCTCACACGGGAGCCTGAGGGCTGGAGCGCTCTGATTCAGGAGGGGTGGGTCCCGCTTGATGCTGGGGGCAGAGGACTGCTGTGTGTGCCCACCTGGGGGCGACAGATACCCAGTGCCCCGACTCTTGAGCCCTCAGCCTGGGCTCGGGTGTCCCTCTTGGCACCCACACCTCTGTCTTCCTCATCACTCTCTGCTCCCAACTGCGGCACAGCAGTCAGCCCAGGTACCCGGCACCTGGACTAAACAGTGTTGGCCTGGCAGGACCCCAAGCATGGTCCTGACCATGCTTCCTGCCCCCCTTCTCACAGTCCGCCAGTTCCTCGAGAGTGGGGTCAGCCCTGACCTGGCCAACGAGGACGGCCTGACGGCACTGCACCAGGTCAGCCATGCTGAGGATGGGATGGGAGAGGAAGGGGCACTGGCCGGGGCTCTGGCACTCAGGCCTTGTGCTTCGTAGAGCTGCATCGATGACTTCCGGGAGATGGTGCAGCAGCTCCTGGACGCTGGGGCCAAGGTCAATGCCCGTGACAGCGAAAGCTGGACACCCCTGCACGCTGCGGCCACCTGTGGCCACCTGCACCTGGTGGAGCTGCTTATTGCCCGGTAGGCACCGCTGGTGTGGCTGGAGTTGGGGAGGGGGCCACAGCTGGGCCAGGGAGGCAGGGCCTTCCCTGCAGACAGTAGTTCATCCTGAGACACAAGCCGGTTGTCTCCTCTGCAGGAAGCATGCTTGGCCCTTGGCCTCTTGTGTCCCCCTCAGCCTTGCTTACCCTGACTTCATGCTGGTGTGGAGATCAGGGCCTGGGCCAAGGCTGCAGACACTGTGACACCAAGGGGACAAGCGTGTGCTCAGGGCAGTGTGGTTGGCTGCCCACCAGGCTGTCGGCCTGGGTGCATCCTCCTGCCAAGCACTCTTAGGGGTTTGGGAAGTCCTTGAGGGCAGGCCTTGACCTCTAGCTTTGGTCCTCCCTGGGGTCTTCCCAGAGAAATGCCACTCTGGGCAGAATGATGGGGGTGGCAATGGCAAAGACAGAGGTGGGGCCTTTGACAAGGAGGTCGGAGCAGGGCAGAGCTGCTTCGGACACAGGCATTGGTGAATAGGAAGGGGGGTCTGCTTCACTAGGATCCAGGAATCCCCCCACTGACATGGCCCCTCAACTCTGACCCCTGCAGTAGAACAGATGTTCAGGGACTCAGGCTGTCCTCGGAGTGGTCTAGGTGCTGATGGTGGGTGTGTGGGCAGGTGGCAGTCTCTCCCCTTCATGCACAGATGCCTCAGAGTAGGCGGGATGGGTGTACATAGACAGCCCCTACCCCCACTCTGCTCCTCTCCACAGTGAGCACCCACCTTTGTGTTCTGGGCTCCCCTTCAGCTCCCTGTGTTCCCCCGGGGCCATGTTCCTGCCTGAGCCCCGTTCCCTGCAGCTTTCTTCTGTCATCCGGGCTCTCCTCCCTCTGTCTTTTGCTCCCTGAGGCTCCTAGAGTCCTGGCAGTCCCTCCTGGTAGGTGGGTCCGTTGTGCAGGTGGACAGTGGCAGATAGTTGTCAGTAACCTGGAGCTCCGACATGGGTGGAG
Source organism: Cryptoprocta ferox (assembly GCA_028646485.1). Classification (NCBI taxonomy): domain Eukaryota; kingdom Metazoa; phylum Chordata; class Mammalia; order Carnivora; family Eupleridae; genus Cryptoprocta; species Cryptoprocta ferox. The sequence continues at coordinate 335,123 of CM053569.1, read as the reverse complement.
GCTGGGGGATGCCCTGCCTGGTTTGGGTACAGGATCCAGAGCTGAGGGACAGCTAGATGGTCCCAGGGCCACCGGGGGCTTGGGCCTTCTCCACATTTGACCCACACTGTCGTGGAGAGCTGCCCTAGGCTGAGGGCCTCTGCAGAGGGTGGGCCCTGAGGCCTTCTTGGGGGAGAAGCATTGTATGGCCAAAGCCCCTGCCCATTCTCCTTGCAGTGGTGCTGACCTCCTGGCCGTGAACACTGATGGGAACATGCCTTATGACCTGTGTGAGGACGAGCAGACGCTGGACTGCCTTGAGACGGCCATGGCCGACCACGGTGAGTGCGGCCCCGCCTGCCCGCCAGGGTGCCCGGGTGCCCGCTCTGAGCCCACTGCCTTGCAGGCATTACCCAGGAGGGCATCGAGGAAGCCCGGGCCTTGCCGGAGCTGCACATGCTGGATGATATCCGGAGCCTGCTGCAGGCAGGGGCCAACATTGACGCGCCCCGGGACCACGGGGCCACGCTGGTGACGATGGGGCCACCTGGGTTGCAGGTCGGGAGGTTGCTGCTGGAGGGGCATGGCAGGGACTCAGGGCTGGGCGGTGTGCCTGCAGCTCCACATCGCGTCTGCTCACGGCTTCAGCGAGGCGGCCACCCTGCTGCTGCAGCACCGAGCCAGCCTGAGCGCCAAGGACCAGGACGGCTGGGAGCCGCTGCATGCGGCAGCCTACTGGGGCCAGGTGAGCGCCAGGTGGGGCAGCTGGGCCTGGTCCGGGGGCCTCCGGGCTCTGAGGCCTTCAGCAGCCCGGGCTCGCCGGTCCTCAGGTGCATCTGGTGGAGCTGCTCGTGGCACACGGGGCAGACCTGAACGGGAAGTCTCTGATGGATGAGACACCTCTCGGTGAGCTGGGGTTGCCTCCGCCAGTGGTAGAGGGTGGGTGAGAGGGCACCGGTGACCACCCACTTCTCCTCAGATGTGTGTGGGGACGAGGAGGTGCGGACCAAGCTGCTGGAGCTGAAGCACAAGCATGATGCGCTCCTGCGCGCCCAGGGCCGCCAGCGCTCTCTGCTCCGCCGCCGCACCTCAAGTGCGGGCAGCCGGGGGTGAGCACCCGCGGTTGACCCCAGTGTCCTACCCCCTGCTGGCAGCCGTCTGCCCCTACCCCCCTGACGGCACTCAGGTGCCAGCTGGAGCTCCGGGCAGTCTGTGGGGCAAGTGACATCCTTCCCCCGACTGCCTCGCAGGAAGGTGGTGAGGAGGGTGAGCCTGACCCAGCGCACCAGCCTGTACCGCAGGGAGCATGCCCAGGAGGCCATTGTGTGGCAACAGCCACCGCCCACCAGCCCAGAGCCACCTGAGGAGGACGAAGACGGCCAGACGGATGCAGAGCTGCGACCCACATCCAGCGAGGTAAGCCCTACACTGTCCTCCTCCAGCATGCTGGCTGTGGGCCTAGGCTCTGCCCTCTCTGGGTGGTGACATCAGTGCCTCCGGAGTCGGTGGGAGCAGTGACCCTGTGCCCATAAACTGGGCCAGTGTGCCACAGGGGCGGCTGCTGCCCACCATGCACCCTGGGGCCCAAGGCCACGGGAGGCCAGAGAAGGCCTTCCTGATGGCCTCTGGGGCCCATGCTTGCCCAACAGGAGGAGGACCCCGAGTTGGCCAGGCCACATAACGGCCAAGCTGGAGGCACCCCAGGGCGACACCTGTACTCCAGGCGGCTGGACCGGAGTGTCTCCTACCAGCTGAGCCCTGTGGACAGCACGGTGCCAGAAGCTCCGGTCCGGGCCAAGGCCCACCACACCCTGGCAGAGCTGAAGCGCCAGCGAGCTGCCACCAAGCTGCAGCACCCCCCACCTGAGGGGCCCGCGGCCCCGGAGCCTGACCTGCCTGTGGACTCCGAGACCCCCCAGCCTGAGTGCAGCTCCAGGGCTGGCGGAGATCCGCCCCTGCTTAAGCTCACCGCACCCTCAGAGGAGGCCCCCATGGAGAAAAGGCCGTGCTGCCTGCTCATGTGAGGGGCTGGCCCTGAGAGTGGCAGAGGTCCCATTGCCAGGCCCAGCCAGAGGCTGCCTCCGCTCTGGAGACCCCAGTGTATCGCCGGCGCTGCTATGGGGGGGGCGCAGCCAGTGCAGGGCCTTCCCTGTTTCCCGCATCTAGGATGCCAGCGTCTTCGCTCAGGGATGAACCTGTGGCAGAAGCCATCCTGGGGGCTCCTGGCTGCAGAAACCTAGTTTCATCCTGTGACTCTTGATAAAGGGCTGTTTTGCCACCTGCCTTGTTGTGTGTGTCAGCTGGGCCGCTGTCCCGAGGGTGGGGAGCTGCCGTGTTGCTGGTCCTGGGTGTGCCCGTCACTGTTCGGGGCCTGTAGGTGCTTGTGGCTGCGTGGCCCTGCGTGGGGGTGAGGCCCACGGCCACTGGGCAAGGAGCCTGGCCTGTGCTGCACCCTTCTCCCCACCTCCCCGTCTCCCCGCCTCCTGGAGGCTCCTCTGTAACTCTTTACTTCCCTGAGAGGAGCAGGGAGCTTTGGAAGGACATTTCTTGAGGCGGGTGGGGGGCGGGTAACGGCTGGGGGTATCCATGCCAGAGGGGCAGGGATCCTGGCTCAGAAGGGCAGGGGGGTTTCGACAAGACTCTTGAGCCACAGCCGGAGGGGGGAATCGGTACAAGGCCAGAGTCAGAACCCTCCCTGGGGTATGAGTCCCCTGTTCTTGGCCTGTAGCCCTGATCCCGGGACCTGGCTGCCAGCCTCTGCCTGGGCTGGCAAAGGGGGCCGGTGGTTGGCCGCCCAGATTCTGAGCTGGCTGGGCATGATCTGTCAGGGTGACAGGGGCCCTTTAGGGGCCTCGAGTGGGAGGGCTGAGGGCACTCCCAGCTCATCTGTCCATGGTGGGCAGCTTTGCGTGGCCACCAGTGCTGGGTGACATGGGCCCAGGTCACCTTCTCCTCTGCAGTGGATACCGACCCAGTCAGCCTGGTGTCTGCAGGGCCCTCCCTTTCCTCATCATCAGTGGTTGGAGGGGTGTCCTCAGCAGGGCGGGGCGGGGGGGACAGCAGGCAGGCTGCAGGTTAAATTTAGTGTGTGGGGTGGTGCCGCTGCCAAGGTCCACCTGCTAACACGGCTGCCACTTGGTGCGGGAGGAGTCTGGCTCTGCCTGGGGCTGGTCTTAGAGGGGCAAGCTTGTGCACTGGGGGGCCGAGGTAGCACAGAGCCAAGAGGTGTGAGGCGAGACCCAGCTGGCTGGTTGGGGATCCTGTTCTTTCCTTTCCAGCCAGCAGGAGCTGAGGCGCCCAGGCTGACCTCAGGCCTGACCAGCTGCCCACAGCCCCTCTCAGAGGGCTGGCTCCTTGACCTGGTCAGATGTCAGCTGCTGGGGTAGCCACCCCTGGGCATGGCCTATCAGTTCCCTTCAGGGCCTGGGGAGGTGGGGCTCTGAGGGCCTATCACTGTTTGCTTCCCACTGTCTCTACCAATCAGGAGCAACAGGGAAGGGAAGGGGAGCTCAGGTCAACTCGCCTGTGGTGTGGACCCAAGGGCAGCTCTAGGCTGGGCCTGGTGAAAGGACAGGACAGCAACCAAGAGCAGCGGAAGTGTCCCAGGTGTCCCAGGTGTCCAAGGGCCCTCCAAAGGCCCAGAGCTGCCCTGCCCCCTCCTCCAACACCCCAGCCCAGAGACTCTGGCCTCTACCAGTTGGTGATCTGGGACCAAGGTCCAACCACAGGGCTCTTGCAGCCTATGGCCATGGTTGCCAGCCCGGGAGGGGCCAGATGGAACCCTGCATCTGAGCTTTCGCTCCCCTCCCCCGATAACCCCAGGATTCTATAGAGGCCTGGCTCAGTTACCTGGGAGACAGGCCTGCTGGCCCAAGCAAAGATGGGGGGCCTGAGAGGGCTCAGCCTTGGCAGAACTGTGCTTGGGTAAATCTCCAGAGGCCCCAGCTCTATCTCCTTTTGGGGTTTAGTCCTGCCCAGCCCTGCCAACCCCTCAGGGCACTCAACGCACCTCCCCCACCCTCCCAGGCCGAGTGCCTTAGAGCTTCTTGAACCTTCTGTCTGTCCCTACCCCCCATGTAGGTCTCCTGCTCCCCTGTCATGGGGACACTGGGCGGGCACTGGGCCTCGCCCCAAGCCCCGCCTGCCTCCTCATGCACTCCCTATGGCTCCCTGGGGCAGAACTGTGCCCAGACTGGTGGGGCGGGGCCCAGTGGCCCCAGCTCCTTCTTCAGCCTTTTCTGTCCCTTTCAGTGGGGCCAGCAGGCTGCAGTGAAGAGGGTTCCCTTTACCTTGAGCCCCCCCATCCAGGCTCCCTCTTCCCAGCCCCAGCTCACTGAGCCCAGACCCAGCTACCCTTAGCCCCACTTCTGAATCCTGCCACATCCTGCCCTTCCTGCCTGATCTGAGTAGGGTCATGGCCTTGAGGACAGGTGACCACAACCAGGTTGCAATGAACAGGCTGAAGGAGAAGGTGCTGACGCTGGACACCATGAACCCGTGTGTTCAGAAGGTGGAGTATGCAGTGCGAGGTCCCATTGTGCTGCGCGCCCTGGAGCTGGAGCAGGAACTGCACCAGGTATGGCTCTGGGCCCCACCGTTGCCCTCCAGGCTCCACCTGGGCAGCTGAGTCGGCCCCATTCCTTCCCAGAGTCACGTAGGACAAGGACTTGCCAGAGTGAGAAAGGCCCCGTTCTCACTGCCTGTGCCCCCTCCCTCTTAGGGGGTAAAGAAGCCCTTCACTGAGGTCATTCGCGCCAACATCGGGGATGCACAGGCCATGGGGCAGAAGCCCATCACCTTCCTGCGACAGGTGAGGCCCGCTCGCCATTGCCCTGGCGCTCCTCCCGAATCCGCCCACGTGCTCCGGCCTCAGCATTCGCTCCTCCCAGGTCCTGGCCCTCTGCGTCCACCCAGACCTCCTGAATAGCCCGGACTTCCCCGAGGATGCCAAGAGAAGGGCTCAGCGCATCTTGCAGGCGTGCGGGGGACACAGCCTGGGTAAGTGCCAGTGCCCCAACCAGCCAAAGCCCCAGGGAGGAGCAGGAGCCGGAGGGAGGCTGTCCCAGGGGAGGGGTGGACCAGCCCGCCCTCTTGGCAGGGGCGGAGATCTTTGGGAGGGCTGCTAAGGGGCGTCACGTGTCGTCTCCTCCTCCCCGTTCTGCCCCGCCTCCTGGCCCAGGGGCCTACAGCATCAGCTCCGGCATCCAGCTGATCCGGGAGGATGTAGCGCGGTACATCGAGCGGCGCGACGGAGGCGTCCCCGCGGACCCCAACAACATTTACCTGTCTACTGGGGCCAGCGACGCCATCGTGGTAGGCCAGGGACAAGGCGGGAGAACACTGGGGCTCCTTCTGCACGGCCGGGAGGATCCGGGCATTGGATCCAGGAGGGCCGGGCGACGGGTGCAGTCCCTGGCCTCACCGACCTTGCCTTCCCATCCCCTCTCCGTCCGGCCTGCAGACGGTGCTGAAGTTGCTGGTGGCTGGAGAGGGTCGCACGCGCACGGGTGTGCTCATCCCCATCCCTCAGTACCCACTCTACTCGGCGGCGCTGGCCGAGCTCAACGCTGTGCAGGTGGACTACTACTTGGACGAAGAGCGCGCGTGGGCACTCGACGTGGCCGAGCTGCGGCGCGCCCTGGGCCAGGCGCGAGACCATTGCCGCCCTCGCGCGCTCTGCGTTATCAACCCTGGCAACCCCACTGGTGCGCCGCCCGTCCCCAACCCCCAAGTCCTCTTGCGCTCCCCAGCTCCCGCCGGGGTCAGTCTGCCCTCCTGCCCTGCTCCCCTGCCCCGCTGAGCGCAGCGTCCCGAGTCTGACCCGGACACGCTGCATCTCCCGCGCCCCAGGCCAGGTGCAAGCCCGCGAGTGCATCGAGGCCGTGATTCGCTTCGCCTTTGAGGAGCGCCTCTTCCTGATGGCTGATGAGGTGCTGGCAGGGGCTCACCTGGGGCCTGGGGTCGGAGGGCGGCAGCGGCTGCCTCCGTGACGCCCGTCCGCCCGTCCAGGTGTACCAAGACAACGTGTATGCGGAGGGCTCGCAGTTCTACTCGTTCAAGAAGGTGCTCACGGAGATGGGGCCGCCTTACGCGGCGCAGCAGGAGCTCGCCTCCTTCCACTCGGTCTCCAAAGGCTACATGGGAGAGTGCGTGCAGGCCGGGCGGGCCATCCTCGGCTGGCCTCCCCCGTCTCCCTGCCGACCCTGCCTCGACATCTGCCCTCGCCTCGCAGGTGCGGGTTCCGCGGCGGCTACGTGGAGGTGGTGAACATGGACCCCGCGGTGCAACAGCAGATGCAGAAGCTGATGAGCGTGCGGCTGTGCCCGCCCGTGCCCGGCCAGGTCCTGCTGGACGTGGTGGTCAGCCCGCCCGCACCCTCGGACCCCTCCTTCGCGCAGTTCCAGGCGGTGAGCTGGAAGGGCCTGCGGGGGCGGGGAGGGAGCTGGCCGGCCGAGCCTGATCGGCCCACGCTCCGCTGCCGCAGGAGAGGCAGGCGGTGTTGGCCGAGCTGGCGGCGAAGGCCAAGCTCACGGAGCAGGTTTTCAACGAGGCTCCCGGCATCCGCTGCAACCCGGTGCAGGGCGCCATGTACTCTTTCCCTCGCGTGCAGCTGCCCCCGCGCGCCGTCCAGCGCGCTCAGGTCTGGGGCCCTCACTGGCGGGCGGGTGGGCTAGCGGGGCGGGGTCCTGACTGGTGGGGGGGCCGGGCCCCGACTTGTGAGCGGGGCGTTACGGGCCCTGACTGGGCGGGCGGGGCCCGGCCCCAGGGGGAGGGCGGAGTCTGGACGCCCAGCCCTGACCGCTCCGCCCCCGCCGCCCGCCCTCAGGAGCTGGGCCTGGCTCCCGACATGTTCTTCTGCATGCGCCTTCTGGAGGAGACCGGTATCTGCGTGGTGCCCGGGAGTGGCTTCGGGCAGAGGGAAGGCACCTACCACTTCCGGTGAGGCGCGGCCCCGCGCGGCTCATCCCCGCAGCCCCCAACACCTTTGCTTACCTCCCTCCACTTTTTAGGATGACCATTCTGCCCCCCATGGAGAAGCTGCGACCTCTGCTGGAGAAGCTGAGCCAGTTCCACGCCAAGTTCACCCGAGAGTACTCCTAACCACCCTCCTCCCCGCTTTGGGTCCAGGCTGGGCCGGCAGGGCCGACCGTGGACTTACATGCCCAGGGCCCCCGGGGTCTCTGGAGCCCTCAGGACTTGCTTCTGCTGCCTCTGGGGCTGGGCCCCTGCCTTTCTGCAGGCCCCTAATAAAGCTACGAAGCAGCCTGACGACTTCAGGCGTGCACATCTGTATGAGCCTCCCCTGCCTTTGTCCACTCCTGCGTTCCTTTCTGAGCTGGGATTCTGGAGAGCCAGCGCGGGCGGAACATTTGTCAGCCTTCAGGAGGAGTGGTCAGGAGGCCTCCCAGAGGAGGGGACCTTACAAGAGATGCAGTGCCTCTCATGGGCTGCATTTCTACTCTGCTCTCTGGTCCTGAGGCAGAGTGGCAAACTTCACATAGAAATTAGGAAGAGTAGGAGATGTGAAGGAAGGCAGTAGGCCTTTCCGTTAGGGTTGGTGATAAGGCTGGAAAGCACGTTCCCTGTGCTGCCAGGAGAGAGGTGGACAGTATAGGAAGGGGAGCCAGGCCAAGGACACACCTTCCTGTGTCTTCCTTAGGCTACTTTTCCTGATGTGGGGCCTGGCTCCCCTTCCTATACTGTCCACCTCTCTCCTGGCAGCACAGGGAACATGCTGAGCTGTAGGCTGAAGTTGGCTAGATGAGTGGGCAGCACTCGAGGGAGGAAGTCTTGGGCAGATGGCCTGAGGCTGCTGGAGTGCTGGAGAGGGGAGGGGAAGAAGAATGAACAAGTGAGTCTTGCTTTGTTTGAATTGGGTTTGAAGTGTGGGATGTGGTATCCTAGTGCAAATGCAGTCCTGGGGCCAGGAGGCAGCTAATGGGGGGGGGGTGGACTCTTCAAGCCCAAGCGCCCAAGGGCAGGGGCAGGGAACAGAGCTGGTAAAATGCTGACACAGGGACAACCTGGGGAGACCCAAGCCAGGGTGGGCATGCAGCTCTCTGTCCCTGCCACTGGAACAAAGACTAGTGCCTACGGTGTGCACACTCTGTGGGTCACTGCAGTCTTCTTAGGGAGGGATGGCAGGCCCCTTTGTACAGACAAGGAAACGTGTCAAAGTGACAGGAGACCCCCTCAGGGTGGCTGAGCCAGCTGTTGCTCTCAGGGTTGGGCTGGCTGCAGGGAGACAGTACTAGCGCTCTAGCTCTGCTCTGGAGGTGGTTCCTGACCCTGGGCCACATTCACTACCTCCACTGGGCCTCAGGAGCCCTGTGGGATGCAGCTCTGGGCAGGGGAGAGAGGCATGAAACCCTTGGACGGCCCCCTCCCTCCACAGAGCCTGCTGGAGTCAGAGAGGACTTGGTTGGGCCCTGTGTCTCCAGGCCTTGTCACTGGACGCTAGAGGGCATCGCGGGGAGCAGCTGGCTGCATCCCTTCAGCTGAGACCTTTCACACAAACCTGCCTTTCATGGCCCTCTGTGTCCACTGGCTAGGGGAGGGCACCGAAAGCACAGCCACAAGGTGAGGGTTCCAGCGGCGGAAGAAAGCAGGAGTAAACCGTGGGGGCTGCTGGAAGGACCCGGTGGACACTGCAGCAACCAGGCTCCAGGTGAGACACCAAGGAAAAGCAAGCACTTATAGAGAGTTAGGGTGTGGGTCCAGGGGATCTGGGAGCCGGATCTGATAACCTTGGGAAGGTCCGGGATGGGCCGCAGACTCAATGCCAGCCGGGCTTCCAACGGCGCGTGCTCAAGGCTCCCCGGCCGCACCCGGAGTGGCCACTGGGGGCGCCCGAGGGCGGGCGACGCTCTGGCCCGCTTCTCGAGCTCTGTGGCCGCCGCGTCTCGCGGCTGCGTAGAGAGCGGTCTGTGGAGTGCGGGCTGCCTCCGGGCCCGAGGGTTTCAGTCCCGACGCCAGCCTGCACAGCCCTGACCTGACTGGCCCAGCCCAGGAGCCGTGCCGCCGTGTGATCCCTGACTTCATCCTGACCGGACCAGACCCCACCCGGAACCGCTTTGCCTGCCCCTGCTCCGAGCCGGACCTCGGATTCCACTCCAGGCTCTGACCTGGCCTTGAACCTGGCCGCGGCCAGCAGATCCCAGGCCCAGTCCCTGACCCCCAGCACTCGCCCTAGGGCTCCCCACGCTCCTGGCCATGCATGGGAAGCTCTTGCCGCTGGCCGGCCTCTACCTGGTGCAAGGCTTGCCCTATGGGCTGCAGTCTGGCCTGCTGCCCCTGCTGCTCCGGGCGCGTGGCCTCTCCCTGACACGTGTGGGACTGGCCAAGGTGCTGTACCTGCCATGGCTGTTTAAACTCGTGTGGGCCCCACTGGTGGACACGCGGGGCTCCCTGAGGGCCTGGCTGACGCTCAGCACCGCTGCTCTGGGCCTGGTGTGTGGGCTGCTGGCAGCCCTGCCTCCTGCAGAAGCTGGCCAGGCCGGGCTGCCGGTCACCGTGGCAGGGCTGCTTCTGTTGCTGAACCTGGGTGCTGCTGTGCAGGATGTGGCCCTGGACACGCTGGCCGTACAGCTCTTGGAGCCAGCCGAGCTAGGGCCTGGAAACACAGTGCAGGTGGTCGCTTATAAGCTAGGGGCAGTGCTGGCGGGAGGGGGCCTGTTGGCCCTTGTGCCCACCCTCTCCTGGCCTGGGCTCTTTCTGTTCCTGGCTGCTGTCTATTGGGTGGCTGCTGCCCTAGTCTGGGCTGTGCCAGCCCTGCAACAGTTACCTGCATCCCAGCCCTCAGAACGACCCCTCCGCACCCTGCACCGTCTGCAGGACTTGCTGGCCATGCCTGGTACTCTGTGGACAGCAGGCTTTGTGCTCACTTACAAACTGGGTAAGTGAGGTCTTGAGTCAGGCAACAGCAGGGGTGGGAGCCTGCAGGTGGATCCCCAGGAGCCCTGGAACCCATTTCATGGCCACCTTCTGGGGTATTAACTGCAGGCTGGAGCCCGGCCTGGCTTTACAGCTGGGCTTTGCCTCTGGTCCTTCTCCAGCTCTGGCTGCACGGCTTCTGTGAGCTCCAGCCACAGCCCCTTGGGTCTCTCAGATGCTGCTTCATGCTGACCCTAAGCTTGGCTGATGCCCAGTCCCAGCTGTCTCCTGGCACCTGTGGCCCAGGACAGGGGTAGGGCAGGGGCCTGGCTAGGGAGGGCAACTGAGGCCCCAGGTGAAGGGAGGCGGGCAGCTCCCTGCTCGCGTTCTCCCCACAGGTGAGCAGGGCGCCAGCAGCTTGTTTCCACTCTTCCTGCTGGACCGCGGCATCTCCACGCCGGAGCTGGGCCTGTGGAATGGCGTGGGCGCCGTGGTCTGCTCCATTGTAGGCTCGTCCCTGGGCGGGGCCCTGCTGGCCAGGCACTGGTGAGCCCTCCTCAGCCTGCCCCACCCACCTGCTCACACCTGCCCCGCCCCCCACTGCCTGACTTGCCCCCCATCTCTCCACCTCAGGCAACCACTGCCCTTGCTGAGGTCCGTGCTTCGGTTCCGTCTTGGTGGTCTGGCCTGCCAGACCACCCTGCTCTTCCACCTGGACACCCCAGGGGTCAGGCTGGATTCCAGCACAGTCCTGAGAGGTGAGGGGCTGGCCACGGGAGGGGAGGAGTCCAGAGTCCCGGGCACTACTGATCTTGGTCCTCCCAGGGGCAGCCTTGCTGAGTCTGTGTCTGCAGCACTTCCTGGGGGGCCTGGTTACAACCACCACGTTCACCCTGATGATGCACTGCACCCAGCTGGCACCCAGTGCCCTGCAGGTAAGACGGTGTGGCTGGGCGGCCCAGGGACTTCAGGGCTGGGATCCAAGCAAGGCCTTGTTTTGATCTCGCACCCCACCCCATCCTCGCAGGCCACACACTACAGCCTCCTGGCCACTCTGGAGCTGCTGGGGAAGCTGTTCCTGGGCTCACTGGCTGGAGCTCTGGCTGACAGCCTGGGGCCACATCTCTGTTTCTCCCTCTTCCTTGCTTTCTCAGGCATGCCCGTTCTGTATCTGGGTCTGGCACCCAGTGCCCTGGCCTGAGCTGGGTGGCCAGCCCACCCAATAAAGCTGAGCGTGCCCACGGCGTAGGTGTCTGGGATGTGTGACGGGCAAGGCTGTCCTCAGACTGTGGGGGCTGCCCCATAAAAAAAGAGGATTCCTAAGAATGACGAGCATTTTTTATTCTGCGTTTTGGGGCCTCTTTACCCCACTTCTGTTGGTGGGCTTTGCCCAGGTAGTCAGTCAGTCTTGGCCACCAACGTCCTGCTCTTTTCCCTGATGAACTGCCACACCTGACTCCCTCCCCACTGTGGCCATGCAGCCCCCTGTTCGTGCCTGTGACATGGGGGAGCAGGGCCCACCCACGGCAGGGTGGTCAGTGGCCCCACAGCAGGATCTCCTCTGTGGCTAAACGTGTCAGGGCATGGAAGCTCAGATGCAGGTGTTTTCTCCAGAAACGCCGGTCCCGCCCGTAAACCTGGGCTGGATAGCAGGGACTTCCTGTGGTGGAATGGGAGACACGGCCCTGAGGACTCTGGGCCAGATCTGGCCTCTAGCCCCTGGCCGTGTCTGAGCCCAGGCTCCCAGGCCCTCACCGATGCCATGGAAGATACGGGCCACAGCCCTGCCTGAAAACTGCTGGTCTGGCCATGAGGACAGGAGGTGGCGGATGTCCTGGCGAATCTGGTCTTCCCAGTCCTGGATCTGTGGGTGGCAGGCATGTAACTGTGTGTGAGCATGGGCATGCGCTTTGCTGCCTGACCTCACTGTAGCCCTGTGTCCTCTCTTCAACCCCCCAGGAGGGGCTGGCACTCACCCTGGCCTGTCCTGGCTCTGGGCCCTGCTGGTCTTCCATGCCTCCTGGCCCTTCTTCCTCAAAGTAGCTGCTGAGCAGGGCCTTGAGCCTGGCACTGCGCTCCTCATCAGGCTGCTCCAAGCAGGGCCCGCAGCTAGGGAAGGCTACGCTGGGATGAGAAGAATCTGTCAGGGTTGTTCACCTTGGGGGAAGCGGTGGGGGGCTGGGGGAGGGTGGCCTCAGGCCCTGCCCACCTCTCCTGCACCTGTGAAAGGCCTGGAAGGTGAAGCGCAGGCGGGCCAGGGCCTCCTGCTCACGGGCTTGTACTCGGCCATAAAGGAAGTCACAGATCTGGTCCTTCTCCTGGGCTGTCAAGTCTCCAGGGCTGTGCAGACAGAAGGCAAGTTCCTGGAACTCCACCAGCACCCCTGTGTCCCGAGGTGCACCTGCCAGAGAGCTAGTCAGACACAGGTGGGAGGGCGGCAAGCAGGGCTGGGTATGAGCAGGGCTGGGGGTGGGGCTCACCTGTCTCGCACTCTGGGTACCACTGCAGTTGACGGAGAGCCTGCTTTGCAGGGGCCACCTTCCAGCCCATCGAGTCGGCCAGCTTAACCACGTCAAACTCTACGGAATAGCTTCCTGCACCTATGTTCTCAGGTGGCTGCCGGGCTAACCAGACAGCCAGTGGAGGACACCTGTCTCAGGGAAAGGGATATGTGATCGGCAACCCTAGTCCTGTGTCCCTGGCCCCAGCCTGGGGTGGGATGTGTGCTCACCTGTGGGCCAGGGCCTGGAGCTGGGGGAGGCCCCCAGGACAGCACAGGTGGCAGTGGGCATAGGTGGGTGCCAGAAGCTCCAGCCAGCGCTGTGGGTGTAGCTCCATGTAGCACAGCAGGGTCTCAATGGCTGGAGGCAGAGCAGGGCTTAGGGGACACAGGGATGTGGGGATGTGGGGATGTACCCACTCCTGCCCCCAGTTCCTTACCCTCCTCAGGCATGTCCAGGGCCTGCACCAGCGGCTGTACTGGGAGTGCCCGCTCATGACCCAGGCACCGGGCTGTGTGTTTGCTGCTGGGTTGCTCAGCCTCCCTTGGGGACACAGCCACTTGGCTCTTGGCTCCCTCCTGCTCTGGGGGCTGTTGGGTGTCGGCACGGGTGCAGGTGCAAGGTGGGAATGAGCACTGTACCAGCTTCTTCACAGCGAGGAAGTCGGTGCCTTCGGCATACACGTGTCTACGTAACTCCTGCAGGTCCTGACCCTGCAACAGAACAGCTGTGAACGTGGGGCGGTGGGGTGGGGTGGGGGGAGCTCAAGTGGGGCAAGTAAGAACCTGGGGCTGTAGGAAGAGGTGGCAGTGTGCGGGCTGGCCGTCCCGTCCAGCTCGGCCCACAGCCTGCACATAGCTCTCAAAGCTCGGGGGCAGCCCCAGGTGCAGCACGGCCCGCACATCTGGCCGGTCCAGCCCCATCCCGAAGGCCACTGTGGCCACCACCATCCGCAGCCGGCCCTCCATGAAGGCCCTCTGCACCCGCCGCCGCTCCCGGCTACACATGCCAGCGTGGTAGGCTTCAGCCGCAGTTTCAGGGGCCTGGCCTGCAGGGAAGACATAAACAGTTGGGTGGAATGCGTTCCTGGGGCAGGTCCATGGGGCACAGCCCTGCTGACCTCCCCTCTGGGCCCCAGGTCCCAGGCCTCACGCAGGCAGGTGCGGAGCATCGCAGCAACACGCTCTGTGTCTTCACGTCTGTTGCAGTAGATGATGACAGAGTTCAGATCACGAAAGCGATCACTTTGCAGCAGTGTCACCAGAGCCTGGTAGGTGACAGCTGTCAGCATGGGCTGCCAGAAGGCAGTGGCTCTGCCAGGCCCGGGTGTATCCACCCACCTGGTCAGGGTCCCTGTCCGTGGACACAGAGAGGTACAAGTTGGCGGGGATGGTGACTGGCCCTCTGAGGACAAGCTCCTCAGTCACGCCTAGATGCTGGGCCACGTCTCTTGAGGTGCTGCGTGTAGCCGTGGCTGTAAGACCCAGAAAGCAGCGGACACCCATGCGTTCCCGCAGCACCTGTGCAGGAGAGGAGCCAGTGAAGATGCCCCACCCACCCTCCCTGTCCCTTTTGCTTGTACCTCAAAGAAGGCTCACCTTGCAGACTCGCAGGTAGCAGGGCCGGAAGTTGTGGGACCACTGGGACAGGCAGTGGGCCTCGTCAACACAGGCAAAGGCAACTGGAGGGAGCTGAGGGAGGCAGCCAGAGGGCCCTGGCCCAGCCCCAACCAGTGCCTCAGGTGACAGCATCAGAACATGCACCTGGGCTGCTTGAACCTGAGGACGGCAAAGTCAGGAGGAGCATCATCGAGGAAGACAGAAGGAGCCTGCCTTCTGTCCCCACCCATCTTGCTGTGTAAGGCCCCTCCCTCACCTTTTTCAGGGCGGAGTCCCGCTGCTTCCTGGTCATGCCTGAATGGATGCAGGCTGCCTTCAGGCATGGGGGCAGACCAGACACCTGTGGGAACAAAAGGAAAACCAGTTGCAAGGCACCCTTCCTCAGCTCTTCATCAAATGGCTCTCAGTGGTGCTCGGCCTGATAGCTGCTGCCATCTTCAACTTGGACTCCCTAGGGAGAAAAAGCCCAGATCACAGATCCTGTGACAAAGGATTCAGAGCCCCCTGTGAGCCTTGGCTCAGGAGTGCGAAGAACAAACAGGCCCCACTGGGGACATCTCCCTTTCCTAGTGCTATTCCTCTTGGGGGTGGACCCAGGTCTGGCCAGCCATGTCCCTGCTGCCCTTGGACCACTGCCAGGCCACTAACAGAGTTAGCAAGTTGAGAATAGCTGAGCTCTTTACAGCTCTGGTCAGGTAACAGGCAGCAGCCCAAAAGGGTCAGAAGAGCCATGGGCACTGGTTCCTGCCTTCTGCGTGTGCCTGAGGGGTCCTGTCTGCGCACCTGGTCGTCCATGAGAGACAGGAGGGGAGAGATGACCAGCGTGAGGCAGGGGCTCCGCCGAGCATACAGCAGTGCAGGGAGCTGGTAGCACAAGGACTTGCCAGCACCGGTGGGCAACACCAGCAGCGTGGATATGCCTAGTGGGAACAGGGATCAGTGTGCTATCCTGCAGCCAGGCCCTGGCCCTGCCTCATCCCCCAGCAGCCAAGCTCACCAGAGAGGATCCGCATGACCACATGCTCCTGCCCGGGGCGGAAGGTACGGTGCCCTAGCTGCTCCAGGGCCTGGAACACCTCAGCTGGTGTCTCTGTGGACACAGGTGTAGGCCAGCATGGCCTCGAGTTGCCCCCACTCCCCAGTAAAGGCTCTCAACTGGAAAGCATCCACTCACCTGCCACTTGCCCAGAGGGCCCTGGTGGGTAAAGTGGTGGCACAGCAGCGGGCAGGCAGGGTGCCTGGGGCACAGGCTGTTCCATGGTGGCCAACAGCTCTGGATCTTCTTCACTCACTGGGAACAGACAGAAAAGGGTGGTGTGGGAACTCCAGGCTGGGGTCATTCTAGCAAAAACACAGCTAGCTACAGCCTGCCCTCCATCCCTTCATTCACCAGGGAATCTGGTAGTGCCTGTCCTCTGGACTATTTCCTCCAAAGTGAGCGGGGTCTGCGTGTCATCTTCATCCTCACCACCTTTCTTCCCGGGGGCCGGGGTGTGCTCTAGGTCAGGTAGGAGAAGTAGGTAGAGGTAGAGTCTTTTACTTGAGCTACAGGTGCTCCCCCCACTCCCCCCAAGAGTACAAGTCCTCTCCAAACATGTCAGCCCAACCCACCACCCAGAGCAGAGGTCTCACCTGGTTGGGGGCACTGGGATGACCAGTGGCCTAGCCGCCCACACCGGAAGCAAGAATTCTTGACCGTGGCTCTGTGCTGACTACCTCCAAAATGCTCCCCTTTCTTCTGCCACTTCTGCTTCCACATCTGGGGGCCATAAAAGAGGGTCACGTGGCACGAGGCAGTGGGAGTGAAGGGAGTGCCTGCCTACACCTCACCTGCTTGCGGAGGAGCCTTCCACGGAGAGCTGGGCCCCGCGAGTAGCGCTTCTGCTTCATGTTGAGCCGCACGTAATTACCTCCATTCCGCACAGCTGCTCTAGAAGGGATGTACAAGTGGCCCGTGCCCCGAGACTGCCCCAACCTGGCTCGACTTATGGTGCTCCTACTGGGAAGCTGAAGCTGTGGTACCTGGACGCTGTGGCACCACTGGGGGGCTGTGCCCACAGAGGTTTCCCCGAAGGGTCTTCTGCTTGTCCTGCAGTCCCAGCTTCCTCAGGCAGGGCTCCTGTTTGGCCCCTGTCTTGCTGGGCCTGTGCAGGGCTCCCCTCTGGCTCCCTGTTCCGTCTCCGCTTCTTGCCTTGGCTGTTGCCAGGCTGGGGACTCCCTGCACGGACTTGAGCTGTCTGTGGGGCTTGAGTCTCAGGGCTAGTGCTGAGGCCAAGGGCAGATGGGACACCTGAAGCCAGAGGCTGTGACTGCTCTACACCCAAGTTAGGCTGGCAGGCCTCGGAAGCCCCCAGAAAATCTGGGGCCCTATTTTGACACCGCTCCAGCCAGCCAGGGTCTAGGGAGCCCAGCCGCAGGCTCAGGGATGCCTGTAGCTGCTGGAGGCGACCCAGCCTCAGCTGCGGCCCAGGAGGCTGGAAGGGCGCTTCACGGACTTCTTCGGGAGAGATGAGGGCAGCCCCTGCACCTGGTGGCCCTGGGGTGGGCATCTTGGACGAGGGCCTTCGTGGAGTCCGGGGTATGCGGCTCAGGGTTGACCCAGCCTGGTTGGGGGTGGGGTGGGGGGACAGACCACCAAGCAGGAACTCAGGTCTGGGGGCTGCCGCAGACTCTGAAACCCGCCCGACTCTCCACCCTGAGGTTGGCTCCGAACGCCTCCCTCAGGAGGAGCGTGCGCGCGTCAACAGAGAAGGGTGTCTGGGTGGAGAGCAGCGCTGGGTCCGGGTGGACGCACTGCCTGCCAGGCTCTCAACTCTCACCTGCAAGGTGCCCTTTAGGTTGGCCTTAAGCCTCTCCCCGTAGTCCCGCACAGACCTCGGAGGGCTTGGCCCAGAAAGAGGGGGATGTGGATTCTGGGTCGCAGCCCGATTCAAGTGGGGCCCCCAGCAGCTGGGCTCCGGCACCTGCGAGAAGAGGCAGCGGGAATACAGGCCAGAGAAAGGCTGGCGTGCGGGGCAGAGGTGTCTCCACCCCCCTTCCCCAGCCCTCGGGCCTCCTCCGCCATGTCCAGGACTCCCTCAACGTTCTGGGCCCCACAGAACGGTCTCGGTCACGGCTCCTCTGGGCTCTGCCACGCAGGAACCTGGCCGGGAGGCTGGGGCGGCAAGGCCTGGGGTACCTCCTCTGCCGGCGCGGGAAGCGACTGCTTGGGGCCGCGGGGTCCGATGCCTCCGGCCTGGCCCAGGGCCTCCTTCAGGGCGCGGTACTCCCGGTAGAGCGCTGGGGGGAGGGGGTGAAGGGTCACTGGGGGCCGCCGGTCCCCCACCCACCCTGCACGCCTGGTTCCGCCCTGCGTCTGCGCGCTTACCGCGGGTCTCCTCAGGCGCCTCCCCCACGTCCTCCTGTGAAGGGAGCGGGTCAACCGGAGGCCGCACCCTCAGCCCCCCGCCCCCGGACAGCCCGCACCTGGCCCGGCCGCCGCCCGTGCCGCCGCCGGAACGCGCGCTCCCAAGCCTGCAGCCGCTCCCGCACTTCTCGCAGCCGCTCCATAGCGCGCGCCCCGCAGCCTCGGGCCCCGCGAATCTCCCGCCGCTAGGGCGACGCCGGCCGCCAGCCAATGGGGGCGCCCAGCAGATCGGAGGCGGGGCAGTTGGGTAGCTGCCGCCGGGGCAGCCAATCAGTGGGACCCTCGTGGAGAGACCAATGGGTGGAGGCTACGTCATCGCGGTGCGCGGAGGCGCTGGGCGGGGCGCGGCGGACCGTGAGGCGGGGCCGGCGGCGGTCGTAGCGGCTGTGGGGCCGGTGAGCGCGGGCGGCCGGCTGGGGATGGAGCGGGGCGGCGTGCGCCCCCGGCCCTGCCTGGCCGCACGAAGCAGGCGCAGGCGCTCGGGGCGGTGCCGCCCGGGAGGCGGGAGCGGGAGTCCGGCGGTTCGTTCGCGGGGTGGGGAAGGACCTGGAGCCCTGCGTCGAGCAGAGCGACCTCGGGCTCCGGGGGGCGACGCACCGGTTTCGAGGGGCAGATCCCGTCCGGGAGGCGGAGGGCGTCGCATTGAGGGCGTCCCTCGGCTCGAGCCCGGGAGGAGCCAGGCGGGGGCGTCTTGGGGCAAACGCCGGGAGCCGCGGGCTGGCGGGAGGGGGCGGCGGCCACCACGCAGAGGCTCCTCCCACGGTGACCACACTGGCTGCTTTCGTTTCCTCTCGTGACAGGTGCTCGGTTGGTCTGTCCTGTCACAGCGAGGTATGAGTCGTCCTCGCGAGAATTGTCTGCAGGCAGAGCAAGGCCGAGGGTTGGCGTTCGGGGCTACTCAAGAACCAGTGCCCTAAGGACTTTCGTTGTATATGAGGTCCGGAAGAGCAGGGACTCTGGGGCCAGACCGCTCCCTCTTCCCAGAGCTCATCGCCCAGGCTGTGACCTTGGTCGGGCAAGATTTAGGTCTTAGTTTTCTAATCTGTTTCTGGGGGGATGACTGGGAAGCAGTTGTGAGGATGAGATGTTTGGCCCACAGTGCGTCCGCTGACTGTAGCTGCTGCTGTCAGTAACAGAGCTGATATCCAGGTGCCCCCGGGGTCTCAGGCCTCTCTTGGATGCGTCTTCTGCTGCTGCCTCTACCCATCTGAGCAATTCCTGACCTGGGACCTTATGAATCCCATGGGTGTGAGAGTTGGTCTCCCACTGTGGTTCTCTAGGGAAAAGGGAGATGCTTAGGTGGTGAGGGCTTTGGCAGATGATGTTTGCTTTTTGTGTTTCTGTAAATCTGCAAGGACCTCCTTGGTTAGCAGTCCTACTGGACCACAGTAGCTAGGATTGAGGGTCCTGCTGAAGGCTGGGGTTACTCAGGCCGTCTGGACTCAATGTTCTCTGGGTTCTACTTCTTGTTATCTATGCTGGTATTGACTAAGCTTCATCAGTGCTTCCAGTTCAGACCCGGAGGAGGGTGGGGCGGGTTCCAGCCCCTCGGGAGTACCTTACTCCCTCTAGTGTTTGTGTGCTTTGTGAGCTTTATTCTACTTTGGAAGAAGAGTGGATCTCTGATAAGCAGCTTTGTGATTTGGGAGGCCTGAAGTACAGATTGGGGGGGTGGTGCTGCTGCAGAGCCATCAATAGCCATCAAAAGCACACCCAGGCAACTAGTCTTTTTTGCTGCTGTGCTATTTACGTACTGTTTGATGGCTATGTTTTCCTAAAGAGGCACTATGCTGCTGGAGGTAGGGAACTGGGGGGTGGCCTCGTTCCTGTTTCCATTTAGTGCAGCCCATCGTTAGGCACCTAACACTTGCTTTTTGGTGCCAAGTCCTCCATTGAGTGCCAGCTCTGTGCCAAGCACCATGCTGGCTTTCCCCACTACCAGTGATCGAGGAGGCTTCGGCTGGGTGGTGGCCTGGGGTCTGTCCTTCCCGCTGAAGGGCCCTTCCCTGCAGGTGGCTTCCTGCCTGGCCCGGCGCCATGCACACGCTTGTGTTCCTGAGCACTCGGCAGGTGCTCCAGTGCCAGCCAGCTGCCTGCCAGGCCCTGCCCCTGCTGCCTCGAGAGCTCTTCCCCCTGCTGTTCAAGGTGGCCTTCATGGACAAGAAGACTGTTGTGCTTCGCGAGCTGGTGCACACATGGCCCTTCCCGCTGCTCAGCTTCCAGCAGCTGCTGCAGGAATGTGCCCACTGCAGCCGGGCCTTGCTGCAAGAGCGCCCCAGCACAGAGAGCATGCAGGCTGTGATCCTGGGGCTGACAGCCCGGCTCCACACCCCAGAGACCGAGGCTGGCACACAGCCTCTCTGCAGGTATGGGCGCACCCGAGGGGCTCTCAGGCCTGGGGGGGTGCAGAGAGGGTCCCCCGTGAGGTTCCATGCCCGTGCAAGAGCCCTGTGCAGAAACAGGCATGTTGGTTCTGTCCCGAGGTGGCTGGGAGTGGGTGTGGGTTCTGCTTCCTTGTCTCCTGCTTCAGCCTACCCATGCTCCCAGGAAGCATGCCCTGCGGGTGCTGGACATGACAGGCCTACTGGATGACGGTGTGGAGCAGGACCCTGGCACCATGAGCATGTGGGACTGCACAGCAGCTGTGGCCCGCACCTGCATAGCACAGCAGCAGGGCGGGACTACGGATCCTGGGCCGGCCCCAATTCCTGTGGAGGTTCGTGTGGACCTGCGGGTGAACCGGGCCTCTTACGCGTTCCTGCGGGAGGCACTCCGGAGCAGTGTGGGCAGTCCCCTGCGGCTCTGCTGCCGGGACCTGCGGGCTGAGGACCTGCCCATGCGCAACACCGTGGCTTTGCTGCAGCTGCTGGATGCCGGCTGCCTGCGCCGCGTGGACCTGCGCTTTAACAACTTGGGCCTGCGTGGCCTGTCTGTTATCATCCCACACGTGGCCCGATTCCAGCACCTGGCCAGCCTGCGGCTGCACTATGTGCATGGGGACTCGAGGCAGCCCTCTGTGGATGGCGAGGACAACTTTCGTTACTTCTTGGCCCAGATGGGCCGCTTCAGTTGTCTGCGGGAGCTCAGTATGGGCTCCTCTCTTCTCTCGGGAAGGCTGGACCAGTTGCTCAGGTGAGCAAGCCCCACTACTGCCCTGTCCTTTTCCCCTCTCCCTGAGACCCTCTCCCGGCCCCTGGTTGTGACTCCGTGTCACCTATAGCACCCTGCAGAGCCCCTTGGAGAGCCTGGAGCTGGCCTTCTGTGCCCTGTTGCCTGAGGATCTGCGCTTCCTGGCACGGAGTCCCCATGCTGTCCACCTCAAGAAGTTGGACCTTAGTGGCAACGACCTGTCTGGCAATCAACTGGAGCCGTTCCAGGGTCTGCTGCAGGCAGCGGCAGCCACACTGCTGCACCTTGAGCTGACTGAGTGCCAGCTTGCTGATACCCAGCTGCTGGCCACGCTCCCTGTGTTGACGCGCTGTACCAGCCTCCGCTACCTCGGTCTCTATGGCAACCCCTTGTCCATGGCAGGCCTCAAGGAGCTCCTGCGGGATTCAGTAGCGCAGGCTGAGCTCCGCACGGTGGTGCACCCCTTCCCTGTGGACTGCTATGAGGGTTTGCCCTGGCCA
Source organism: Cryptoprocta ferox (assembly GCA_028646485.1). NCBI lineage: Eukaryota > Metazoa > Chordata > Mammalia > Carnivora > Eupleridae > Cryptoprocta > Cryptoprocta ferox. The sequence continues at coordinate 314,116 of CM053569.1, read as the reverse complement.
CCACCTGCCTCTGTCCTGCTGGAAGCTTCTATCAATGAGGAGAAGTTTGCTCGTGTGGAGGCGGAGTTGCACCAGCTGCTACTGGCGTCAGGCCGTGCTCATGTGCTCTGGACCACAGACATTTATGGGCGCCTGGCCGCGGACTACTTCAGCCTATGACCTCCAGGCTGTCCTGGTGTTCACGGCTGCTGGAGACCCTTCCCTGCCTTAGGTAGACAGAGTCTTTGCTGGGACCCTGTTGGAGGCCTCACACAGAGGCACTTGTCTCTGGTTTCCTTGCTCCCGGGCACTTTGAGCCTTCCTATGCTTTGTGCAGCACCATGCGAGGTTTGCCCTGTACCTGTTCCCTGACTGGCTGACTGTGGGCTTAAGGGCTGGATTCCAGGCCTGTAAGGCCAGGCTTGGTTTGGGTGCACTTGGCTGCCCTCTCGTGTCCTGGTCCTCTCTTTGGAATGTTTCTGGGGTCCCAGCTGTGAGCTGAGAGAGGGTGTTCTGTCTGGGCCCTTCCCCAGAACAGACTGCTCTGGAGTGGAAGTTGGAACAGGGACCTGCTTCAAGGGGGGTTGGGTCCCCAGGCACTGGGGCCTTTCATGGTTCTCTCTGCCCTGGCACCCAGGAGACCACCTGACTGGGCTTTGGAGCCAGAGGGTGTCATTAAGGTACAAACGTGCAGTGTGTTTGGAACTTAAATTTGTGGTGGTTTTTTCTGTCCTAACTGGCCAGAATGGTATCACTGGCTCTGCTGACCCCAACAGCGTAGCCACTGGGTAACAGCTGTGCTCCAAGTCAGCTGCCGGCCTCCTCCTTCCCTGGGCGTCACACCGGCCCTCTGCCCCTCCCACCTTGGGGAGGCCCCAGGTCCTCCGGCAGGCTGGCGGGCCAGTGGCTGGACCTGCAGAGCTAGCGGTTAGGGTGACGCTGCGAGGGATCTTTTCTGGAGGGCTTCAATAGGAGCGTGGGGACCTCGGCCACCGTCCCTTCACCCCTGAGGGCTTCTGTCCGCAGAGCTGGCGGTTCGCAGGTGCCTGCGCCCCGCCCTCGCGTACCCAGATCCCACACACGGCTCGCCGCACACTGCGCAGCTTCTACCCTTTACTGACTGCGCTGGAGCATGCGCGGGGCGAGCCCGCGGGCCTGCCAACCCGCGAGGACCACGTCATCAGCGCGCGCCCGCCCGCCGCCCGCCCCTCTGGGCCGCGCTCTTCAGCAGTGGATCTCGTAAGCTGCTGGCGGCTGCAGCGGGAGCCCCTGCGCCGGTCCGGATGCCGCGCCGTCGGCCGCTTCCGTCGGGCCCTCGGCGAAGAGCGGCTTGGAACGGTCGATGACGAACATCTCGTGGCCTCGCTCGTCGCGGAGCTCCTCGAGCTGCGCGAAGGTGCAGGGCCCGTCCGAATAGTCGTTGACGAACAGCGCGCCCTCCCCCGGCGGCCCGGGAGCCTTTTTCCTCTTGCGCCGCCGGCGGCAGATCATGGTCGCCAGCAGCAGCGCCGTGAGCGTGAGGAGCGCGATGGCGGCAGCGATGGCCGTCTGGGTGGCCAGGCCCAGGGCGCGGAAGGCCATGCTGCTGGCCTCTTGCAGGGGCTCGTGGCTGACGGGGCCGGGGGCCGGAGGCGGCACGGGCGCCAGCTGCAGCTGCTGCTGCTGGGACAAGTTGACCAGGAGCTGGAAGGGCACGCGGGCGGCGCCGCCGGCGTTGGAGGCCTCGCACTCGTACTTGCCAGCGTGGGCCAGGGTGATGTTGGTGAGGAAGAGCATGCCGCTCCCCGTGTCAGAGGCGCCGGGCCCGCCTGGGCGCGGGGCCCCGCCTTCTGGCTGGACCTGGGCCCGTGGCTGTCCTTCGCGAGGCTGGGCCACCTTTCTCCAGGTCACCAGGGGCTGCGGGTAGCCGGAAGCCTGGCAGGCAACCCGCAGGTCCTCACCTAGGTTGGCCGTCACCTCCAGCGGCTCCACGTGTACAGAGGGCGGGATACAGATGAGGCTACTGCCAGATATGTCCAGGAGACTTTGAAGTGCCAGGCGCGGGGGCTCTGCACACATGATGTTCTTGTCCCTGGAGCTGAGCAGCCGCTGGCCCCCTTCCTTGATCCATGCTCCCAGCCAGTGCAGGGCACAGTCACAGCGCCATGGGTTCTCTGTGGGCAGAGCAGGGGCGGCAGGTAGCTCAGTGATGGTCCCAGAACAACCTCTGCAGTTGGGCTTCTGCCGGCCATAACCGGAGCCCCTTTCCCACCTCCCAGAGAGGGGGCCCCTGCCACCTCTTCTCTGACCTCAAGCTCCCTGGAGTGTGGGCAAGCCCTTCCCTCCACCTGCAGTTCTGTGCTGCACGTTCCCGTCCACTAATTTCTAAGAAAGCCTCTGCTCCTCTGAAGTCTCCCTGCAGCAAGTCCCATTACTTGGGGGGAAACTCGGTGTCCCCATAGGCATCCCACAGCACTAAGCCCTCGCAAATCCTGTCAGCCTTGTCTTCCGGTGCTGTGTCCTGGAAATGCCAGCCCTAGTTACATCTTTCCAGTTTCTGCCTGTCTGCCCCCTGATAGCCCCAAAGTGTGCAAGTCCCTCAACTCTGTAGAGGGATTTCTACCTTTTCTGTCTTCCTTAGGCAAGGTCCTTGAGCTGTGCCCCTTCCAGCACCCCCATTCCTCTCAGCCTCCCATGGGTGCAGGTGATGGTGATGGTGATGGGTTGACCTTCCAGAGCACTCCTGGATGGTCTGTGATTCAGAGCCACTACCATCAAAGCCCACTCCACACCTGGGCCTGCTTCCCACCGCCACCACTGTGGCCAAGGAAGATACCTTTGCATGAGACCCCTTTCCCCCAGGAGGTACCTGTGAGTCGCAGGACCTGCAGGCTGGCCAGGGGCTGTAGGGCCTCACGGCTGATGGTGCCCAGTTGGTTTCTGCTGAGGTCCAGCAGTGCTAGTGAGGAGAGCCCGGCCAGGGCCTGGTCCTCCAGCAGCTCAATGCTGTTTTCCTGCAGGTGCAGCTCCTGCAGTCGCTGAAGGAAGGACAGACAGCACATCATCAGGGGAAGGGGCCCTAGGGGACAGGTCCCCTTCTTACCAGGCTAGACTGGGTAGACTTCTCTCCCTTTCACTACTCTAGCCCCACAGGGCAGGTGGAGGTATGGGAGGACCCTTGCCCTTGCCCACCTTCCCCCCTCACCGGTAGGTGCAGGAAGGTGAAATCCAGCAGCTGCACTAGCTGGTTACCAGCCAGGTAGAGTGCACGCAGCTGGGCCAGGCCCGCGAAAGCGCCAACTCGCAAGCCGCGCAGCCGGTTGCCGGTGAGCGCTAGCTCTAGCAGGCGTGACTGCGCGCGGAAGGCGCCTGGCTCCAGGGCGCGCAGGCTGTTATTGTGCAGGTAGAGGCGGCGCAGCGCGGCGAGAGGCGCCAGTACGCCCGGTTCCAGGCGCGCGATGCTGTTGTCCTGCAGGAACAGCGTCTGCGGGCCGGAGGGAGGGTGGGAGGGTGTTTACCCCGCCGAGGGAGTCTCCCTCTTCCCTGGGGCTCTCCAGCACTCACAGGGACATTCACACACCCCTCCCTCCGTGTCGCGGGCACCTCTAGCCCGCGGCCCAGTGGCCCCAAGTGGTGCCCACCTGCGTCCCGGGTGGAATTCCCGGCGGGACGACGCGAAGCCGCAGGGCGCCGCACTCCACTGTGGCGCTGTAGCAGCGGCAGGCGGCTGGGCAGCTGGCAGCGCGGGGCGGGAAGCCAGGAAGCCACAGCAGCCACAACAGCAGCGATGTGGGTGCCCCCGGGGCCATCTCCCGCGGGACCGGCCGCGGACCACGCAGCTGCAATCTCCTGACGGTCTCCTTATAGTCCACCCTGGATGTGATGTGCCTCCTGAAACACAGGTTGGCAGGCCTGCCCCTAACACTTGAGAGCCAGCAAAGAACATGGAGGGAGGCCCACACCCTGTGTCTAATTTCTGAAAAGTTATAAATCAGTTCAAGCAACCGATAAAAACACAAAACAAAAAAAGTTGGGTTTCTTCCTTTACAAAAACACAGTCATGAAGATTTGGAGCATCAGGTTCCGATTTAGAATTTGCAGAGTTCTTAGTCTTACCACGCTGGCCATGTGGGGAGAGCCAACCCCACCCCAGCCCCCTTCTCTTCCCATCTATTTCCATCTGGCACTGTAAGGGGTTTTGCGTTCATGCATGTGGATGTCTGGATCAGGCTTCCCTCTACATTCTAGCAACTAGCCACTTCTTGACTCTAAGGTACAAGAGGCTGATGCAACGTGTGGGCTTGGGAACATATATGTGGTGAAGCCCAGTTACCCAAGCACAGGCTAGAAGGGGAAGAGGCTCTAGGAAGACATTTCCCCTCGTCCACATGGAGATGTCCAAAAGCAGAGCCCAGAGCAGAAGTCTTGTGCCCCCTAGATGAAGCCCAAGGCCCCACACCACAAGTGTCCTTGTTTTCACCTGGCCCTGACCCAGCATTAAGTCTAGTCCTTTTATCCCTAGAACTCAGGCTCTGTCTCCTAACCCTGGGACCCACCTGATGTATCTTGATGGGGAACATGGGTAGAACTGATCCTGGGAGCCACCAGCCACAGGAAAATGCAAGCATGGCTTGGCCAGCCCCTGCCCTTCTGGGGGTGAGCGTGGGTGCAACAGCTTAGACAGAATTAGGGTTATTTCTCAGGAACTTGTTAGATAATTGGGGGATGTGACACACAATAGGAAAATCAGTTCAGAAGTCATGGCCTATGTTCTCTCTGCTGGCTCCCAGAAAGGTGCTTCTGTTTTGGGGGGTAGTTGGGGCCCTGGAACAGCTGGGTTGTGAAAGAGGGGCCTTGGGCCACCAACTGGGTTTCTAGGGTAGTTCCCAAGTGGGCTCTGGGAGCAGTGACCTCCTGGATTGTAAAGGAATATATACTGTGTTGGGGATTTATGCACATGCACCGGTGATCCTAGAAAGATGGGAAGACCTGGGTCTAGTTCCAGGCACAGTGAGTGCAGTTTTAAAGGTGGGGACATGGGCTGAGAAGCTAGCCAATCTGGGGTCAGGGACAGCAAAGCTGAGGGTGTGCTGTCTTGCAGCCTCCAGACCTTCCTCAGATGGTCCCCACTCTGAACACCTGCCTGTTTTCCAAGTCTCCCTGCTAGCAAGAGTGAGTCATGTGGGAAGATACCAAGTGCCCTTGATGTCTGTCCGAATCTTGCTCTAAATTGTAACACATGATTATTTAAAGTCACTAGAAATAAGGTAGGCACAGCAAAAGTTTTAATGGAATAGCTTTGGCCCAGGCAGAGGCAGTTCCCAGGTGTTTCAGGATGTGTGCGAACCCCAAGAACCTGAAGGCATACTCTGGGCTCCATTTCCTGAGCATACGGGCTGGTTCAGGTCTTGCCCAATCAGCCTCCAGCAGCCAGTCCTCTTAAGTAGAGGGGCTTCTTGGCTTCCTCCTCGGGATTCAAGGCACTGTTCACAGGGACACCCCCCAGACGCTGATTGGAATAAATGGGCTGGCCGGAGCAGGGATGAGGGCCCGGGAGGGAAGGGCAGAGGAGGCCGGCGCAGAAATCCTTTTACCCAGCAGACAGCCCTCTAATCCGGTTGGGCAGGGGGCGGGGCGTCACACACAGGATTCTGCGATGGCTGTCACCGTCTCCAGAGCGCCTCTCTGTGCGGGGACTGGAGGAGCGGGGAAGCCCTGCGACCCCCTCGGGAGCAGTGCGAAGCCCAAGTCGCGTGCCTCGATCCCCCACGGTGTCACCTGCACCCCCTCCAGCGTGGGTCTGTCCCGGGCCAGTTCAGGGCAGGGCGTGGTCCCTGCCAGGTCGCCTCCCCTTCTCGATGCGCGCTGGGTATAGAGTCGGGAAGGCCCCCGATCCCGCCCCCATGCCCACTGACCTCGGGTCGGGTGCCCCCTCACCTGACGCTCCCGCGGCGCGGCTCCCCCGCTGAGCCCGCGGCTCCCAGGCCCACCGAGCAGTGCCGGGCGGGGGAGGGGCGGGCGCCGCTCGCGCACGCGTACTGAAGCCCCCGCGCCTCCAGCCGCGCCGCCGAGGCCTGCCCTGTGAGCGAGGGCGGAACCAAAGGACGCCCCGGGCCCGAGGTGTTGGGGGGAGGGGGGGAAAGTAGAAGGACCCGCGACCCCGCCCCTCCTCGCGTTCGAGGCCGCGGCAGCACCTCGGACAGCGCCAGCACAACGGGGCCGCGGTGCACCTCTGCCGCGCACGCGCATTCAGCCGGCGCGCTCTTTGGGTGGCGCGTGCGCAGCGACGCGCGGCCTGGACAGCTGGGACGAGGGGAGAGGGGGCGGGACCTTGGTGGGGCCAGGGGCACCTGCGGCCGCCGGCCGTCCCTCCAGCCTGCGGCTCAGGGCCGCGAGGCGGCGAGCAGCAGTGGGGCCAGGTCCATGGTGAGGGCGAGGCGGCGGCCTTGCCAACGCACGTGTGAGGGCAGCGCGGGCGCGCCGGGCGGATACTCGAAGCAGGCGCTAAGCTCGAAGGCTAGGGCCGAGCGCACCAGGCCCACGCCGCCCGCCCGCTCTGGCGCGGGGTGGTAGAGTCGCCCGTTGGCGGCCAGCGGCAGCAGACGCGCCGGCTCGAAGGGCACGGCCAAGGCCTCACCGCCGCCGCAATAGGAGAGACGCGGGGGTCCGGGGCCCGAGGCCAGCAGGTGCGTGAAGACCACGGGCCGGTCTTCGCAGCGCAGGAAATTGCGCTCCCTGCCGCAGAGCGAGAGGAAGGGGAAAGAGTCCTCGTAGCGACCGCTGCGGTTGGGTCTCAGGCGGGAGAAGAAGGTGACCAGGAACTGTGAGTCTGGAGGAGAAGGCCACGGTTGCTTACCATGCCACTCTACCCGGGGCCCTTACTCCCCCAGGCAATAGGCGCGCCCCTGGGCAACGCCACGGGCTGGCGCCCCGGCTATCGGTACACCAACTTGGCCTCACTCTAGATAGCAGGACTCCTGAGCACAGGACGCCCAGTCCTCTGCTTCAGATGGGCCGGTCGGCAGGTTCGGGAGCAGAGCCCACCAGGGCCTTGCCGAAGGGAGAAAGAAGGTGGGGAAGAGGTTGCAGCAGTACCTTTGAAGCAGGTGATGAAGTTCTTCATTTTGGAGTCATCCAGGAAAAGCTGCAGACAGAGGGGCAGGCCGTGGCCCATGAGTCCCAATTGGAAGCCCGACAGGGTCGGCCCCAGTGCGGGGAGGCTTGGGCAGGCCTGAGCCGGGGCCAGCGTCCACTTTCCTTGCGCGTCTGTGCACACCGTGTGCAGAGAGGCGAGTGGCAAGTAAACCTGGGAGCCCTGCCACCATTCCCACATCTATCCCGCACTCCGGGCCGCGAGGGTTCCTGAGCTGCCATGCCTTCCCTGTACCTCTCCCTTCCTCTTTAAAAGTTTCTAATCAGATGTGCCACCTCCTCCTTGGAGGCTCCCCGACTTGCTTCCTCCCGGATATGCTGGATGATGCCCCTGCCAGGGCTTGCAAAAGAGGCAGGGCGGCCCGAAGCTGGGGACCGCAGGGTCGGGCAGGATCTGGGGATGCAGAGCGCACGAGACGCAGCAACATGTGGCAGGGTGGCTGCTGGGGGGACCGACCCCTCTAGGGCTGAGACCCGGAGCCCCAGGCTGTCCCAACTCTCAGTCCCACCTCAGCTGTCGAGTTTACGTACCTTAGAGACTCCGCCCACCCACCCGGTCCCGGCCCCTCCAAGGGTGCCTCCTCTCTGGCCCCACCTCTCTTACTGGCGTTTTCCCTGCGGCCCCGCTCCCGGCCCACCTGGCCCTGATGATCCACATAATAAAAATACTCTCGCGTCTGGGGCACTGGGGTCTGGCCCTGCGTGTAGGAGACGCCCCCGCTCCCACCGCAGGCCCGGGTCCCCGGGGACCGCGCCAAGACAACGGCGCAGGTCCGGAGCGCCCTGCATGCCCTCCACATCTTCCTCCTGTGCAGGAAGCGGCGGGCCGGTCACGCGGGACTGGCGCTGCGTGAACACCCTTCCCCCGGCGACTGCGGCCTCACACTTTGGGTTCCGGCAGCTGTCGCGGAGGTCGCGCGGGATTCCAGGACCGCGAGCGGCCTCGACGCTGTTCCTTTTCTGGCCTGCCCTGCCGTCCCGCCGGGGAAGGGGTAGCGGGGGAGACCGCCTGACGGCGGGGTGCGTACTCGAGACGGGCTGGGGACGGCGCCCCGGCGGGAGCGCAGGGCCTGCCCCTCCGCCCTCGGAGGCTGGCCGCCGGCACGTGCCTCTTTGCCTAACTGCTCAGAAAGCCAGCCGGGCGGCGCGGAGTCTGCGTTTTCAACCGGTTTCGGAGTCAACACTCTGCCTAGAAGCCTACGGCAGACTGAGGGTAGGGCGGGCCACAAAAAGCCCACTCCCTGCGCAAACGGGCAGGCCTTTGGAGGTCAAGATACAGACCCCAGCCGTCCCCAGACGGCGCAGGGCGGCCCAACACCCACCTGGTGCCGCTTCCCTGACCCATCACCTGGCCCTCGTTCCCAAGAAACAGCCTTGCTTGCAGCCCTCCCCCCACGCTTCTCTCCTTCCCCCCATTCTCCCCTGGCCTGTCCACCCAGGGGACTGTGCCAGCAACAGGCTTGCTTATGTAGTGGGCTGCCCAACCCCCAAACCAGCCCCTGCAGCCCTGTTGCGACCGGAAGAAGAGGCGGCGACAGGAAGTGACCATGGCTCTCAAGTGTCCGTATGTACTTTATTCACACAAAGTGTTGTCACCTCTTGAGTCCATGCGTCAGAGCGAGAGTCTGTGGCCGGGCCACCCACCCCAGGCCCGGAGACCACCCGACTGAGGACGCTACCTCAGGGGACACCGGGGCCACGGCAAGGGCTGGGCTTTTTTGTTTTTAATAAATAAAAACTCAACTCTAAAAAATATATATATATATATATATATATATATAAACTGGGGAGAAATTAAGTTTTACAATTGAAACTCAAAATTCCAAAATGGAAAATGTACAAACTGAGAGTCTAGGTACTTCCTACCCCCAGCTCTGGCCTTGAGGAAGGGCAATCCTGGGCGCTCCCTGGTTCCCCAGCTTGGGGCTCCTTCCCTCTTTTCTACTGCAGGTCCCAGATGGGGATGGGGCAGGGTTTGGTTTTTGGTCAGAAGCCAAGAAAGTGGCGAAGAAAATGAAGGAGTGAGATCAACTTGCTCTGCAGAGGACAGGCTAGGACGGCTCAGAGATAAATAGCATTTGGGTTAAAACTATGTCATTAGCAAATTTAGTTCTTATATCTTTCCCTCTATATCTCTATACACAGGCGGGTTGGTGTGCTGGATAGATTCTGAATTTATAGTTACACGAAGAAAAAATACTCTTGCCCCTCCCCCACCCCGCCCCAAGAATGCCTGCCCAACCCTGCCCCCGACCCCAGAGGACTTTGGTTTGGGGGCCCCTCCCTACCCAGAGAGCCTGCCAGGCTTGCTCTGGTGATGGGACAGCCCAGTGCCCTGGGGCCCCCAAATTCCTGCGCAGTGTCCCCGTTGGAGGCCACAGGTGGTGGGGGGGGGCGGGGACTGGAGTGGGGGCAGGAGGAGGCTGCAGGCCAGGAAGGAAAACAGGAGAAGGGGGTGGGCAGAGGAAAGAGGGGCAGCCGGGCAGGGTCCAGGCCAGGGCCAGGCTGAGCGCTGGGAGCCCCAGCGAGGCAGCCGACCCCAGGGGATGGTGGCATGTGCTCTCGGGCCGGCTGGGAGGGGCAGTGTCACTTGGCTCCAGGAAACAGAAGGCACTTTCTCGGGGCTGACCGGCTGGCGGTGGGCGAGGGCAGTGCCCACAGAACTGGCCACGAGGCGGCGGGGTGGGAGGGGGGCGGACAGAGACGCCCCTCCCACAGCCCCTCTAACCTGGCTGCGACCTCAGGCCAAGGGCCTGGGTGGGAGAGACGGGGGCTTCCAGGGCTGGGGAAGGGCATGGGCGGGCGGGGCCTGGCATGCTGCCTCCGCGGCTGGGGCGTTCCCTCCCCCCTCCCCGCGTGCTCCCCTGCCCGGGCGCACCGAGCGTTGGCTCTGTCCCCACCCTGGGTCCTTGGGGCCCACGTGCTATAGCACGCCCTCCATGAAGCTGGTATCCAGGTGCTGGATGAGCACGCGTAGGAACGACATCTCCTTGCGAGTGTTCTCGAAAATGACGCGCGGGTCGTCCGACCGGCAGCGCAGGCAGTTGGGCGCCATGACCATGGCCAGGTTGCTGACGTCCATCTTGGTGATGGCCACGTTGGCGGGCTGCACGAACACCTGCGCGGAGGGAAAAGGCAGGTGGGCCCGGCCGGCGCAGAGCGTGCCTGGGGCGGGGGGCCGCGCCGCGTACCTGAAGGAAGCGGATGAGGTAGCACAGCACCAGGCGGTTGATGCGGGGCAGCGCGTGCACCACGGCCACGGCGGCCTCAGGGCTCTCATAGTGCGCGATGCACTGTTCGTAGAACTCGTGCGGGATCAGGGGCTCTTCCAGCTCCCGATACCACAGCTTCAGCAGCGATGCTGCGGACACAGCGCAGGGGTGGTGGTGGGGGGGTGCTCAGCCCAGCCTGCTGGGCTGGGCACCCCTGGGCGGGGCAGCCTTGTAGTGGGAGCAAGGGCGAGGCAGAGGATGTGTGGGGGGAGGGGAGGCAAACGGCGTGACCGGACTGGAAAGGGTCCACCCGACCTAGATAGGCTGCCCAGGCCCAGACCCTGGAGGCCTGCGGGATTGTGCAGGGAATGAAAGAGGGCTGCAGGCCAGGTGGGAACGAGGCCCCTGGGGAGACTCTGATGGGCAGGGGGTGTCTGTGCTGGAAATGGACCGGGAGCCATGGCATCACTAGGGGAACAAGTGGGAGCCCAGCTGTTCCAACGGCCCAGACCAGGCCTGCTCTGGCTCCTAGGGGAATGGGGGCTTACCAGGGACGTGGGGGTCCTCCAAGCCGGTAGGCACCTTCCACTGGTCTACCTGTAGCTTAAGGGCATTCACTTCATCAATGTCCCCAGGGACTCTGTGGAGTACACGGTGGGTCTCACGGAGTTGGAATCTGTCTTGCCCTTGATCGGGCCCCTCCCCGTTAGACTGGCCTCTTTTCCACCAGTGGGAGAGGTGGCTTGGGGCCCCTGCCCTGTGCATGCTGACTGCTGCCCCTCCCCTCTCTGCTAGCCACCCCTGTGCAAATGCCATTATCACCAAGGCCACTGAGGATCAAACCCACATGCCTCAGTTTCCCCAGCTGTCCTCTTGGACTTGGGTGGAGGGCCTTGTGCCATTCCCCATGGGGCAGGGGCTGTCATCCCTCTTCACAGGCGAGCACCATCTGCTTGCTGTTGCATCTTTCCAGGCTCATGTCTTAGGCCCTGCCTGCGGTTGCTGTCCAAGTGCCCTCTGGGGCCCTGCTGGGCATTTCTGCACAGGCACTGTGTCTGGCTGACCGTCCTGCCTAAGTTCAGGCTTGCTGCCACTCAGGGGGATGACTCTGACTTGCCTCCTAAGGACAGGGCTCTGGCCTGCCTCTCCAGGCTACATAGTGGCCATTTGCTCCAGGGTGTTCCTCCCCACCCAGATGATGGCTTCCTGTTGGGGGGGGGTGGCTCTCTGGCTACTCCCAGGCAGGGGCATGGGTCTCCTGGCCCCAAAACCCAGGACTGAGGCACAGAGGTAGGCCCAGTGGTCCCAGTGCCTGATGGCTCCTGCCTGCCTGAGACACACAGTGGAGCCGCCCGAGGCCCCCACACCCAGGGCCCAGGTTGCGGGGCACCTGAAGATGCCTTCCGTCTGGTCACCGTTGAGCGCTAGCACCTCCTCAGATAGACGTGTCTGTACCCAGGGCAGCTGCCGGTCAGGGTAACGCTCCTTCTGCATGCTCATGACCTCCTGCAGTGCACTGCCAAACATGGACGGGCTGAACACGGCGTTCTTGGCGTGCCGGATCTCCTCCACATTGGGCTTCTTTAGCCCCTGCAAAGACAGCCCAGCTCTCAGTCTCAGTGTGGCCCCACTGCCCTGCTCCCAGCCTTCCCTCTGCCCCATACCCCTCCCAGGGCTGTCTCTGGCTCGGCCACCCTCCCCTCTCCTCTGCCCTCTCTCATCCCGGGTAACTCCAGACATCTGCCTAGTCAGAGCTGGGGGTACCCCCAATTCCCTGATCCCCAAGTCTCTGGGGGAGGGGCATCTTGCTGGGCCACCTACAATGTCCCAAATCTTCAGGTGGCTCCTGTTGGTCACACAGGAGGAGATGGGAAGGACTCCTGGAATGAGAGCTGCCTGTGACCGTCAAAGGGCCAGGCTGGCTGACCTGGACCGTGTGAGACCAACCCTGGGGTAGAGGTGAGGGGGAGAAGCCTGAGGTGGGACAGGCAGCAGCTTCTAGAGGCAGCGTTAGAGAAGTGCATTAGGAGAGAGAGGTGGGAAGGAGCGGCCAGGCTCCAGGACAGCCACCTTCAATAGCATAGGAGGGTGGATAGAAAGACCAGGGAACAAGGTCCAGCTGTTTGGTGTGACTGAGGCCCCTCTACAGGTGCCACAAAATGTGGGCTCAGGACAGGGAAGATGAGAGGTTGTGGGAGGGGTGTGGCTGTCAAGCTCTGCCAGGCAGTAAGAGGCCCCAGCAGCAGAATGGGGGCCAGGGAAGTGGCTAGGGAGGACGCTACTGGGAACACCAGCCCAACTGCCAGTGGTGGGTCTGGGCTCTTGGACCATCATGGCCAGGTGGGTGGCCCAGTGTGAGTGAAGGGGCACATGGCAGTCTTCTGAGCCCGCCCTGCAGTTCAAGGCTGGGCCTCCCCTGGGTCCAGGCAGAGGCAGTTTGCTGGGGGGGGGGGGTCCCTTCTGGGAAGGGTGGTCTTTTAGCCTGCCCACGTGCCGTGCCTCCCCGTACCAGCCTGACGGTGGCGAGTCTGGGGCAGCTGGTGCTGCTGAGCAATGCACCCCACCCTCACTTGGGCCAGAGTCCTGATGCCCTGGCCTAGCTACACACCCCTTGGCCTGCAGTGGCTCCTGAACTTGGGTTGCAGCCCCTGCCCGAGGCCTTCCCCGGCTGCCTGCCTAGGTGGTTTCTCTGGAGCACCTTCTGTGCTGTGAACTGTCACATCCCCCACGCCCCCAGCCAAACGTGCAGGCTGGGCTCAAGGCGAGCGGGGCATTCAGTAGGATGTGAGGGGTGGCTTGTCAAGGCTTCCTTCTGTACCCTGCCCAGGTGTTACCAGCATAGCCTACCACCCCTGCCTGGCTGTCCTGGGGGAAGCTCCTACCTTCTTGGCCCCTGTCAGGGCCGCCTTCTGCAGCTTGTGGTAACAGTACTTGGCGTATGTGCTTATTGCCACCCCTGGAAGAGAAGAAGTTCTGGTTGGCTGGGTGTGGCTGTGTGGGGCACAGAGACTAAGAGAAGCAGCAGCAGGGGTGAGGAGAGGCAGCTTTGGCCAGAGCCCTGGGGCCGGGCCAGTGGGTCCTCACTCTCCGAGGCTAAGTCCTTCAAAGCAGAAACCCACATCGAGAGGCCAAAGGGACTTCCCTCGCCTCAAGGAGCCAGGCTTGGGAAGGGACTCCTGTGCCAGCCCACTCACCCTTTTCCATGGCCAGCAAGGGTGGGCTGGGAATGAGGCTTGTTCCCACTGAGGAGTCACAGGCAGTACAGGGCAGGACCTGGGCCCCAGGGCCTCCAAACCCCATGCTCCCCTTGCAAGTTAGCCCTGAGGAGCCCCTGTGAAGGGTCATTTCCACAGGCAACAGGGCTAGAGGAGCTTAGTACACTCTGCCTTGGGCCAGCACTGGGGAGGGGCTTTGGGTGGACTGTACTGCAGCACTGCCTCCAGCCAGGGATGCAGTGCAGCTGTGGGAGGGGGCCTCAGCCTGCAGCGCCCCACCCTTCTCGGCTGAGAGCTGTGTGGGCAGGAGTCATGGAAACGGAAGCTAAGGGGATGGGTGGCAGTGGAAAAGGGGATGAACGTGGAGGGGATGCCCCATGTCCTCAGCGTGGGTATCAGTGGGAGGGCCATGCCACAAAAGGACACCTTTTCTGCCCGAGGGCTGAAGGCGGCTTGGAGAGTTTTCTAAAGCTCTTCCCCTGGCAGAAGTTCTGGCTTGTTGTCATGGGGTGATGGCTAGGGTGGCATTTTGAGGGCAAGAACCTCAGGAACCTTGGCCAGGAGGTTCTCCAGATACAGAAATGAGGGGAAGGAGAGAGAAGCAAAAGGTGGGAAGTGGGGAGAGGTAGTGGAGGAGGAGATCCCACACAGGGTGGGTTTGAAATGTGTGCAGCATCTTTCCTGGTGAAGAGAAGCGGGGAGGTGGAGGGGGGAGAGGAGGAAGGCAAGGGGAAAGGGAAGGGGAAACAGAAGCGGCAACTAGACCAAGAACATACAGTGAGGCTGAGCCCAGAGAAGCCACCCAGGCCAAGGGGCCAAGGACCAACAGACAGAAAGGCTGTGCTGTGTGCCTCCAGGCTCAGGACTGGCCCCTTCTCTGGAAGGCTCTTCCCCCGCTGGGCCCACCTGCCCCAGTGCCTGCCAGAGGGAGCCCTCTACACCCAAGTCACTAATCCAGATACCCCCATCTTTTAAAGGAAGCACCTTCTTGTGGACGTCCAAGCACATGGGGGTCCTTGGACCTCAGTGTGAAAAACATAAACATGGCTTAGCCCGTGAAAATCTTTTCGAATTATCACAAGACAGTTTTATTACTGTAAGTGGTAAAGGGATTCTTTTTCAGAGTAATTAAAGTGAAAACAAACATTTCTCATTCTCCCTGGAGAATCTGTTTCCCTGTGGTCCCTGGGGATCCACAAATCCCTGGCAGAGAATCCTAGCTGCTGCCTCTGATAGGCCAGCACAGGACACAGCACTTGGAACCTTCTGCCACAGGCCAACCCCGGCCTTTCTGGGCAGGCTCTCAGGGACCTGGAAGGCAAACGGGACCTTGGGCTGTACGCTGGCCACCAGGAGCCCAGAGAACACTTTGCAGCAAGGCAGCAAACTGGGTAGGACCTACCCCTCTCTTGGGCAAATGCCTCCTGCCCTTAGTCTTGGGGCCAATGGGGAGATACACCCTGACCTCCTGTCTCAGGGCCCCTCCAACAGACTGTGATCTGAAGATCCTGGGGCTGCCACCTCTCAGTTGGTAACCCAGGTCACAAGGCCCCCTTTCTGGGCCTTAGCTTCCTCCTCTGTAAGATGGGGACAGGGACACCTACGTCAAAACTGCCCATAAGGGGCTGACTGTGGAGTCTGGTGCACAGCTCAGCAGGTAGCACAGGCAGGACCAGGACTGAGGCCATGCATGCCCAGAGTCCCGAGAGCTGCTCTGCGCCCTGTGCTGCAGTGGGCACAGCTCCCCAGGCCAGGACCGTGGGCTGTCTGCTGAGTGTCTGGGAGGACGTGCAGTGCCTATGGCCAACCTGGGAGACCCTCATGATGGTGGCGGGTGCTCTTCTTCGGGCCCACTGACCTGTCCTAGCCTTGCCAGGGCACACCATACCCAGTCTTATATGTGGGGAGATGGTGGCCCCCAGAGGGCTGACAGAAGCAACTGAGTTTATGCTACTATGCCAGGGATCCAGGCCCGCCCTGGGGCCTTAGTGCCCCTGAGCCCCGGCCTTAAGCCTCAGAAGTCGCTGGATCTGGCCAGAACCTGCCACTGCCACCTCTTGGCATGGACACTGCTGGGTCCCGGGGCTTCTAGCTCCCTCCTCACTACCCAGCACCATCTTGGGCTGTAGTGTCTCGCTTGGCCCCAGCCCAGGCCCACAGGAGTGTCCTCGCTGTGCCCCCAGGCCCACCTCCCTGTGGCAACACCACTCATGGACAGGTTCGGGCAGGAGCTCAGAGCCCCTTCCACTCCTGTTCCAGATGGGTGTGGCCCAAGGGCAGCATGCATCTAGAGAGCTTTCCAGAGGACGAGGTGTTGAGGTTGACTGGTATCAGAGGAACAGAAGTGGAGCAAGTCTGGGGAATGAGGTATGTGTATTGAGGCTGGGGGAAGTGCCAGGGGTGGGGCAGGGGCTGGTCCCAGAGCCCTGGTGCCAGGAAGGGAAGCAGACAGGACAGCAGTGAGACCACCAGCTCTCCCAGCAGGGGGCGGGGAGGTACAGTCTTGGGTTAACAGGGCTTCTGCGGAGCTTGGACAGTGGTGGGACGGGGGTGTGGGTCTTGAGCCCAGGAGGAGGAAAGGGCTGGTGGGGGAGGTTGGAAAATCCCTGGGCTCCCACCAGGGAAGCAAGGCCAGGGTGGCCTGGGCTGGAGGTCAGGACTGGGCAGGCACTGGCCCCCAGGGGCACTTCCTCAGCAAACACTCACCTAGGGGGGCTTCCAGCAGGCCTTGCCCAGAGCATCCTCACGCCCCTCCCCACTGAGAGCCCAGCGTGCAAGTTGGAAATTGTTCTGAGCACCACGGAGAAAGGCGCAGGGCAGGTGTGGCCTCTCCCAGGAGGCCACAGGCCTGATGGTTAGTGCCACCCCACCAACACCCCTTCCAGCCCAGAAGCGGTTAGAGAAAGGAGGCCAGGCGGCCTAGGCCGGAGAGCAGAACTGTGCAGACACAGCGCACAGGGGCTGCGGGGAGAGGCCCTACCATCCGGCTCCTCAACATAAGGCTTGGGTTTCTTTCTCAACTTGGACTTCTTCTTAGTGTTCCTTTCCAGGAGCGCTTTCATATGCTGCGTCACTGGGGAGCAAACAGAGCCATGAGGACCACAGAACACAAAGCCAGGAATGCATGCCCACACGGGTCCCGATGTGGCTGGCGAGGAGGCCCCTGGGCCTGCTTGGGGCTGACCCCCATCAACTGGGAAGGTATTGCACCCCTGCTGGATTCCTCAAAGGGAAATAGGACCATGGACAATGCCCAGTTGGGGCTGAGGAGAACCCAGTCCAGGCGTGATGTGGTGTGTGTAGCTGTGTATGGGAATGTGTCTGGACCATGTGATCGTGGTAGGTACTGGGGCCTTGCTGAGCACCATCAACCAGAAAACCGGCTCCGCTCATGCTAGAGGTAGGCAGGAAGATGCAGGGAAGGTGCCTCTGGTCGAGAGAAGAAAGGCAGTTAGCTCCTGACCCTCTGGCTGGCTTGAGGAGCCCCCAGCCCAGCCGTCTGGCTCCTAAATGGCTGCACTCAGGGGTCCCAGGCTCCTGAGCTGGCACTGGAGAAGGTGTCGAGCGGCACAAAAGGCTTCTCGGGTTGATCTGGGCATGCCTCCCAGTCTGCACAAAAAAACCTTACCACTGTTGATAGGGACCCTTTCGTCCCCCCTCCATCCCGAGCTCTCTGGAAGGGAGTCTCCATGCACAGCCCACACTAAGGTTGGGAGTTATGCTCTTCTCTGACAGTGGACCATTTACACAAAGTATTTGTTATTCTTCCGCACAGGAGATCACTACCTTATCTATCATTTATTTTTATCACTAAGGGCTTGTGGGTGTATAATCCAATACTACTGCATTTTCCCTCAAGTGCTCCAGCTTTGGCCACTGGGAGCCCTTTTTGTTGGCTCCTGTGTCCAGACACGCCCTGGCAACTCCCCTTGCCCCCCCACCCCCAGCACTTCTTCAGTTTGGGCACTGCATCTTGTACACTCCCTGCACCAGCCCTAGATTCAGCTGTTTTTCCAAGGAGCCCTGGTTCCTTGCAATAGAAAATGGTATTAAGAACCAAGATCTGGGTGTGAGGTGTGCTCATCGCTTTTTGGGTGCTGACAGAGCTAGGAAAGATACATTTATACACTAGCCCCTGTATATACACAGCCCTCCAATATCCCCACACCAATGCCTCCAACTGTGATCAGCTACCACAGGAGCCACTAGCCTCCTCTTCTTGCTCATCTGTAACTGCTGTATCTTTTTACTCTCTTAATAGTGTCTTTTGAAGAGGAGATTTAATTTTGTTGAAGTCCAATGTATCAATGTTTTTTCTCTTGTAGATAGTGCTTTTAGTGTCACACACAAAAACCTTTTCCCAAGAAGAAATTTCTCCTGTGTTTTGTATTAGTTTTACAGTTTCAGGGTTCTGTTGTTGTTGTTTGCTTTTTTAATTTAGATTTAGGACTTTCTTTTTTTTTTTTTTTAAGTTTCTTTTGAGAGAGACAGACACAGCGTGAGCAGGGCAGGGGGGGAGAGAGGGAGAGAGAGAATCCCAAGCAGGCTCTGCAGTGTCAGTGTAGAGCCTGATGTGGGGTTCGAACTCACGAACTATGAGATCATGACTTGAGCCGAAACCAAGAGTTGGACACTTAACTGAGCCACCCAGACACTCCTACAGTTTTAGGTTTTATGTTTTGGTTTATGATCTATTTTGAGCTAGCTTTTATACAATATAAAGTATGGGTTGAAGCTCATCGTTATGCATTTAGACATCCACCTGTCCTAGCACCATTTGAGGAAAGCACTATCCTTTCCTTCACTGAAGTGCCTTTGTATCTCTGTGTAAAACTAGTTGACCATGTATGTCTGGGTCTAACTGTGGGCTCTATTCTGTCTCACAGATCTACTACCTACCTTTACACTGACAGCTTATTCTCCTGGCTACTGTAGTTTTGTAACAAGACTTCAAGGAGGGTAGGATTAGTCCTCCAAATTTGCTCTTCTGTTTCAAAGGTTATTTTGGCTATTCCAGGTCCTCTGCATTTTCAATGGATTTTAGAACCAGTCTGTTAATTTCTAAATTTAAAAAAACCTATTAAGATTTTGGTTAGGATTGAATCTATATATCAACTTGGGTGAAAGTTACGTCTTGATACTATTGAATCTTCTGATTCATAAACATGGTATTTTTCTCCATTAACTTAGGCCCTCCTGACTTTTAGTAATGTTTGGGAGTTTTCGATGTAGAAGTTTTAGACATCTTTTGTCAGACTTATCCCTAAGTTTATATTTTTAAATGCTACTTTTGATTTTTTTCCTCTTTTTAAGATTTTATTTTTAAGTGATATTTATACTCAATGTGGAGCTTGAACCCATGACCCCAAGATCAAGAGTCGCATACAACACTGACTGAGCCAGCCAGGTGCCCCCAGATGGTATTTTTATTTATTTATTTATTTTAGAAAAAAATTTGTTTCTTTTTTTAATTTTTGAGAGACAGAGAGAGACAGTGTGAGCAGGGGAAGGTCAGAGAGAAAAAGGGAGACACAGAATCCAAAGACAGGCTCCAGGCTCTGAGCTGTCAGCACAGAGCCTGACGCGGGGCCCGAACCCAAGAACCGCGAGATCATGACCAGAGCTGAAGTCGGACGCTTAACAGACTGGGCCACCCAGGCGCCCCCCCAGATGGTATTTTTAAAATATTTATTTCTAGTAGTGTGTCGCTATTATGTAGAATCATGATTAACTTTTATATATTGGTCTTATATCCTGCAACCTTGCTAAACTCACTTATTTTAGTATTTTTAGAGATCCCATAGAAGATTGTGTTGTATGTGATTAAAGAAAACTGCACAATTCCTTTTTAATCTGGATGCCTTTTCTTTTTTTTTCCATGACTGCACTGGCTAGGCCTCCAACATGATGTATAGTAGATGCAGTGGGTTGGAGGTTCTTGCCTTGTTCTTGATCTTGGGGGGGGGAAAGCATTCAGTCTTTTACCATTACATGTGGCGCCGGCTAGAGGTGTTTCTTGTTTAGTTGTGGTAAAATATAACCATAAAAATGTAGCCATAGAAACATTTTTTAAGTGTACAATTTAGTGGTATTAAGTCCATTCACAATTTCATGAAACCATTACATTTATTCCTAAAATCCTTGCATCACCACAAACAGAAACCTTGTACGTATTAAGCAAAAACTCATTTACGTTCCCCCAGCTCCTGGTAACTAACCTCTAATCTACTTTCTGTCTCTATGAATTTCCTTATTTTAGATATTTCATATAGATTGAATTATACAGTATTTGCCCTTTTGTATCTGGCTTCTTTCACTTAGAATAACTTTTCAAGTTTCCTCCATGTTGTAGCATGTAATGGAGCTTCATTCCTTTTTTATAGCTGAAAAATATTCCGCTGTATTGAGTAGACCACATTTTGCTTATCCATTCACCTGCTGGACACCTGGATTGTTTCCACTTTTTGGCTAATATGAATAATGCTGCTATGAATATTGGTGTACAGATATCTGTTTGACTTCTTTCCATTCTTTTGGGTACTGAAGGGTTTTAAAAAATACTTGCCTTTTATCAGATTGAAGAGGCTCCCTTCTGTTCCTAGTTTGTTTAGAATTTATATCAGGAATGGAAATGTTGGATTTTGCCAAATGCTCTTTCTGAACTTATTGGGATGATCACATGGTCTTTCTTGTTCACTCTGTTGCTATGGCAAATTATATGGAATTTTAACGTTAAACCAACCTTTCATTCTTCAGATAAACCCTGCTTATTCAAGATGCGTTATCTTTTTTACATATTGTTGGATTCACTTTGCTAATATCATTAATTTCTGTTCTGTGTTTAGGAGGACTACTGCCTGTGCTTTTCTTTTTTTGTAATGTCCTTTTATAATTTTGGTATGGAATGAACTGGGAGATAGTCCCTCCACTTCAGTCTTCTCAATAGGTTTGTAAAGAATTGCTACACAAACAATGGAATGTCTGGTAGAATTTATCAGGGAAGCCATTTGGGCCTTTAATTTTCTTTGTGGGAAGGTTTTAAGGAGCAATTCAATTTTCTTAATAGATATAGGATTTTTTTTTTTTTTTTGTCTATTGCTTATTAAGTGATCTTTGGTAGTTTGTGTCTTTCAGGGCATCTGTCCATTTCCTCTTTTTTAAAAAAAAATTTTAATGTTTATTTTTGAGAGAGAGAGAGCGCGCGTGGCGCACGTGAGCTGGGGAGGGGCAGAGGGAGGGAAACAGAATCTGAAGCAGGCTCCGAGCTGTCAGCACAGAGCCCGATGTGGGGCTTGAACCCACGAACCGCGAGATCATGACTTGAACCAAAGTCAGATGCTTAACCAACTGAGCCACCCAAGTGCCCTGTCCATTTTCAACTGTCAAATTTACTGTATAAAGTTGTTCGTAATATTTCCTTATCCTTTTACATGTTAAGTCTGTAAAGATATATCATCTCTCATTCTTGAGATTGGTAATTTATGTCTTCTTTTTGTTCTGATTAGTCTGGCTAGAGATTTATCAATTTTATCAATCTTCTCAAAGAATTAGCTTTTTGTTTCATTGACTTTCTGCATTGTTTTTCTGTTTTCACTTTTATTGATTTCTACTCTGATCTTCATTATTTCTTTCTTCTGCTTGCTCTTGGTATAATTTATTTTTTTTTAAGTTTCTTAAAGTAGAAACTGAGGGGTGCCTGAGTGGCTCATTCAGTTAAGCATCTGACTTTGGCTTAGGTCATGATCTCACTGTCTGTGAGTTCAAGCCCTGAGTCAGGCTGTGTGCTGACAGCTCAGAGCCTGGAGCCTGCTTCAGATTCTGTGTCTCCCTCTCTGCCCCTACCCTGTTCTCTTTCCCTCTCTCTCTCTCAAAAGTAATTAAACATTTAAAAAAAGTTAAAGTAGACACTGATATCACTGATTTGAGATATTTTAGAATACAGGTATTTAGGTGCTATGAATCTCCCTCTAAGAACTGCTGTGGCTGCATCCCACAATTAATATATGTTTTGTTTTCATTTTCTTTCAGTTCAAAATACGTCCTAATTTCCCTTTAGGTTTATTTTTTTAATGTTTATTTATTTTTGAGAGAGAGACAGACAGACTGTGAGTGGGGGAGGGGTGGAGAGAAAGGGAGACACAGAATCTAAAGCAGGCTCCAGGCTCTGAGCTATCAGCACAGGGCTCAAACTGTGCTGGGGGTGGGGCTCAAACTCACAGATCGTGAGATCATGACCTGAGCCAAAGTCAGACACTCAACCAATTGAGCCACCCAGGCGCCAACTCCCCTTAGGTTTTTATTTGACCATTGGACTATTTAGTAATATGCTCTTTAGTTTGCAGATATTTAGGGATTTTCCAGATATCTTAGTGTTAGTGACTGCTAATTTAATTGTATTGTGACTAGAGAGCACACTTCTAGGATTAATCTTCTTTATTGAGACTTATTTTATGGCTCAGAATATGGCTTATCTTGAAAATGTGGCTGGGATTTGAGTCCAAATGCTCTGGGTCCAAAATCTATGCTCTTACCCATTCTAATGGTAGCTGCTTTCTTTAATTATTTTTTAAAAATTTTTGCAAGAGAGCACATGCACGAGCAGGGAATAAGCAGAGAGAGGGAGACAGAGGATCCAAGGGCCTGACAGCAGAGGCCTGGACACTATGGGGCTTGAACTTATGAACTGTGTGATCATGACCCAAGACGAAGTTGAAGGGTTAATCAACTGAGCCACCCAGGCAACCCTATGGTAGCTACTTCGTTTCTTAAACAGACTTTCAACTAGGCCTTTTGTTTTCAGCCTCAAGGCCATGTCATTTCCAAACTGGAAGCTGACTCCACCCACTGCGGAGCTTTTAAGGGTTTGCTACCAGCTTGGTCTTCTTAGCTTTGTCACTGTCTGCTGTCCACATTTCTTGGGTCTGCCAAGTCAGCTTCCTGCCACTTGTTCATGTACTTTTCAGCTTCCAAAACATAGTGTTCATGCTCTTTGTCCTTGTGGGCTTTATTATTTTTATTGCAGTGAAATATACATAAGATAAAATTTACCATTATAGCCATTTATAATTGTACAGTTCAGTGGCATTAAGTGCATTATTACTGTTGTGCAACCATCACCACCATCCATCTCCAGAACTTTTTCATCTGTCCAAAATGGAAACTCTGTAGGCATTAAACAAGTTTCCACCTGTCCTTCCCCCAGCCCCTGGCACCCGCCATTCTTTCTGTTTCTAGGAATCTGAATATTCTAGGGACCTCTTGAGTTGACTCATACAGTATCTTTTTTGAATTGGCTTATTTCACAGAGTATATTGTTCTCAAGTTTCATCCATGTTGTACATGTGTCAGAATTCCCCCTTTTTTTTAAGGCTGAATAATATTCCATTTCATGGATGGACCACATCTTATTTATCTATTCATCCACTGATGAACACTTGAGCTGTTTCCACCTCTTGGCTGTTGTGAATAGACTGCCATGAACCTGGATGTACAAGTATCTGTCTGTTCATGTCTCTGCTTTCACTTCTTTGTGGTATAGACCCAGAAGTGGAACTGACGGATCCAATGGTAATTCTATTTTTAATTTTTTGTGGAACTGCCACACTGTTTTCCACAGTGGCTGTTACATTTTATATTCCCTTGTGAATTTTCTTTTCTCCTTTAAAAAATACCTTCCCTGTTCATTTAGTAGGACTTCAAGGTGGAGTCCAAGTCAATGTATGTGTTAAATCTGACACCTTTACCTGGAGCCCCTAAGTCCTACTCAGTGCATGAACAGTAAAGGAAACTCCTTAGAGTCTGCACCCATCCACAGTGCTGCTGTGTGGAGCATGTGGGAGAGCTGCAATCGGTGATGTCTGCTGAGAGCCTGCGAGGAAGGTCCTGAGGAGACAAGCAGTGAAAGCACTCTGCTAGTGGCTGGCACAAAGGTACAACCATGTATGGCACAAGGCTAAGCTGGGGGTCAAGAGACATGTGAACTGGGGTTCACTGTATTGGCGCCTTGGTCTCTCGCAGTGGTGACTACACAGATGTCACACAGGTGCTGGCAGATTAAATCAAAGATTCTGAGGCCCAGGCGGGCAACACGGTTCAGGGTGCAGCAGCACTTGGGAGCCAGGCTCAGTTCTGCCCTTGCCAGTGACCCCAAGACAGGCTGCAGTTTCCTTTCCCAAAGCACAGGCTACATCCTCCTTGGCTGACGGGGCCTGCCTTCCTGACCAGCAGCCAGCTGGGAGGGAGCACAAGGCCTCTCCTCTGGTTCAGCACCAAGCACAGCGTGTAGCAGATGCTCACCTAGGAATGGTCCTGGGGCTGATTTCTGGCTGGAGGGCAGCCCTGTGTCACACGTGAGTTCAGATCCCAGAGCCCAGGAGGTCCCTCCTGTTGGTGGGACCACACAGACCCAATCTCCCTCTGTGGGCCAAGACCATATGACACTCTGAGTCCACCTGGGCCTCCCTCAGTGTGAGTGAATATTCAAAGTCAAAGCCATGGATGCCCAGGCTGACCACCAATTTCCTCATATACTCCAGCCCTGTCCCCATGGTGCAGGCACTAGGATGCAGGCACACAAACCTCTGTGCCATGATGAGTGTCCTGTTGGGCCCAGTATGGGGCCCAGAGCTCAAGCTCCGCATAGGAGCCCCAGCTAGCTGGCTGGAGTGGCCCCAGGAGCCTCTGGCCTTCGTCTGTTCACTGCTCACTCACCTTTTCACTTAGCAAGCCCTCCCTGGGGCTCCGAGGGCTGTGTGTTGAGCAGTGGACACACACTCTAAGACCTCTGTGGAATAGGCTGAAGAGAACCACAAATCTAACAGGGGCCCACCTTGTCCTAGAAAAGCCAGAGAAGACCAAGGCAGACCCAGGCTACCCCAGGCAGCCCACCAGGTTGCATGTTCTGCATGTTGGGGGAGCCACCTGGGCAGCACCATCTGCTGTGTTCGGTGACCCTGCTTCAAAAACTGCATGCCTCAGTGAAAATCTAATGGATTCTAAGATCTGCTGCCAAATGGCTGATGTGCTGAATGGTGCCTGTGCTCAACCCACCTTCCCTAAGACCCGCCACTGCCCTGGCAGCCACAGCCCCCACCACTATGTGCATACATCCTGGTCCCACACGCCTGGGCTGGGGCAAGGCCTGGGCCAGATCAAGGTAGACAGTCGCTCCCAAAGAGCAGCCCATGGCATCTGACCTAGAAAGTGCACGTGTGCATGTATTTGCACACACGTGTGTCAGGTGCTGGTTCCGTGCCATGCCTTGTGGATACTCACGACAGTCTGGATGGTAGATATCTACAGGTGTTGCCTATGACCCTGCCCCCATGCTCTCTCTGCCTGGCCTAGGACTTATGCCATCTGCACAGGCATCATCTGGCTGGCAGGACCCTGAGTCCTCCCCCAAGCAGGCCAGGCCTGGGACCAGACAAACCTGATGCATGGCTTTTGGGATCCCTTGGCAAAATCTGGCCCCACATGTGGCCCCAGGCAGCCATCAGCACGTGGCTACCCATGCTGGTTGAACCTTTGATTCTTTGGGGTGGCTCAGGGCCAAGTTAGAGCTGAGCCAGTGCAGGCCTAGGGCACCATGCTCCTCCCTACTCTCAGGAGCTGGAGCCCTGCTCCAGGACCCTCCAGTCTCTTCCCCACCCACAACAGACGGCCCGAATCTGCTGGGGTGGCTACCCCTCCAGGCTGCAGCATGGCTGAAAGCAAACATAGTAAGCACAGGGCCAACTGATGGCTCTCCCATCAGGCAGAGTGACCAGCTATGGAGGCCTCAGCAGAGTGGATGCCGGGTGGCTGAGAAATGGACGCCAGTGCTCATCCAGCCTCCTCCTCTCTGACCTGTTGGCCTGTGGCTGGGAACCCTGTTCTAGGATTGCATGTTATTTTTCTCAGGGCTTCAGTGCCAAGGAGGGGCTCCCTGAGGACCCCACGTGCCAGTGGAAACCTAGGACATGGTCCCCAGAGGACACGTGTATCTGCTTGGAGGTGTTGTGCCTGCCTCCATGTACCTGGTGCCAGTGCAGACCAGGAAGTGCTTGCCACAGCCATTATCTGAGCTGGTGGCAGAGCCTGGCGGGGGGGTGGGGCAAGGGGTCTCACGCACTGAGTCTTACCTTTGGTGTCATTGACGGGGTCCATGTGCCGGTAGATGTAGCCCTCCAGGTAGGAGTGGAACTTGGGTGTGGGTGGGAAGAAGGCCAAGCAGATGGCCATGAGCTCCCAGCCGCGAGCCAGGCTCTCGAGGCGGAAGTTCTCAGTGGTCTGCCGGCACAGCTGGATATAGAGCTCATCCCGCAGGCCCTGCATGCTCCAGCCCTTGGTGGCTATCTCCAGGGCCACATGTAGCGGGTCTGCCTTGGCGCGCCGGTCGCCCATATACATCTGGATCAGTTTGAAAATCTCACAGGCCTCTTTCTTCACGTGGCGGTCACTGGTCACGATCATGGGCTTCTTGATGGACTCACTGCTCCAGGCCAGCATGTTGGCGATGGACACCTTCCGCCGGAAGAGGCCCTGGGTATGGGTGTTGAAGTGCTTGGAGGCCCAGTTCTCGATGTCGGTTTCTGAGGACGGCTTGCGCAGTGTGAAGGTGGGGAACACGCAGCTAGCACTGGGCATCACGCTTCGGGCCTGGCGGCTGCTGTCAAACTGGGCACAGGAACCGAGGTCCTCGGACTAGGAAGGACAGAGGGGCCATGAGGAGGGTTTGGGCCCCGCATGACCCACTCAGGAGAGAGGTGTGGTGCCCTCTGCTGGCCATGAGGCTGCTGGAGGAGCTTGTGCCTCATTTTGTTCTACCCACCTCATCAACGCAGGGCTGGAGAGGGGACCCAGAGAGGCCCTTCTTCCAACCTTTACCCCAGGGGCTCGGCCTCTGGGAAGTGTTCCCTACTTTTGCAACTAAGGGTTGTTGGGGGGGGGTGTGTTCAGTTCAAGTCTGGGGACAAGAGGAAGCCATGCGTGTGCTTTATTGGCTTTCTGGGTCTACTGTGGCCCCAGGTGGGAAGAAGCTGGGGAATGCTGCCCTCAGTGGTGGCGGAAGAGTGCTGCCTCCTGCTGGCCTTGCCACTGCTGTTTGGCTTCTACTAGTTCTCTGGGCTCTGAGGTTGGGAAGCAGATGAAAAGGGCAACCCCGCCAAGAGGCGGAGAAGCCCAGATGCAAAGTTCCACAGAGACATGTAAATGTCACTGTTGGTCCCCTACACTGCCTGCCCCTCCCCATCAGAGCCTTACCCTTCCAAAAAAGATTCCCTCATAGGATCATGGGCAGAGTGAGGCTGTGCAAGGGCAGGGCAGGCCTACAAGGGAGGCTGCAATGTAGACCAGGTCTCCCATGATGCTGGGGAGGAAGGGTTTGCCCTAAGCCCCCTCCCTACCTCCTTAATGGCCTCAGCACAAGTGTAAAGGTATCACTGGGGTAACACCCCTTTCTTTCCTCAGCTCAGACAGAAATGCTGCTCTGAGCTCTCTAGCCTAGAGGGGCACTAAGGCATCCCCACCCGGGGACATTGGCATCCCAAGGTCACCAGGCCTTTGGGCATGTCTTCCCTGGCAGGGTTGGGGGTGGAAGTGGGGAGCCCAATAATGGGAGGCCCTCTGGCCATTGCCAGCTCCGGCAGATGTCAGGGCAGACTCTCAGCCTCGGCTTCATACAGTGGACTGGTGGGAAATATCAGGGGTCGGAGGAGAGAACTAAGACACTGGCCCACACAAAATTCTGGGACATCAAGCCCTAGCACATGACCTAGACACAAGATACACGTAGGCTCAGAGGGCCTGATGCCAGCACCTGGCACTGAACAGGGGAGGACAAGCCAGGCCAGGCCTCTGGACCAGGTATCTGGCCTCTCCTTACTGGGGAAGAGCTCTGAGCAAGGGCACCTGACATTCCACCTGCACAGCTCCTCCCCTGAGAGCCCCTTCACAGGCAGGAGGACACAGGCTCAGGGGCTCAGTGTTTGGGTGGCTGCCCACCTGTATCCCCTGCATCCCTGGCCTGGAGGGAGTCGGCACGGCCTCTGACCCCCAGGTGACTTGACAGCATCTTGCCAGGCCTTAGCAGGAACTGAGGTGATGGAGCCCCACTTCATGTCCTCATGCCTGTCAGGAACTGCATGCCACACATTGTCTGGGGACTGCCACCTTCCCCACCTCTGCCCAAGGACCCCGGCCACACCTCCCTACCTGTGAGGGGTGAAGGTAGGGCTCTGGTGATGCCAGGTTGGTCTGCACAGAGATGCTCTTCTCCAGCAGGATCTGGGGGAAAGCGAGCCTCTCCAAGGCGCCCCTCTGCCAGTGCTTGCCCTCCTGCTGGGCCAGCGCCTCGTCCTCACTGAAGGCACGCACCACAGGCCCAGGCAGGGGCAGAGGCACGGCCCCATCGCTCTCGTAGCCTGAGCCGTCCTGCTGGGAGTCCCAGCTGCCCCTCTGCTTCATGTGAAAGTGGGCCTGCTGTGCCTCCCAGGCCAGCCGTGCCTGTGCCAGAAAGGGCTCAGCCTCGCCAGTCTTGCCCTCTGCACGTTTCACTGGGGCCAGGCTGGGCCCACACAGGGGCCGCTCCTCAGCAGGGGGCTGCTCAGCGAGGAGGTCATGGTCCCCGGGGCCTTCAGTGGATGAGGCGCTGGGGGCATGGCACAGAGAGGGGTTCCTGCTCTTCCTCTTGCGGGTGCCCGGGGAGTAGCCTGTCGAGGACATGGTGTCTTGCTGGCTGGACCAGGACATAGCATCATCTTGGGCCTGGGGCAGCTGCATGGGTGGCTGGGCATGCCGTAGCTCAGGCCCCTCCATGCTGCTGTAGTCCCCAGAGGAGACCCCCAGGCGCTGATCCCGCAGCAGGCAAGGGCTGGGCTGCAGGGGCAGTGAGCCACCCCCAGGATTGGGTGCATACTTGTTCCGTGGGCCTGCACGCAGCTTGGGACTTGAGCTGGACTGCTCCACGTACACCAGCTGCCGTACGTACTCCTTGCCTGCAGGGCTGTACTCCAGGCTCAGGAAACGCTCGGGGCACTTCTGCCGGGTCAGCACCAGCTGCTGGTAGGGCGAGGTGGAGCCCTGCTTGGGTGACTGTGGGAAGGGTGCTGGCTTGCGGCCTGGAGACCGCTGGGGTGAGCCGGCCTGGCAGCCCCCGCCCGCCTCGTACTGGACGTCCATGGGCGGCTCGTCGTAGATAGGAGCCTGGTACTCCACAGGGGGCTCCTCGTAGAGGGGGGGCTCATAGGCATAGCGTGGGGAGGAGGGCTGTGAGTCGCTGGTAGGCTTGCGTGGCTGGGCCAGCAGTGGGGAGCAGCTCCCCAGCTCAGCCCTCTTCAGGAAGGGTGATGGCCTCCGTTCGGGGAAGAAAATGGGGCCATCAGAGTCTGGGGTGAACGTCTGCAGGCTGGGCGAGTGCTGCCCACCAGACGGTCTGCGGGAGCGGCTGCCAGACTGGCTGTCTAGGGCATAGCCATTGCCCTGGGAGGAGAGGAAGCTGGGCTCCCGGTCCGCAACTTTGATGAGCATACGCTCCTTGGTGCCCGAGTTCCACCGAAGTGAGGAGGTCCTGGGTGGGGGACAGGCACAGGTTACCTGGGGCAGGTTCTGGGTAGCGTACAGGCACAGGTTACCTGGGGCAGGTTCTGGGTAGGGTACAGGCACAGGTTACCTGGGGAAGGGTCTGGGGGGGTACAGGCCAAGGTTACCTGGGGGAGGTACTTGGTCGGGGGGGGGGGACACGCACAGGTTACCTGAGGCAGGTTCTGATGGGGGCAGGCACAGGTTACCTGGGGGAGGTTCTAGTGGGGGGCGGGACAGGCACAGGTTACCTGGGGCAGGTTCTGGTGGGGGGACAGGCCCAGGTTACCTGGGGGAGGTACTTGGTCAAGGGGGGACAGTCCCAGATTATCTGAGGCAGGTTCTGGTGGGGGCAGGCACAGGTTATCTGGGGCAGGTCTGGGGGGGTGACAGGCACAGGTTACCTGGGGGAGGGTCTGGGTTGGGGGGGGGCAGGCACAGGTTACCTGTTGAGGAGAGGTGGAAACCTAGCCCGGTTATCACCAGGACCCCATTACCTACTGGTCTGGGCCTCATGGATATCTGGTGTCAAGGCCCAAGAGGCCTGGTCATTTCTCAGGGTCCTCTTCACCTCCCAAATGGGAGCTGCAGGCTTCAGGGGCCTGACACTTGCTGGGGGGCCTCCCTGTAAATGACCTGTGCACCCTTCATTGCTGGGGCCCTGACCCCTGGGCAGTGCAGCCTAGAGTGGCTGCCCTCCTGTCCTGGGAGTTCCCCTCACAATAGCTCCTGACACAGCCCTGCAGCCTCCCCTCCAGGGGGCTCTCATTCCCAGACAGCTCCCTCCAGGCCAGCCCCCCACCTCTGGTGCCCATCATGACAGTCCCTGCAAGGGCTTCTGTGTGTGTGTCTGCCCTGGTCCCACCCCAGCACCGGGCACAGAACTATTTCTACAACAGATAGCCAGGATGGCCCTCCCAGAGGCCTCTCTAACTCTGGATTCAATATGGTTATTTCTCTGTAGGCCTCACTCCTGGGTTCAGCACCTGCCTGTGCTCCTATGGGGTGATGGGCCACCTATCACCCCCTAGCATCTCAGGTCCTGTTTTTCAACCACTCTCCCCTCCTTCGATTCTGCCCTCACACACAACATTCGGCACCTAGGCACAGACAAATAAACTGCTTTCTAAAGCACTTTCAGGTTCACAGCAACACTGAGGGGAAGTGCACAGAAGTCACATACACCCCTACCCCCACTCGTGGACCATCTCCCCAGTTGTGAACATCGTTGCCAGAGTGGTACCCGTGTCCCAGTCAGTGAACGTACATGGGTACCTGATCGTGATGCCTCATCAGGACCTCATCCGCAGTTTA
>CM053569.1:204932-283207 GCA_028646485.1 Cryptoprocta ferox | reverse complement strand
AACCATGAGATCATGACCTGAGCTGAAGTCAGACGCTTAACCGACTGAGCCACCCAGGTGCCCCTATTTATTTATTTTTTAAATATTTATTTTTGAGAGGGTGAGGGAGAGAGAGAAAGTGTGAGCAGGAGAGGGGAAGAGAGAGGGAGAGAGAGGGTCCACATTGTCAGTGCAGAGCCCAAAGAGGGGCTTGATCTCACAACCCTGGGATTGTGACCTCAGCTGAAATCAAAAGTCAGACGTTTAACCAACTGAGCCACCTAGGCAGTCCACTGGCCCATTTTAAATTCTGGTTGTTTCATTGCTGTTGAGTTTTAAGAGTTATTTGTGTATTTTAAATAACAGTCCTTTATCACATGTAGCTTTTGCAAATATTTTGTTCCAGGCTGTGACTTGTCTTCTCACTCTCTGACACTGTCTTTCACAGAGCAAAAAATTTTAATGTTAATGAAGTCCAGCGTAACAATTATTTCTTTCAGGGATGGTGCCTTTGATGTTGTGTCTAAAAATCACCACCATACCAAAAATCATCTAAGTTTTCTCCTATGTCATCTTCTATGAGTAAGTTCTGAGTTTTACATTTAGTTGTGTGATCCATTTTGAGCTAAGTTTTGTGCAGGGTGTAAAATCTGTGTCTAGATTCATTTTCTTCATGTGGACATTCAGTTGTTCTAGCTCCGTTTGTTGAAAAGACCACACTTGCTCCACTGAATTGCCTTTTCCCCACTGTCAAAATCAGGTGACTATATTTTTGTGAGTCTATTTATTGGCTCTCTATTTTGTTACACTGACCTATTTTCTATTCTTTGCCAATACCACACTGTCTTCATTAGGGTAGCTTTACAGTAATTCTTGAAATCAAATAGTATTAGTCCTCCAACTGTGTTCTACTTGAATGCTGTGTTGGGTATTCTGGATCTTTTGCCTTTCCATATAAGTTTTAGAGTCAGTTTGTTGATATCCACAAAATACCTGGTTGGGGTTTTGATTGAGGTTGCACTGAATCTATAGATTAAGTTGGGAAGAACTGACATTTTGACCATATTGAATCTTCCTGTCCATTAACATAGTATATCTCTCCATTTATTTAGTTCTTCTTCGATTTCTTTCATTAGAGTTTTGTAGTTTTCCTCAATACAGATTTTGTACATATCTTGTTAGATTTATACCTATGCATCTCATTTTTATGTAAATAATATTAATTTTAAATTCCACTTATTCATTGGGAGTATATAGGAAAGAAATGGACTTTTGTAATCTTACGTTGTATCCTGCAAACTTGCCGTAATCACTTATCAGTTCTAGGAGTTTTTTGTTAATTCTTTAGGATTTTCTATATAGACAATTTTAGACTGATATTCTGGGGACTACATATGAAAAACTGTAGAGATAATTTGAGGCTCTGGATTTATTTTTCTTCCTGACAGGCAGCTGGGGAAAGGGCAGATAACCTGAATCCCATGTGGGACTGAGCTGACTGGAAATCAGGTTTAGGTTTGAGGGCTGGTCTACCTGGGGATAGCCTTTCAGGAGTCCACGTGGAATGTTAACTAGGCCTCCTTTTTGTACACTCTGACGCTGACATTTGGAGCCATGGACCACTCAAAGGTTGGCGTGGCTTCTCAGCTGCCCTAGGGGAGAGGCGGTATCTTATGTGTGCTGGGTTGCACTGATCCCTCCTCAGCCCTCAAGTCCTCACGCCTTAGGAAATGTCTGAGGACTTCAGGGCAATTTTGTCTATTTTGTTCTCTGTGTGCAGGCTGGTCTCAGAGAAGTTAATCCACCGCTGCAAAAGTGAAATTTCCAAGTGTCTTAAACCAGTTGTATAGTTTGCCTCCTCTGACTCTGTCTTCTGACTGCTGCTGGACAAAGCCATCACTTCCAGTTACTGGGAATGGGTGAGGCAGGCCTTGGAGAATAAGGGACAGTGATGTGACAGAATATGAGGGCCTGTGAGCTGGAGGCAGCCAACTCCAACATGCCAGGTACACGGCCCACTCAGCAGAGCCAGGAACCAACCCCACCAGTTGACAATGATGCCCACGAGCTCAGTGTCACTGTCCCGAGGAGAAGTCACACAGTAGCAGGACTCGGGATGCAGGCTCCCATTCCTGGGAACTCTGCTCCTGGTTGCTGGCTTTGGAATCCAGAGATCTGGGACTAGACTCCAGCCTGTTGCTTCCTGGTTGTGGGGCTTGGGATTTTCACTTACCATCACTGACTCAGTGTCCTCATTGGTTCTTATGAGAATTAAGTAACATAATATGCATATGTGCATAAGTCCTTAGCTCAGTACTGACATACAGGAAACACTCAGCGAGCGTGAAGCATTATCTTTGTACTTTTTTTCACCAATCAGCAGGCAGTGACCCAGCCCTGGTGCCAGGCCCCTCTCAGGGGCTATGAGGTAAAGAAAGATCCTTGCCTGGCAAAGGGTGCTGAAGGCTGTGGTCCGAGGAGGCACGGTGTGACCTGTCAGTCGTGGGCCATCAAGATCCTGCTGTAGGATGGGGCACCTGGGTGGCTCAGTTGGTTAAGCATCCGACTTCAGCTCAGGTCATGATCTCATGATTTATGAGTTCGAGCCCCACGTCAAGCTCTGTGCTGACAGCTTAGAGCCTGGAGCCTCCTTCAGATTGTGTGTCTTCCTCTCTCTCTGCCCCTTTCCTGCTCACACTCTGTTTCTCTCTCTCTCTCAAAAATAAACATTAAAGAAATAAAAAAAAAAAAGATTATGCTATAGGATGAGGAGAGTGCAACAGAATGTCAGATGGGGTCAAGAGCACGTGAGAGGCCTGCTGGTCAGAGGACAGATCTGTTCCAGGCCCTAAGAGCAGTTCTATCTAGTTAGGAGAAAGGCAGACCCCTGGCCTTGCCCTCTACCATGCAAACAATGCCCCTGGGCTGAGGACAGTGCCCACTACCATAGCATACGTGTGCACGGAGCACCCCTATTGAAGTCTCTCCTTCGACTGTCAAGGCAGGCCTGAGGCCCATGCAGGCACCTGAGTCATGGACTCCAAGTCACAGTTGGGAAAATGGGCCTCCAGGGCCCAGAGATGGTCCTCAGTCATGGACAGTAGTAGCCAACCAGCCATGAGGGGCCTACCTCCAACATGCTTCACCACTCAGACAGCTTCAGCTCTCATCTTCAGGCCAAGCATTTTCACGGTCCCACGCTCAGTTACCCACCTGCCCCCCACTGCTCTGTCCTTCTTTTGGGAGACCTCTTTGAAGCCCGACATCCAGTTTCCAGGCCCTGCTGTCTGCTTATGTCCCCTGCCCCCACCACTGAGTGGCCAGAAGGCCCCACTGACTGTGGCCACCCTTTCTACCCAGTCTAACCTCCCTGGCCTGCCCTCAGAACTATCTCCTTATGTTTCCCCAAACCCAGGAAGACTGTTCTCGCCTGTGCCCTAATATCCCATCAACTCTGCTAGGGTGGAGACAGGGCAGAGAGTCACCACCTGTCTCAGATGGAATGGGATAATCACTTGATCTGGCTGCTGAGTGATGCTTTCGAACCATAAGAGAAGGAGGACACCCTTCCATGGCACTGGAAATGCTGGAGGCAGGTGGTCAGGGCGGAAACGAGTGTTGAAAGGGCAGGAGCAGGAAGAGAGGGCTCCAGTCAGCTCAGAGCACTTCTCCACAGCCTCTTTTCAGAAGAAGACAGGGAAGCACGGCGCAACCAAAGCCAGAGGGATTACTCTGCTACCACCTCCTTAGGAAGTGGCTACCATGTGGTACAAAATGCCTGCAGCTCTGCACCAAAGTTGGTGGGTGGGACTCACAGAGCCGTGGTCACGCCCCTGCAGACAAGAAACCATTCTGTTCTGTTTGAAAAACAACCTGAACTACACAGCCCTCCAACTGCCCCGTAAACCTTCAGGTGCCCCTCTGTGCTCAGGCTAGAAGGTCTACCAGGCATCCCATCATTGCCCCTGCCCTGTTCAGGGCCCAGACCAGCATACAACCTTGGTGGGGAGCACAAGCCACCCTGGAGAGGCTCCATCCTGCTTTTCCTCCTGCTCACAGACCCTGCTCAGTGCAGTGAGGCAGGGGGTCTCTTCCCCAGTCTGTCCATAAACATTAGCTTCCCATTCTTCTCGCTCTGGCTGGCTGAGTGCCTCCATTCCTAAAACTACAACTTGTTATACCCAGTTGTATACCCATACACCCAGCTCAGGTGGCACCCAGGATGGCAGAGCCAGGGCAGCAATGGGGACCAAAGCCCAGGTAGGCACATACACCCTGTAGGGTGTGGGGGGCTTTGACAGGCAGCCCACTAGAGCAGTGCTCAATGCATAGGAAACACCAAGTCTGAGGACCTGCCCTGACAGGTACACTGTGGGCCCACCAAGTCAGCAGTCTACACCCTGCTTTACTGAGGAGGACGTGGAAGCACAGGGAGGCTATAAAACCCACACACAGTCACACACCCGCACTGGTGGGCCCAGATAGGCTCAGATTCCATTCCATATCAACAAACCCAGTTAGCACTTCCAAGACTGATCTTTAAAATGTCTGAGCAAACCACCAAAGGCCTCTCAGGTCTTCAAATTTCTCACTAACATTGGTATCATTCCTGTTGGTCTGTGCTGAGGGCATCTAGGTCACCCAGAGGCACAGAACCCCACCTGGAGCTATGAGTTGGCTGAGGATGGCCCCTGCCCAGTCTGACAGATGCTGTGCCCTTGGGTCCTAAGGGACATATCTGGAACTTTCCAATACCCTGCAAGGCCAACCCACCACCAAGAGAGACCAATCAATGTCCATTTCCTTCCTTATGATTAACCGCAATCTTCCTGACTTGTCCTGGGGAAGCACTATGATGCATGGCCTGGGGCTCCAGGGGAGAGCACAGGCTGAGAGTCCCCCAGGGACTCACTCCTCTGCTAAGAGCAATGGGCTCCACGGCTCTCCAAACTGGCAGTGACAAGCTTCTTCCAGCTTCCTGAAAGCTGCCACATGAGCCTGGGGGCCACTCCAAAAGGTCCCAACAGGGGCACCTAGGTGGCTCGGTTGGTTGAGTTCTGACTTTGGCTCAGGTCATGATCTTGCGGTTTGTGGGTTTGAGCCCCACGATGGGCTCTGTACTGACAGCTCAGGGCCTGGAGCCTGCTTCGGATTCTGTGTCTTCCCCTCTCTCTGCCCCTCCCATGATCATGCTCTGTCTCTCTCTGTCTCTCAATGATGAATAAATGTAAAAAAAAAAAAAAAAAAGTGCTGAAAGAGATATTAAAAAAAAAAAAAAAGGCCCCAACAGCCCTCCTCATGTTCCTCCTCTGGCTAGTAAAGGGCCCCACGTGCTCTACACATCCAGCTCGTTGCTTCTTCTTGAGCCAGATTCTTTTCCAGGTCACCCAAGAGCTGCCAGGAAAACCACCCTTGGGTCAGGAGACAGGGCCAAGTATGAGACAGTGGGTTCTACCTGTAGTGTAGAAGTTGTCCATCCACATTATAATCCCGGTAAATCTCATAGTCCTTCTCAAGGAACACTCCCGGTGGTGAAGAACTGAAACACAATAAAATGAAAAAAAGACATGATCGTAAGTGCAATAATTTTAAAATATGGTACATTTAAAATAATAAACCTTTCACCTTTAAGAATGTTAAGAGTCATTCTTTTAGTTTCTCAGGAATAACCTCAGTGTCCAGCCCACAAAGCCATCCCCTTCACCAGGTCAAATGGATATTTCCTCTACCCGAAAGCCTCCTCACTGTACATGGCCTGGACAAAATGGACTGGAGACTCACCTGCCTTCCAGCAGGGACAGCCCTGCTGTGGCCCCGTCCAGAAGCTGGGGGACAGACAAGGCTTTGACTGCTCCATCTTGAATTTTAGGAGCTTAAATGACTTGGAACCGGGGATTCTACTCTAAGGCTACAGTGGTGGGGTTAGTGAGACTTTGACCAGATGACCTGAGAAGGAAGCGGGGTTAGAAATACTCTCATGGGGATGATAAGCTTTTTAAGAGTGGGGGTGTGGAGCAAAACAGGCACTCATTATCTTGGAAATAAATTAGTAGGTGATTATATTGGCAGATGTTCAAAGGCAAGTGGTCAAATTAATGTCTAGTTATGATTTAAAGTCTCTGTAACCCAGCAGTGAAAGAAAATTTACTTAACTTGATCAAGAATATCCACAGTAACTCAAGGCCTTCATAATACTCAGTACTAAGGCTGAAAGCATACTCATTCAAGTCAGAATGAGAACACGTACTCTCACCACCAGTATGTCATACTTTTGGAAATGCTAGTCAGTGCAGTAAGACAAGAAAAAAAAAAAAAAGGAAGAGATTTAGATATTTGAAAGAGATAAAAGTGTCATTAGTTGTGAACTTAGAAAAAGTAAAGGAACCAATGGAAAAACTACCAAAAGTATTAGGGAAATTGTAATATTGTATCACTCACATGATATGAGAGATGAGTATCTGTGTATTAGAAACTGGTAAGGAAAAAAGTTCGTCTTCATCACAGTGATAACCACCACAGAAAGAAAATAAAAATCCAGGCATAAGTTAAAAAGGCATATGTTGGATCAGTATGAATAAAATTATAAATTTTTATTGAGGTACACAAAGGAATGTGAATACATACAAGATTCCTTGGATTGGAAAAGTCAATAATTATGAAGATATACCTTCTAAATTAGTTGATACATTTAATGTAGGTCTATAACATTTCCAATAGGAAGAAATGTTTTTAAAACTTAGAATGTTTGGAAAGTTAACCCCCAAAAATAAACATGTAAGAATAACTAAGAAAAAGTTCAGAAATGATAATAGGAGTGATAATTTTTACCCTTAGATACAAAAAAAATTTAAAGGTAAATAATTAAAACAGTACTGTACTGGTAGAGAACTACACAGATTTCTGGAATGCAGCAGAAAGCACAAATACTGACCTAAACGTATATAAGAATTTAGTAAACAAGAATTAAAAATTTCATACTTAGCAAGTACACTGGAAACAAATCATGTGTCTAGCCATGGGAACTCATATTCATTCAGTATTGTTCATACTGAGAAACAGAATGCAATTGTGGAAATACTGTTGTAGTATTTTTAAAACTGCAAAGGGGGGGTGCCTGGGTGGCTCAGTCGGTTAAGCGTCCAACTCTGAATTTCAGCTCAGGTCATGATCTCATGGTTTTTGAGATGGAGCCCTCCGTCAGGTTCTGCACTGACATCACTGAGCCTGTGTGGGATTCTCTCTCTCTGTCCCTCCCTGACTTGCACACATACACTCTCTTTCAAAATAAATAATTAAAAAAAAAAAACTGCAAAGGTAAATGCCAGAAAAGTGCAGCATTAAGTGGGCTTTACAATTTTTCTTCTATGTAATTATATGTACTTTCTACAACTAGTGTGCATTGCTTCTCTAATAAAAATGTTATTTTATTTTTTTAATGTTGGGGAGGGGCAGAGAGAAAGAGAGATGCAGAATCCAAAGCAGGCTCCAGGCTCCAAGGTGTCAGCACAGAGTCCAATGTGGGACTCAAACTCATGAACCCCGAGATCTGAGCCAAAGTCAGACACTTAACCGACTCAGCCACCTAGGCACCCATAGAAGTTGGATCAACAGGCAGCTGATGCTGGTGGTGTTTTCTAACAGGTCATCATGCTACAGAACAAAAAGCTAGAAACATGAAGAATGAGGTGCGCAGACACATCTGTAAGATGCCTATACGTGTATCTACCTCAGTTGGTACATCCCTCCTCCTCCTGGCTCTGCAGGGAGCACCTGGTAATTGGGCAGAGTTGTAGCTACAACCTGTATGTTCCTGTGTTCACTGTGGCTTTGTCATTTGTGCCCAGGCTAGGTTGATACCCAGTTGTTCTTTCTTCAAAGCCAAACCCAACACAGTTTTTCCACCACCAGGCTGCCACCTTTCTTTACCTATTGGAGGTACCAGACCTCCTCCTTTTGAATTTTACAGTGTTACTGTTCCCTGGGCCTTCAGGGACTCGGACACTTTCCTTTCCATTTCTAACTCCAGCCACTGGTGCCCAGGGCTGTCACCTCTCCTCCAGACTGCTGCCGACGCACTCCATGCTGGGCCTGGGCTGGGGGCAGGGACACAAGGTGGGTGAGGCAGACACATTTCTGCTGCCACAGAGAGCTCACACTCAGTGTGGGGGCCAACACAGAATGAGCCAGAGCCTCAGGAAGCTGCAGGACCCAGACAGGGAGCAGGCCTAGGGAAGGAGGCCAGGAGCAGCTCTCTGAGAGGGGTGTTTGGGCAGTGAACATGGCAAACGAGAGACGAGGCAGAGTGGCCTCAAGGGGGAAGAGTGTGGTACCTCCCAGGATAGAAATGAAGCCTCTCTGCTAAGGCGCAATGAGCAGTGAGTGGGATACAGAAGGGAGCTCGATCGAACCAGATCACACAGGGCCCTCTGGGTTGGCCACATGGAAAGCCTGAAATTTGCTTTGGGTTGGAAGTCAGCAAACTATAGCCTCTGGGCCAAGTCCAGCTTGCTGCCTATTTTGTACAGCCTATGAGCTAAGAATGGCTTTTATATTTCATTACAAAATTTTTAAGTTTATTTTATTTATTTTGAGAGAAAGGGAGGGAGGGAGGGAGGGAGAGAGACAGAGACAGAGACAGAGAATCCCAAGCAGGTTCTACACTTCAGTGCGGAGCCTGACGTGGGGCATGAACCCTTAAACTGTGAGATCATGACCTGTGCCGAAGGTGGATGCTTAACTGACTGAGCCACCCAAGAGCCCCAAGAATGGCTTTTATATTTAAAAAAAATTCAGTAAAATGTGAAAATTAATAGAGATTCAAATTTCAGTGTCCATAAGTAACATGTTACTGGAACACAGTCCCGCTCACTCATCTCTGTGTTGTCCGGGGCTGCTTTTGCATCACAACAGCAGACTCAAGTCATCATGACGGAGGCCAAAAGCATTGCAAAGGGCAGTGTTGCAGCCGTAACTCCACGGGACTGAGTGCCACACACATTACCATCCTGAGAAGCGTCTGTTATGTTTTTATCGCCAGTGCAGCCCTTATGGCCACAACGAGAAAAAAGCTGGCCTGTTATTTGCCTGCCTGCTGTAAAGAACACCAGTCAGCACCAGTAGATCAAGTGCTTACCACAGTATCCTGACTTAAGCAACACAGAAAAATTTTAAACAGACAGACACTGAAATGGAAATCTCATCACAGCAGACTTACATCACAAAATGAGAAGGACTCTTAAAATAAGAAAGTTTCCAGGTGGCTCATTTGTTAGCCAGGCAAGGAAGGCTGTTCATTAAATCATGAATCATAACTGCAGCAACTAAAGTTATGTGTCCAGAGGAAATAAACCTGCTGAAGACTATTAGCCTTCTGGCAAGAAGAGCTGCTTGAGGAGTGAAGACAGTGGGAGCGATAGCAGTCCAGTGATTTACGAGATCTTCTTGGGCTCTTGATGGTCAGTGATGTTATGGATACTTCTCAGCTGATGTTATTTCATCCAAGGAGTCAGTGCTGAGTGTGGAGTGACGGAGGAATCAGCCTCCATGTGTCATCTTTGTGGAACAACTACAGCTGAGATATTTTCAAAGAAGTTGAGAAAACACCTAATTCTGTACAACCTGAAGTTGAGTTGTTCAGATGTGTCACAAGTATCCACACTAAAGGCATGTTTAGAGTTCAGAAAGGCTCAGCTAGAAAACTAATGAAGCATGTGAAAATGTAAGGTGTTTAAGAGCCATGGCTATTTATCGTATTGTTTATTAGGAGGTGCACTGTGGGACACACTGGAATCTGCCATGAGTTACCAAAGTCCACCCTCCTTGACTTCAACATTGTCAGTTCCATGGACTTTTATCAGAAAAAGAAGCTAAATGGCACAAAAACAGACACTCACATCAATTGAACAGAATAGAGAACCCAGAAATGGACTCACAAACATATGGCCAACTAATCTTTGACAAAGCAGGAAAGATTATCCAGTAGAATAAAGACAGTCTCTTCAGCAAGTGGTGCTGGGAAAACTGGACAGTGACATGCAGAAAAATGAACCTGGACCACTTTCTTAAACCGTACACAAAAATAAACTCAAAATGGATGAAAGACCTAAACGTAAGACAGGAAGCCATCAAAATCCTTGAGGAGAAAGCAGCCAAAAACTTCTTTGACCTTGGCTGCAGCAACTTCTTACTCAACACATCTCTGGAGGCAAGGGAAACAAAAGCAAAAATGAACTATTGGGACCTCATCAAAACAAAAAGCTCTGCACAGCAAAGGAAACAATCAGCAAAACTAAAAGGCAACCAACGGAAAGAGAGAAGATATTTGCAAAAGACATATCAGATAAAGGGTTAGTATTCAAAATCTATTATAAAGAACTTATCAAATTCAACACCCCAAAAACAAATCCAGTGAAGAAATGGGCAAAAGACATGAATAGACACTTCTCCAAAGAAGACATCCAGATGGCCAACTGACACATGAAAAAAATGCTCAACATCACTCATCATCAGGGAAATACAAATCAAAACCACAATGAGATACCACCTCACACCTGTCAGAATGGCTAACATTAACAACTCAGGCAACAGCAGATGTCGGCAAGGATACGGAGAAAGAGGATCTCTTTTGCACGGCTGGTGGGAATGCAAACTGGTGTAGCTACCCTGGAAAACAGTATGGAGGTTCCTCAAAAAAATTAGAAATAGAACTACCCTACAACCCAGCAATTGCAGTACTAAGTATTAATCCAAGAGACACAGGTGTGCTGTTTCGAAGGGGCACAGGTGCGCCAATGTTTACAGCAGCAGTATCAACAACAACCAAAGTATGGAAAGAACCCAAATGTCCATCAATGGATGAATGGATAAAGAAGGTGTGGTTTGTATATACAATGGAGTATTATTTGGCAACCAAAAAGAATGAAATCTTGCCATTTGCAACTACATGGATGGAACTAGAGGATATTATGCTAAGCACCTTAGCTTGGGGCACCTGGGTGGCTCAGTCGGTTAAGCGTCCAGCTTCGGATCAGGTCATGATCTCACGGTTCGTGCGTTCGAGCCCCGCCTTGGGCTCTGTGCTGACAGCTAGCTCAGAGCCTGGAGCCTGTTTCAGATTCTGTATCTCCCTCTCTCTCTGACCCTCCCCTGCTCGAGCTGTCTCTCTCGGTCTCTCAAAAATAAATAAAAAACATAAGCGAAATTAGTCAGAGAAAGGCAAGTATCATATGACCTCACTCATATGAGGACTTCAAGATACAAAACAGAAGAACATAAGGGAAGGGAAGCAAAAATAATATAAAAACAGGGAGGGGAACAAAACATAAGAGACAAACATGGAGAACAAACAAAGGGTTAATGGAGGGGTTATGGGAGGGGAGATGGGCTAAATGGGTGATGGACATTAAGGAATCTACTCCTGAAATCATTGTTCCACTACATGCTAACTAACTTGGATGTAAATGAAAAAAATAAGTTAAATTAAAAAAAAAAGAAAAAAAGAAAAGAAAAAGAAGCTAAACATCCTGATCTGCCTTATACCGTGCAGCAGCTCCACAATGAATAAGTTTCACTGCAATTTTTTCAAACTCACTGCCAAGACTGAAATTTTCTGAATGAGAAAAACCTCCCTCAAACACTAAGATCAAACACTGAATGACTGAGTGTGTGTGTGTGTGTGTGGCAGATTTAATGTTTCTTAATGAATTCAAACTACAATTATAAGGCAAACAGCATTTCTATGTGAAACCTACACTGAAGTAAAGTCATTCTGATGACAACAAATGTCTGAGTCACAAATAATATCAACTTGCTTTATCTACATTCCATGTTGTCAAAAATTAAAACAAGAAGCGAGATCTCCATTCCCACAAATTTGCAGCATGTACATTTTCCAGTATGAAACTATAGTCCCAGGAGGACTTTCAGACCTGACGTGCCAGTGCAGAAGAAATTTCCGTATTTCAAAACCTACTTTACTGTGTAACTGAGGAGCTTCCAAAAACTTGCAGTAGGAGTTATTAATCTGCATCGTAAAGGCACACTGAAAGGCAAATATCAAGAGGAGACTCGAAGAGAATTTTTTTAAGTGTTTATTTTTGAGAGGGGGGAGGGAGAGGAGAGAGAGGGAGACAGACAGACAGCGAGCGAGCTGGGGAGGAGTAGATAGAAGAAGGAGACACAGAATCCAAAGCAGGCTCTAGGGTCTGAGCTGTCAGCACAAAGCTGGACACGGGGCTCGAACCCATGAACCAGGAGATCATGACCTGAGCCAAAGTCAGACGCTTAACCACTGAGCTACCCAGGCGCCCCTAAGAGAATTTGATAAATGCCTTCCAAGTGATGCTCACGGATTGATAATTAGTATTTAGCAGTAACCACCTGTGTAAAAAGACACTTTCAAAGATGAAGTATGTAAAATCTCATCACAAGCCATAACAGATGAATACCTAAAACTGGGTTGGAGGATAGGACAGAGCAACTCCCTGTGATTCCTCTGAGCAGCCACACTGGCCCTCCTGAGCACATCAAGAGCCCTCCCTCTTCAGGAAAGACCCTCTCTCAAAATGAACTGTGAGGGAAAAATCCAATCAATCAAAGCTGACCCAAAATTGACATAGATCACGGAATTAGTAACGAGAATGTTAAGTTATTAAAACTGTATTCCATATGTTCAAAAGCTAAAAAAAAAAAAAAGACCAAACAAGTTAAGTAGAGAAAAGGAGTATATAAAAGACTCAAACTACATTTCAGAGAATCCTGCAATGTCCGAAATGGAGAATACACTGGAAGGGTTTAACAGCAGGACAGGTGTTGTGGAAGAAGGATTAGCGAATTTGTTTTTTTGTTCTTGTTGTTTGTTTTTTATTTGAGTGAGAGAGAGTGTGTGTGCACACGCACATGCGCACACACGAGCAGGGAAGGGGCAGGAGGAGAGAGAGAATCTCAAGTAGGCTCCATGCTCAGTGCAGAGCCCAACATAGGGCTCGATCCCATGCCCCTTGGATCATGACCTGAGCCAAAATCAAGAGTGGGACACTCAATCGACTGAGTCACCCAGGTGTCCCAAGATTAGCATATTTGAAAGCACAACAGTACATACTATCCAATGAAACAGAGAGAAAACAAAGATTAATAGGAAAGAAAGAAAATCCAAGAGCATCAGTGAACTGAGGTGTACTCTACATATGATTGGAGCTCTGGAAGGATAAACAAAAAAATATTTGAAAAAAAAATGACCAAACATTTCCCAAACTTAATGAAAACTATAAACCTATCAGTCCAAGAAGCTCCATAAACCCTGAGCAAGAAACATAAAGAAAACTACACTAACGCAAATCATAAATTGCTTGCAACCAGCATGAGAGAGAACATCTTAAAAGAAGCAGAGAGAGAACACATGCTCTGTCCAGACACAAAGTGAGGATGAGGACAGACCTTTCACCAGAAGTGACGTGGCCGAGGAGGGCAGTGTGACAAGATGGAACACTGTCCACCCAGAATTTGAGACCCAGAAGAGACACACTTCACAAATGAGAGGGAAATACTTTCCAAAAACACAAAAGTAAAAGAAGGTATTACCAGCAGACTCGCAATACAAGCGATGTTTGGTGGTCTTCAAGCAGAGGAAGTCTACCACATAAAAATCTACAACATAAACGAAGAGTACTGGAGATGGTAACTAGATGTTGATATAAGAAACGTTTTCCTTTTGTTTTCATCTCTTTAAAACATAATTGGCTGCTTAAAGCAAAAATAATGCGTGTATTAGGCAGTTTACCTATGACAGCACCAGGAGGGAGCCTGGAGTGTGCTGTCGGCTCTCACACCACAGGTGTCTGTCTGAAGGCCTAGTCTGATCGGTTAATATACACTATTAACTCCCAAACAACAACTACAAACAGAGCAGAGAGTAAAAAGCAAAGCATAAAGATAAAGCTGAATTTAAAAAATGCTCAATTAACCCAAAAGAAGGAAAAAAAACCCTAAAGAACAGATAGGACAAAAAAAAAAATAGCAAGATGACATATCTGAACCTAACCATACAAATAATCACATTAAATGTGAGTGGTCTAAATCCCAATTAAAAGGCAAAGACAGATTGGATAAAAAAGCAGGACACAACAATATGCTGCCTATAAGAAAATCACAATAAAAGCATAAAAATAGGTTAAAAGTAAAGGCTGGAAACAGAGATACTGTTAGCACTTCAAAAGACCCTGGAGTGCCAGTATTAACACAAACAGATTTGGGAGCAAAGAGCACTACTAGGCATCAAGGGAGCACTATGTGTTGATAACAGGATCCATCATCAAGAGGGCACAACAATGGTAAACATCTGTGCACCGCACTGCAGGGCTACACAGCATGCTTGGGCACTTATCTGTGAGAAACCGAAGTGTATGTGTGCACAGATATTCCCATTAATGCTCACAGCAGCTTTA
This sequence comes from Cryptoprocta ferox, assembly GCA_028646485.1. Lineage (NCBI taxonomy): Eukaryota > Metazoa > Chordata > Mammalia > Carnivora > Eupleridae > Cryptoprocta > Cryptoprocta ferox. Next base: position 268,787 of record CM053569.1, on the reverse strand, counting down.
TTTGTACAAGACAAACCTGGAAACAACCGAAATGCCATCACAAGGATGTGGGCCCACACAATGGAGTACTATTCAGCACCGAAAAGGGAATGAGCTCTTGACATATGTAACAACTTTCAAGACAGTTACATTGAGTGAAAGATGACAAAAAAGAGTACATGCTGTTTGATTCTATTTATATAAATCCCTAAAGAATGCAAACTGCTCCACGGTTAACTCTAGGCAGACCAGCGGCTCCCTGGGAATGGGTGGCAGCACCAAGAAGGGCTGGGGTGAACAAGAGACAGAAAGGAGACTGTCATGGCCCACAGACAATGTGCACTGTCATAACTGTGCGGTCTCACAAGTATACACACACCAACACGGATCAAAATGCATGCTTTACACATGGCTGTTGCTGCCTGTCAACTCCCCCTCTGAGAAGCAATGAGGCCAGAATCATAACATTGAGCAGGACTTTGTCTTTTCATTATACTTTCCTGGACTACTTCAATGGTTTTTGTGAAAATTTATTATCTTCATAAAGGGGGGAGGGGAAAGATCAGTAAAACCACCTCCAATTTGAAAAGAAAAATCCCCACCTGCCTCACCCCAAAACCTCCACCTTCAGGAGGAAAAGCTGTTGAGGGGTTGTTTCTGTCCCTCTGGAAAGGGGAGCATCCTTTCAAAAATCAGAGTGGAAATCTAAGTTATGTCAAAGGCCCATTGGGTGGATGGCTGGGTCATTTTCCCTCTTGGCAACAACCAAGGTTAAAACCAAAAAACAGGGGTGCCTGAGTGGCTCAGTCGGTTGAGCGCCTGACTTTGGCTCAGGTCATGATCTCACAGTTCGTGGGTTCGAGCCCCGCGTCTGGCTCTGTGCTGACAGCTTGATGCCTGGAGCCTGCTTCGGATGCTGTGTCTTCCTCTCTCTCTGCCCCTCCCCCACTCATGCTCTGTCTCTCTCTCTCTCTCAAAAATGAATAAACATTAAACAAAAATAAAAAAAAAAACAAAAAAACAGACAAAACTGATGGAGTTAGAAGACAGAGCTCAGAGCCCAACATTCAGCTCAGAGCCCAACACAGGGCATTCTTGAACCCATGAACCTCGGGTCATGACCTCAGCCAAAATCAAGAGTCAGACGCTCGACTGAGTGAGCCACCAGGGCGCCCCCAGGAAAGTCCTTTTTTGATGAGAGAAGGCATATTCAATGTCAAAGATGTAACATGATTAAATTCGACATACCAGTTACCACAGGGCAGAAACACACAGAGCTAAATCACACAGGCAGAGCAAGGCGCCCACAGGGCCTCAAGGCCCAGCCTGTGACATAAAAATAAGTCATTGATACAGTGAAAATGCATAAATGAGCATTGAGTTTCATACTCATAAACTAGGAAACCTATTTTTCTTTCTTTTAAAGTTTATTTTGGGGCGCCTGGGTGGCTCAGTCGGTTAAACGTCCGACTTCAGCTCAGATCATGATCTCGCGGTTCGAGGGTTCAAGCCCTGCATCAGGTTCTGTGCTGACAGCTCAGAGCCTGGAGCCTGCTTCAGATTCTGTCTCCCTCTCTCTCTGCCCCTCCCTCACAGTCTCTCTCTGTCTCAAAAATAAACAGACTGTATAAAAAAAATACGTTTATTTATTTATTTTTAAAAGTTTATTTATTTATTTTGAGAGAGAGAGAGAGAGAGAGAGTGAGAGAGAGCGAGCGAGCTAGGGCACACAAGCAGAGAAGGGGCAGAAAGGAAGAGGGAGAATCCCAAATAGGCTCCGCACTGTCAGCACAGAGCCCAACATGGGGCTCAAACCCACAAACTGTGAAATCATGACCTGAGCCAAAGTCAGACACTTAACCAACTGAGCCACTGAGGTGCTCCGGGAACACTAATTTTCAAGTGTCCACAAATATTTCCAAATTGGATTATCACTTATATAACACAAAAGCCCAAAAATTTTAGAAAGCAGACATTTTAGATGCTATTCCTTGGACATAATATAATGATTAGAATAAATAACAGAAGTTAAATAAATTGCACACTTTTGGACACTAAAACAAAATTCTCCTGAGTATAGCCAGGTCCAGGGCAGCCTCACTGCTGAGCGTGGTGACCCTTAGGAGAAGAGCTGGGGGCAGGGGAGTGGTGGCAGGGCCGGGAAGGGTCTTGGGCCCCAACCAGGGCCCCTTTCTGGGAGAACAGGGTCGGGACCTGCAGACTACACCTCCCAGACCCAGGGGCAGCCAAAGCCCCTCAGGCCCCCAGCTGCAGCGACCACAGAGAGGAGTCACACCTGGCAGCTCCCGGTCCAGGGCTCTGCTGACCCGGAGGCCCCTGCAGCCCTTCCCAAAATGTACCCAACACAGGTAGTCCAGTCCCACTGCATCCAGCCTGATTTGCACCCTAAACTGAGGCACCTTAACAGCTACACATGGGGTGCTGTGTGAGAGCACATGGGTGTGCATCCATGAGCGTGTGCATTGAAGTTGTGCATGTGAGCTTCTGACCTGTGGCAGAGCCACAACAGAAAGGGTGGCTCTTTTGTGCAGATGTGGTGCCCAGAGGGAAAATACCTCTGTGGGCTGTGTGACAGCTGCTTCTGGTTGAAAACAAGGAGATTTTTAGTAGATGACATTCCACTGTGTAAACTGTCTGGACCCTAACTGAAGAATTGCTCTTACCTGCCACGAACCAAAGTGGTGGCTGGTAATGAGCCAGAACAGCCTCCGGCCACCAGAGGCCAGCCTTGGGGAGAGGAGATGGAGTCCATGTCCCGGCCGACAGGCTAACTCTCAAAAATGAGGGAAAAATGTGGCATATTGTCTATAAGACCAAGACAGCAAATTTACCACTAACAGATTCTTACAGAGGAGAAAGAAAAGAATTGTCTAAAGAAGAACGAGGTAAGAAGGAACCACGAGCAAAGAAACATAAAAGTGGGCAAATCTACCCAGGGGCTAACCCAAAGAGGAAGAAGGGCATCTGGGGTTAGGAACCTTGTGGCCAAGAGCAGACACTGGCTGCAGAGTCCTGGTAAGTCCCACATGCCCACGAACATTTTAGGTACAACCACTGAAGAAAAATCCCATGGAATAATAAGATACATGACAGAAGAGGGAAAATAAAACCAAATCTACTTAACCTAGTAAAAGGCAAAAACAAAGAGAAAGGCAGCCTGATATTTCTCTGTAACAGTAACAGCCAAACACAAGGGGACACAAACTTAGGAACGACTCACTCAGCAGCAGCGAGTGTAAGCGGCTGGGAACCAGAGACCGTAGACCTCTCGAGAGGCCCTGCACGCACAGGGGACCAGCTACCTGCCAGGGGCCAGCACTCCTCAGAACGCAAGTCAACGGATCCAATGAGAACATCCCTTGGATCTTCTGTAGTATTTGTATGATGGAAGGAAGGCACAGGACCAGCTAAGACAGTCTTATTATTTTTTTTTTTTTGAGAGAGAGAGAGAGAGAGAGTGCGAGTGAGCACATGCGTGAGTGCCAACAGGGGAGGCAGAGAGATCAAGTGGGCTCCACGTTCTGTGCGGAGTCGGACATGGAGCTGGACATTGGGTTCCATCCCACAACCCTGGGATCGTGACCTGAGCTGAAATCAAGAGTCGGATGCTTAACTGACTGAGCTGGCCAGGCACCCCCAGCTAAGACAGCCTTAAAGATCAATAGGAGAAGGGGGTTGGTTCCTCACCACCCAGGGTTCGGGGCACTGATGCGAGCAGACACAGGCACCAGTGTGGTCTGGGGCAAAGTTGGGCAGTGTAGGAGATGAAAAGTCATTCCCTCCAACTCCCCGCAGGAAAGTAGCTCTGGGCAGATTCAGGTCTCAGTATGAAGATAAAACTGTAAGGAGGATGCAAGACATGGAAGGGAATACCTTTGGATCTAGACCAAGGAAGAACTTTTTAAACAAAACATTAAAAGCATAAACCACGAGGCCAAAAGACGAATAAACTTGGTTGCATCGAAAGGACACAGGGACCAGATAGCAGTCAGGTGACAGAGGACAGGATACTCAAAGCATCTAAAAGTAATGAGGAATTGATATTAGGGACACAGGAATTCCTGCAAACTAATAGAGAAAGTAAGCCAGCAACTCCAGTGGAAAAATGTGCAAAAAAATATAAGCAACAAACCTAAGAGAAAACTCAAGAGGCCAACAAACTCATGAAGAGAAAATAAGAATCAGAGGCAAAGAAGAAACTAAATCAAAGTGCTGGCGAGATGCTCCTGCCCCCCGCCAACTGAAGCCCGGTGCTGGGGCTGCTGGTGGCCTTGCTGCACAGACCCCAGGGCCCTCACCCAGGCCTCGGCAGTGGAGGGGCAGGTGTGCGCTCAGCGTCATCAGTGGTTGGAAGAGCAGTACCCACGAAGAAGGCACCCAGCCTACAGCCCACACATCACAAGAGCACATGGGACCCGCAAGACCCACGCCAGGTGCACGGTGTGGGAGCGGCATGGGGACAACCGGAGGAGGAGAGGGCAGCAGTGAAGAACATGTACCTGTAAGGACACAAAGGTGACACACTGAATCCTTTTGCTGTGTCAGTGATCTAAGTAAACAGAATGGCAATCATCCTGTCAAACCAAGGACATGCGTCGAGTCAAAGAACTGGAGACCAGTAAACCCAACATTGTATGCATTGTTTACAAGAAACACACTTAAAGTATAAGGAAAGGGTTGTAGTTTGGGGAATGATGTTAAGAGGCCGATAACAACCCTACAGAAACAGCAGGGCCACGGAATCAAACAAAGCCAAATTCAAGGCAAACATGTGATGACATAACGATTAAAGGAATAATTCCCGAGAAAAACGTAACAGTCCTAAATTCATGTGCAACCAATCACAGCTTCAACACAGAGGAAGCAGTGATGGACAGATTAAAAGGAGAAACAGATGAATTCTACCAATCCAGGACTCTACCTCTTCAGAAGTGACACATCAGGCAGACAAAAAATCAGTAAGAAACTTGACTGATAGAACAGATTTGATCTGGAGTGCCTAGGTGGCTTAGTCGGTTAAGTGGCTGACTCTTGATTTCAGCTCAGCTCATGATCTCATGGTTCGTGGGTTCAAGTCCCGCGTCGGGCTCAGTGCTGACTGCAGCGCCTGCTTGGGATTCTTTCTCTCTCTCCCCTTCTCTCTGCCCCTATCCCTCAAAATAAATAAATAAACTCAAAAAACAACAACACAAACAACAGACTTGATCTAATGAACATACATAGAACCCTAGACCTAACAAACAGGGAAAAGAAATTATTATTGAAATAGTAAAAGATAATTTACAAGGATTTAAGCCACAAAGCAAGTCTCAAAAACAAAAATAAAAACGAACACCATACTTTCTGACCAAAATGAAATTAAGTTGGCAACAAAGAACAAGAATAAAAAAAAAAACCCTATAGTTTTGCAAATTAAGACATTTCTAAGTTATCAACAAGTTAAGGAAGAAATCATAATTAAAATCAGAAAATATTCTGGGCACCTGGCTGGCTTAGTCAGTGAAGCGTGCAATTCCTAATCTTGGGGTCATGAGATTGAGCCTCACGTTGGATGTAGAGATTACTTAGAAACATTTTTTTAAATCAGAAAGTATCGCAATTGGGGACACCTAGGTGGCTCTGTCAGTTAAGTGTCTGACTCTTGATTTCGGTTCAGGTCATGATCTCAGGGTTCATGGGTTTAAGCCCCACATCGGGCTCTGTGCTGACAGTGTGAAGCCTGCATGATAGTGCCTCTCTCTCTCTCTCTCTCTCTCTCTCTCTCCCCCCCCTTGCTCACTTGTACCCCCCTCTCTCAAAAATAAAAAAAAGAAGGAAATACTATAAAATTGGATTAGAGATGTCAAAAAACCTGAATACTGCTACACGTATTAAAGACACTGAGTCAGTAATTAAAAACGTGTTTACACCACATTTAAAGTGTGTTCATACCGCCATAGGCCTAGGTGGTGTGCAACTGTGTTCAAAACACCACCATAGGCCCAGGTGGTGTGCAAGTGTGTTCAAAACACCACAGGCCCAGGCAGTGTGTGTGTTCACACCACCAAAGGCCCAGGCAGTGTGTGTGTTCACACCACCACAGGCCCAGGTGGTGTGCAAGTGTGCTGCCAGACAGCCTGGGAGCAGGTCGTTTCAGAGGAAAACACTCCCAGACAAACACACAAGAAGGAAAGTACAGGCCAGTTTTACCTAGCTACACAGGAGAAAATCCTTAATAAAATGTTAGCAATCTGAATCTATTTTGAAAATGACATGGACCGGGTATTCTAGGAATTCAAGAAACCTAGAATTAAATGCTGACTGTGGTTGGGCCCTGGGGCTGCTGTAACAAAGCGCCGCTAACTGGCAGCATAAAACAACAGAAAGTCACGCTCTCCCCGTTCTGGAGGCCAGAGGTCCATGCTCCAGCCATGGGCAGGGCCGCTTCCTTCCGGAGGCTCTGAGGGAGGCTCTTCCGGGCCTTTCTCCGGCTCCTGGTGGCGCCGGCGATCCTGGGCGCTCCCTGGCTTGTGGACTCATCTGTCTGTCTCTGCCTCCATTGCCAAGGGTGTTCTCCCCGTGTCTCTGTTCTCACGAGAACACATGTCCTACCTGATTAAGGCCCACCCTCCTCCATTGTGACCTCATCACAACTTCACTAACTACATCTAAAGACCCCTATTTCTAAATAAGGGCCTGTCCTGGGGTCCTGGGCGTTAGAACTTCAACATATCTCTTGGAGGGAGACATAGTTCAACCTATAACACCGATATCAATAGACTCAGCAAATATACTCGATAAAATGGTACATCCCATTCACAGTTAAGAGCCTGACAACAGAAGGTGGACTTTCTGTGCCTGACAGTGTCACAGCATTACAGGTACAGGTCTGCAACCTGAGTGCTGACACAAGGCCAGGCCTGGTGTTAGATCAGCAAGAGTCCAGAAATAAGACTCGTATATAACAATCTATGTGTATGTACCAGGAACGATGAGAAGACTTTTTTTTATTTTTTAAGTTTGTTTATTTTGTGAGAGAGAGAGAGAGAGAGAGAGAGAGAGAACGAGCACACACGCGAGTGTGCAGGAGGGGCAGAGAGAGAGAGGGAGAGAGAGAATCCCAAGCAGGCTCCACGCTGTCAGCACAGAGCCTGATGCAGGGCTTGATCTCACAAAACCTGAGATCATGACCTGAGCCAAAATCAAGGGTCAGATACTTAACTGACTGAGCCACCCAGGAACCCCAAGACAGGACTTTAAAAAGAAATGTAGGGACACCTTGGTGGCTTAGCGGTTGAGCATCTGACTTCGGCTCAGGTCACAATCTTGTGGTTTGAGAGTTCAAGCCCCATATTGGGCTCGATGCTGTCAGATGCCCACTTTGGATCCTCTGTCCCCCTCTCTCTGCCCCTACCCCACTTTCACTCACTCTCAAAAATAAACAAACATCTCAAAAAACAAATAAATAAAAAAGAAAAAGAAATATAAAATAGATAAAGCACCTGGAAATAAACCTTAAAAGATACGCAGGTCCTTTGTGGAGAGAAGTGTAACACACACCACCTTAACATGGGAGAAGACAAATAACGGAGACGCCCATTTCGCTCAAACTGACCCATAAACTCAACACAGCTCTACTCCAAATCCAAAGAGGGTTTCTTGTGGAAATCCCGGCCCCACATGATCTAGTAACCCCACATCCCCACAGAACATCCAAGGCACCTGGAAAGGATACTCCCACCCCCAGGCAGCAGGCACAGGACAGAGAAGGGTGGTCCACTTCTCCAGTTGGTGCCCAGAGTGTGGGTGACAGACATATTTGTGAATAGAATCCTAAAAAGAATCCAATCTGTCCACCTAATTACAGAGATGAGTCAGCAACCAACAGGATAAAGAATTCAAAAGCACCACAATCCCATAAAACTGAGACTTATCTGATGAGCCCAGAGGCGGCTGGAGCTGCTGGATCTGAGGGAACTCAGGCAGGCCTTTGGGCTGCCGCACAGCGTGGGCCTCACAAGGACCCAGAGGCGGAGCCCATGCAGCCGTCTGTTTTCTCCTCAGTGCTCATGCCTGGGGCTCAACCTCATCAGCGGAAGCGCCACTTTCTGGGGACAACCCCCAAAAGCCCCTCCTCATGCCCACCCGGCCACTGCCTCTTTGGCCTCTGACCTCTGGTGTGTGTCCAATGCAGGCGCCCAGGGCAGGTCACCTCAAAGTGTACCATAACAGCAAACTGATTATTATTTTTGCACTGAAGATACCTGGAAAACCCCAGTGCAAGGTCATCTGACACACCTCTGTCCCCTGAGAGCAGGAAGTAACCTTCCCACATGAAAAATGCCCTCCCTGTACTAAGAAGTAAAAAGATACCCTTATCACCAGAGGTATGGACTTCATACCTGAGAAAGCTGGAGAAACAGACCTTGTTAAGGTTTTTACTAATCTACTGCCTCAGCCCATGTTCTGCTTAGAATTCCTCACCGGTAAAGCTCCCAAAGGTCTCTTTTCTTTTTTATATAACATTTATTTATTTATTTTGAGAGAGAGAGAGAGAGAGAGAGAGAGAGAGAGAGAGAAAGAGGGAGAGACAGAGCAGGGGAGGGGCAGAGAGAGAGGGCGATACAGAATCTGAAGCAGCTCCAGGCTCTGAGCCGTCAGCACAGAGCCCGACGCGGGGCTCGAACCCACAAACCATGAGATCGTGACCTGAGCCAAGATCAAGAGTCAGATGCTTAACCGACAGAGCCACTCAGGCGCCCTGGAAAGGTTTTATACTATCAATTGCTTACAAACTTATTGTCTTTTTGTCCAAAATGTATAAAAACTACTTCCTTGATCATTTCTTGGGGTCTCAGTTTTGTTATTGGACCTCTGTGTGCACCACATAAAACTTTATTTCTTCTCCTGTTAATCCATCTTCTGTCAATTTAATTTCTAACCCAGCTGGAAGAATCCTAGGAGGAAAGAAGGAAATTTCTGCCCCCAGCGCCAGCATCCACACTGATTTGACCCCTGTACGTGCCCTCCACCTTCCCCATCCCATGTAGGAGCACCATAGCCAGCTGTCCCACCCCAAAGAACACCCCGAATCTGCTAGCACGCCCACCCAACCGTGCCACAAAGGAATGAACATGCAGCTCCCGCCAATGGCTGCCAGCCAGCCCTGTTTCCACCCTCAGACCCGTGGACACTCCTTTCCACAGGAGCAACATGGCCCCTGCGGCATAAACCAGGTCTTGTCACTTCGTGGTTTCCACTGTCCTTGAGTGAATGACAGCTTGTCCTGCCTCTGGCCCCACCTGCCCCATTGCTACCACCCTGTCCCTGCCTGGCCTCCAAGACCAATATTGCATCCCTACATCCTCCTTGGTTTGTCACCTCATTGTCACCAGGGCACACACTGTCCCAGCACCTTCCCGACCAGCCACTCCTTCTGGACTTGGCTCCCTGAGTTCTGGGCCTAGAGCAGTGCTGCTGGGTATGGGTCCTGGGGTGTGGGGCACATGGGATACAGAGCACTTCTGGTGGGTCCTAATGCCACATTCAGGCTTCCGACAGTGGACAGAACCTAATGATCTCACAGTCATTAGCCAGCAGACACCCAGCCTGATGCCTCCTGACAACCTGTCTGGGAAAGACCAGCATAGCAGCCCATGTCCCGCCAGAGGCCAGCCAGCAGGGGACAGACCTGGGTCCTTCTCACAACACAGAACTGGATCCTCCTCACCCCCACAGACCTGGGTCCTCCTCACCCCACAGAGGCTCTGGCCAAACAGAGACGAGAGCATTCTGGGGGCAAGGGTGGCAGCTGGCACAGGCAGCTGTTTGCATGAGGTTCAGGCCCCTCCCAGCACTCGAGGGTCTGGCCACCCAGCCCACCTCACCTGCTGCTCTCTTCCTTCAGAGCCCCGAAAGCGGCCTGCCGGCTGGCCCTCCCCAAAGGCTCCTGCGCCTTCTCACCGGCGTCCAGCTCGGGCTCCAGGGAGGAGCTGGTGCTGCCCTCGCGGCTGACGCTGCTGCCTCGCCCAGGGCTGTTCTCTGCTGAGGCACGGGGTGACTCGGTGTTCTGCTTCAGAGTCTGCAGCTTGGCCAGGGGAATGATGTCGCAGTCCTGTGGCCGGTGCCACACAGTGCGCTGGGTGCTGGCGTTGTAATAGTAGAAGCGGGAAGTGTTGGGGTCAAACAGTTCCCACCACTGGTTCTCGCTGGTGCGCTTGATGCGGACGCCGGCAGGAGGGTCCCACACGCACTCACCCGTGACCAGGTTGGCATACATGCGCTCTCGGGTGCGCGGCTCGATGATCTCCACCCACTCCAGCCTGCAAAAGAGCAAGAGGAGTGTTAGCGGGTGTGGGGGGGTTGCTGGCCTCGGCGAACAAGGGGGTCCTGCAGCCTGGCCCAGGGCAGGGGAGGATGGAGCGGAGAAGGGGCTGTCCATCAAGCGGTGTGCTGTGTCCCCCAGCCACCGACGGGCGGCAGGCGGGGGGGTTCTGTAGACCCTGACACCAGCATCAGACCCTTTCTCACATCCACCGGCTCCCAAATACAAGAAATCCTGTCGCTTCTACACAAGAAAACCAAGCCAAACTGACGTCCCACCCCTGGTTTTCCACATGCTCACTACTGTCCAGCCCCCAGGAGCCCTCTGGGGACTCCTGTGCCAAGTGCCTTGCGGGTGGCCTCAGGGGAACCTGGACACAGCCTGGCTGCTCTCAGCCGCCCATCCATCTGCAGCAGGGGTGGACACCACTGTCTCCATAGTGGCCCAGCTGGAAGGTGCCTCCTCCGTGCTTGAGCCACTTCCTCTTGGAGCCCCCAGAGGGGACCACACCCCAGGGATACAGCTTTCATCCTAAGCTTTTTAATGCAAAAGAGGACTTAAAAATAATGTATGCAAACTGAAGCTATTTAGAACAAGGACATTTTATTTTTATTTTTTATTTTGGAAAGAGAGAGAGAGTGTGAACTCAAGTAGGGGAGAGAGGCAGAGGGAGAGAGAGAATCCCAACCAGGCTCCACGCTAAGCACAGAATCTGAGACAGGGCTCGATCCCATGACCTTGAGATCATGACCTGAGCTGAAATCAAGAGAAGTTGGACACTCAACCAACTGAACCACCCAGGCGCCCCATGAATAAGGCAGTTTTAATGTCTGTATGTGTGATATCAGGGTGTGTCTGGCTGACATCTGGCACATTTTTATTCTGCTTCCAAGTTTCCACACAAATTAACAACCCTTAACATGCCACAGGCTGCTCTGCCATGTGGGGTTCTGAGTCTGTGGGTCTTTCTGCTGCTCCAGAACCCTGTGATGGGGTCATTCTTCAGCCCTGCCAGAGTAGTTGGGACCCTCCAGGTGGGAGCACAGGGGGGCTCACTCTCTCAGGACCGGATTCCCCGTGCTGGGAGGAGGAGTGTGAGCCCCATCACTCACTGTGCAGTCCCAGCAGCTCTGAGGCTCTGTGGCTGCTTTCAGGGTCAGCAGATGCTTCTGGAAGCTGGTGAGGAGGGCTGGGTGGGTCCTGGGTCCCTGTCTCAGCCAGTGCCTGGGTATGGGCGCCTGGCACAGCACAGTGTGGAGCCAGTGTGCGAGGAAGGGATGCGGCACTACTGTGGGAGTGCACAAGGAAGTCACGGCCTCAGAGGTAGGAGGCAGAGAGCTGGGGGGGGGGTGGGGGCTGCAGGGATGAGGGAGGGCAAAGAGAGAAGGGAGCACTGTGGGGCCAGATGCGGGACCAGCCTGTGGGGCGTCACAGAAGGGCCAGATGGTGCAGGCGAAGTGTGAGCAGCAGGGCTTGTGAGAGAAAGGGTGGGGAGGGGCAAGCAGACAGCCCTCCTGACCTGACCTCACTTGAACAGCAAAGGGAAGCCAGGACAGGGAAGGTGGTGAGGCCAAAGTGCGGGCCGTTCTGTCTTGAGAGAAGGATAAGGAGCAGCCGTCTGGAGGATGGTGGAGCTGTCCTGCAGGTGCCAGGAGGTGCCAGGGTGCCAGGTGGAGCCCCGGTGTCCCAGGACCACAAGCAGAGGGCACCCAGCATGAGGGAGGATCGATCCAAGGCTGTTGTTCCAGGGAAGGGGGTCACCAGCAGATGGCTGGGTGCGTCTGACCCGACAGCCCCCAGGACCCAGCACGGGACCAGCCCCTTCCCCTCGACAGCTGCCCTCCCCACGGGGCCCACAGACCACAGCCCCCCTCCGAGGGAGGCCAGTGGGGCCTCCACTACTGATTACCCAGTTTCACTTGCAAATTTTTAACTTTTTTTTTTTTGAAACAGTCTTGGCTAAGGAGGGTGCTATAACAGAACAAGGTGGAGTGGGCAGCATACAGACAACAGACATTTACTTCTGCAGCCTGGTTATTCCAGCGCAGGGTTCTGGTGATCTTCCTACCAGACCCAGAGCCCTTCCCTCCACAACGGACCCATGTCTGAATGCGCTGCTGGCTCTGTGGGTCAGTGTGAATCTGACCAGCACCCTGGTGTCCTCACCACAACAGCTGTGGACAATCTGTGCTTCTGAAGTCCCCACCTCCTCCTCAGGCATGTCTTGGCTATTCCTGGCCCTCGCTCTTTCCCACAAACTCTAGAACCAGCCTGTCGGCACCTCTGCTTTGTCTACGCAGGAGGACCAGACACGCTTTCCACCCAAACCGTGTACGCACTCATCCAGGTCTTCTTTAAAGGGTATGCACATCTTTCATCAGATTTATTCCTAGGCTTCGTACATACACACTATTGTAAATGGCATGTTCTTTTTAAAAATAAAATCGGGACAGAGAACATATACAGACAAATGTATAGAACACAGAAATAATTTTAACAAGCAATTATGATCCAACACTGATGTAGCCATCACTCACCAACAAATAAAACGAGGCAGCATCCAAGACACAGCCACACTGCACCTGTTCACCCGAGGACACCACTGTCCTGAGTTTTAAGGCAACTGGTTCCTTGCTTTCAGAGTCCCACCATCTTTGAAGATAACCCTAAACAAATGATCTGAGGTGTCTCTATTTTTTTAATCATACATTCATGCAATAAAACTATTTTTTGTGTTTTGTTTCTTTCACTTGCAACTGAAACTCACTGACGCTGCCTACCTGGTGGCAGCCCGCCCAAGCTCGCAGGGCACGGCGCTGCACTGCCTGAAGCTGCTACACGGTTTTGTGTGTGTGCATGTGTTTTTATGCTCATCTATTGGTTTGTTTAAATAATCTCTACCCAACATGGGGCTCAAACTCACGACCCTGAGATCAAGAGTTGCATATTCTACCGACTGAGCCAGCCAGGTGCCTGGGTCACATGTTTTTGACATTTGGGTTGTTTGCTGGCTGGGACTACCTTTCACAACCCTGCTGTGCACATCCTCACCCATGACCCCTGGGCAGGGGCTGCAGAAGCCTGACGCTAGGTCCCAGGAGTGCACAGCAACTGTCCACAGGTCCCCGACTCACCCCCCCGAGCTATGTCCAGCCATACTGCTTACTCCTCATCCTCACCTGCTGGTAGTGGCCAATTTCTGCATTTTTAACTTTATAATTTTCTGATTATATATATATAATTATACATATATCATATAACTATATATATACATATATATAACTATACTACATATATATACGTATATATACATATAACTATATAATTTTCTGTTGATAGTGGACACAAACAGCTTCTGATGGTTGTTTATACTCAGCTATTCTGTGACTTGTAATTCTAGCGCTGGCATCTTCACGGGCCTCTCCCTGCCAGTCTCACTCCCAATGCTCTGTTTCCCTGGATGTTTACGCTCTGGCTCTGACTCGTCTGAGCTCCCTCTCCGCCCCTGCGACAGGACTGCTCAGCACTACTGGAGGACACCTGGCACCATGGTGCAGCGTCTCCACAGGGCTCATCTGCTGTCCATGGAAGCTGCAAAATGCTCAGCCTGCTTCCCAGGCCGCCCCTCACCCTCCTGTCCCCTCCTCTCCACAGACATCCCTTAATGGCCTCACAGAGAACCCAGAGAGTGGAGGGGTCCCTTCAGGGCAGCTCCCCCTTGACACCTGCCATGAGCACATGGTTTACCCCTCATCCAATCCCACGCTCCCATCAACAAATCACACGCCCAAGAGACTGGCTAGTGACCCTGCCACAGGCCCACAGAACGAGTACCCCCTTTAGGGAATCGCTGCTTTGCTGGGGGTCACTGTCCCCCACGGAGACATCCTGAGAGCCTGGCACAGGGGGGAGTTCACACTCTGTAAGGCACACCCCTCCTCCCTCCCTGCGCCTGCAGTCAAAACTGGGCTGTTCTCAGAGGAGGGACTCTGTGGTTGCCTACGGCCCCCACCCACCACACGCCAGTCATCTGTGGAAGGAAGAACAGTGTGTCCTGGGGATAAGACAGCATGAGGGACAAAGGTTGGGAGAGAATGTCCCAAAAGTGTGAGGACAGGAAGCAGGCCTGCAGGCAGTGTCGTCTAGGGTGCAGCCACCCCTCAAGGCCAGTGACTGCGGAAGATGGGGTAGGAGTCCCCTAATCATCTCCCGGGCTGCCCTGTCCAGGACCATCCTCCACCACGACCATCGCTGTGCTGCTCACGTGGAAATCTGCTTCCCTAACTGCCCCACAGCACCAAGTGGGACTGCACCAACCCCGCTTCCCCACCCGACACAAATGCACGAGGTGGCCCTCTTCCCTGCTGTAAGGCAGGTCCTGACCTTACACGGAGCCCCTCGCCCCTGCTCCAACCGCCTTCACCTACTTGGACCACCTGATTGGCTGCCAGTGGCCATTCCCCTCACTCTAGACAGAGCAAGACTCTAAGCCTGTGAATTGGGTCCTTCTGCCTGGGAAACTCTCGGCACCTTGAGCCATCCCAGGGGCGACATGCACTCCCAGCAAACTCACACCACCCCCTCTCGGCTTCCTGATCTGTCCAGGCACTCCTCGGAGGCGGCCAGCCACTTGTGCCTCCACCCTAGAATTGCTTACGCAGGCACCTCCTCTCCCCTACCTGACAAATACTGGGACACCAAAGGACGGCACCCTGTACTCGGAGGCACCGATGCATACAGGCCGAAGAACATGAAAGGGACCTGCCGATGCTTCGAAGAAGACAGGCTGGCTGACCAAGGGCTCTCTCCAGCCAAGGCAGGAAAGGAAGTGAGGGACAGAGTGGGGGAACCCCCAAGAAGGCACCTGGATGCAGAGGCCTGGAGGCCAGGGCAGGAGCTGTGGGTCTTGCTCGAGTAAAGAGAGAAACAGTAAGAACGGCTCTGGGCAGGGCTGATGTGATCTCACTCAAGATGATCCATACAGAACAAGGATGGAGACTTCTGGAAGGCCAGGCAGGAGCCGGTCAGGTGGAGCATGTTCCCCAGGGACTCAGACACAGCAAGATGAGAGGGAAGGGGGCCTGAGAAGCCGGTGGCGGGGGGGGGGGGCAGGCCCACACGGGATGGGGCATGGGCCCCCAGGCGGGTGAGAGGCTGCTGGAGGCTGGAATGGAAGGCTGGCTGTGCGCTCCCTCCAGGGAGGAGGTGGGGCATCCGTGCAGCATCCTTGCGCCCCCAGGCGGCCACCCCACGGTGGTCCCTGAGCCCTGCCCCTTCACACAGATGTGCTGCTCTCCTATCTCGCTTCACAGTGATGGATTTGACCAGAACAATGTCCAGACACAAAAGCCCCAGGAGTGTTCTGGCAGAAAAGCTCCCAAAGCACCACCTGGACATTCTAAGACCTAAAGAAGCAAGACCAACTCTTATTTTTGCTTTAAACACACTTTCTAGTGAGTCTGAGGGCTATAACTCTCTCTAAACAAAGAATACCATCTGTTCCCTTTTTGGTGCACTCCTATGTGTGCGTGGGTAGAACACTGCTTTTTCAGAAGAATGTTCTGGTCACCTCTTGGTACAGCATTAAACCAAGACCTGTGGGGAGCCAGAGGGCAGAGGATGCATATAGGATGTGGATCCTTGCACAAGGTGACACAGCAGAGCTGGGGCTGGGCCAGTGCTCAGCTCCCTCACCCAGACCCCTGCGGGGCAGGCTGGGGAGAGAGAACTTTGTGCAGCCTGGAGAAGACCGCCTCCTTGCTGGGCTGAGTGCTGTCTATGCCCAGCACTCGGCCCATGGGGCTGCTCAGTGCACGGACGCTCAGTCACCAGGCATGTGAAGACAAACTGTGCTTCAAATGCCCCTGTGGGCTTCGCTGCCAGAAGGAGCATGACACTGCAGGGGACAGACTGGCAGCAGTATCTGAGGTGAGTCAGTGAAAAGGAGCTGCAGGCTGGCCTGCGGCCCCCTCAGCGTGCTGGGTGCGGAACGCACCAAAGTCGACATAAAGGGCCCTTCCAGCCTCCCCAGTTCTTAGAGATACTAACTTGCAGACAATGATGTGTTCAAATATTTCCTGAAAGAACATTAATGAGTGTCAGGTATGTGCCAGGCAATTTACCAGGTGGAAGGGACACAATGTGACTAAGCATATTCTCCGCCTCCAGATTCTTACAGGTGCCAGACCCTCTCACCAGGGAAAGGAGTGTTTTCAGCAAATGGGGCTGGGACAGCTGCATGTGCAAACGAGGAAGTTGGACCCCTACCTCACACCACATACAGAAGTTAAGATGGACCAAAGGCCTAAATGTAAGAGCCAAAGCTATAAATCTTGGAAGAAAGCATAGGGGTAAATCTTCACGACCCTAGATTTGGCCATGGGTTATTGGACCTGACACTAAAAACATGAGCAACAAAAGAAAAATAAATTGGACTTGATCAAAATTTAAAACTTTTGTGCTACAAACGATACCACTAAGAAAGTTGCAGGGGTGCCTGGGTGGCTCAGTTGGTTAAGCATCCGACTTTGGCATAGGTCATGATCTCGTGGTTCGTGAGTTCTGTGCTGACAGCTCAGAGCCTGGAGCCTGCTTCTCATTCTCTGCCCCTCCCCCACTCATGCTCTCTGTCTCTCAAAAATAAATAAATGTTAAAAAAAATTTGTTTTAAAAAGAAAGTGAAAAGACAACCACAGAATGGGAAAATACATTTGCAAATCATGTATCTGATAAAGGACTTGTATCCAGAATACATAAAAAACTCTTACAAGACAAATAGACAATTAAAAAACAGGCAAAAAATCTCAATAGGCATTTCTCCAAAGAAGATAAACAAAGAGCCAACAAGCACATAAAAAGGTGTGCTCGACATCAGCAGTCGTCAGGGAAACGCAAATCAAACCACTTGAGACTCCACTTCACACCAACTAGAATGGCTATAATAACTTTTTAAAGCCATAATAACAAGTATTAGAGGAGATATGAACAAAGTGCGACCTTCATACACTGCTGATGGGAACTTAAAATGATACCTCCACTCTGACAGAGTCTGGCAGCTCCTCAGAAAGTTAGACACAGAGTTGCCACGTGACCCAGCATTTGTCTGACCCAAGTGCAATAGAAACCTGTCCACGCAAAAACCTGTACAGACGTGTTCACAACAGCGTGAGTCATAATAGAGAGAAAATGGAAACAACCCAAATACCCATCACCTGATCAACAGATCAATCTGTGGTGCACCTACACTAGAGGATGTGCCCGGAAACTTGCTATGATGTAGATGAACCGAAAACATTACTCTGAGTAAAAAAAAAAAGCCAGTCATAAAAAACTGCTTGTTGTATGATTCCATTTATTTAAACTGTCAGGAGCAGAAAAATCCACAGGGAGATGGTAGCTTAGTGGCTGGCAGGGCTGGGGCGGGGACAGCTGCTAATGAAAAGGGGTTTCTTTGTGTGGTTGTAAAAATGCAGACACCAGTGATGGCTGCATAACTTCTCAAATGTATTAAAAACACTGTACACTTTGAAAGTAAATTAACTTTATGTGAACTGTGTATCATTGAAACAAAAGATTGCCAGTCAGGAGAGCTGAGCAGGTCGCAGTAGGGGCTGCAGGGGGGTCACTCCCCACAGAAGGCAGAGGGGAGGCAGGGGTGTGGAGGGGTGGAGGGTTCCTAGGTCAGAGCTGGCACTACCAGGACAGACGAGCACAGAGCCTGACAGGGCCAGGCGAGCACGGAGGCTGACAGGGCAGGCATGACCTCTGGGCTTGAGCGTGAGCTGTGGCCATGGCCTGAGCAGTTACCAGGATGTCAGCAAGTAAGTGCTCAGCCCCTGGTTGCCCCCAACCAGCCCCTCCAACACCTGGGGCCAACACCTGGGGCCCCGGGGCCCCCTCCAGGCCGTCGGCCCTCCTCAGCACCCGGCCCCAACACACACAGGGCATGCCTGCCCACCTCAGTGCCCCCTGCTGCCCCTGCTCTGTGCTGCCTTCTTGCCCGCGAAGCCTGCGGTTGCAGGGGCATCATGCCTGTTCACATCGGCCTCTCCCACCCTCTATAGGTTGTTGGCACCCAGCAGAGACATTGTCTGCCCTCAGACCTCACATTCACACTCTGTCCAAACTCCCATCGCCCCATTGTCAGACAACGTCCTCTTGTGCAGCTGTGGCCTTGTCATTCCACTGCTTCCTATCTGTGGCCAGCGTGGCCACAGAGACCACGTCTCAGGCCCTGACAGACACCGAACCCACTCTCACTAAGTGAATTCATCATTGTAGACAGCACCCTAAGAGCAAAACCAGGGGATAGGCTGGAACGCCCACAAAGTCCCCCAGCAAGAAGTGGCTCTTTACAGCATTCCGTGTCCTCTTGTCCCCTCACTCCACTGGCCCCACTGCCCCGTGAGCATCTGCCTTCCTCCTGCAGAAGGGCCAGGTCCCCCGCCCGACAACCCTGCCTAAAGGGAAACCCCTGTGCATTGCCTGACCAGGGGCTCTGCTCCATATCGTGGCCCAGTTGCTGAACTGGGGCCTGGGCCTGGTGGTCCCTCACAGAGGGAGCAAGGCTGCCCATGTAGAGCCTCAGAGCCATGAGCACCAGCCAGAAAGGGGAGGGCAGCAAGCACATGGCCCACCCGCCTCCAGGTGCTGCTCTGCTCACAGCGAGCGTTTCTACGTTTCAGGAAACACGAAGCTCACACCTACTGAAAACTGGCAATGAAGCATACCAGGGGAAATGGCACGGGGCTCCACACCTCACAGGCCCCACCTGCTCTGCTCGTAGAGCCCTGGGCGCTGGGTAGATACTGCTGGATCCACCACGATGTCCAATCATTCTTCTGGTCCTGCAGTTTCAGCCTGAGTCTCTTTGGCCACCTGTGTCCCGTGGGCATAGGGAGACGAATGCATGCCCTTCCTCACATGGTCTTCTCCTCTCGGAGAAGGGGACTTGGCTCAAGGGATCCCCCAGAAAACTGCCTTGGCAAGAACCAGAGCCCCAGGACACTTGCACGTGCATATTCCTGAGCCTGCCCAGTGGCACTGGCATCAGCAGCTCCTTTCACACTGTCCCGGAGCCACCACAGGGTGAGGTGCCAGGTCAACCCAAAACCACGCTAAGACAGGTATGTGAGCCTGGGGTGCTTGTTCACGACCATAGTCCTTCTCTCAGAGCAACAGCAGAGCCTGCTGCCTCTCACTCCTTAGCGCACCATCAGACCCCACATGAATGGAGAAGGGACTGGGCCGATGAGAATCAACTCTGAGCCCTACTCCCTGTGCCTGGCAGGACCAGCACTCTGAGCACCAGGGACATCGGGAACATCAGGACCTTGGGAAAGGACAGGAGAAAGTGAGGATGACAGACAGTGCCACGGGAGCAAGATAGCAGCAAGAACATGGTCCTGGGCACACGTCCAGCAGGGCCCTCGATCTTCACGGGTAAATGAATGACGGGCCTCTGCCAGGGGCCAGGAGACATCACAGTCAGCATTTCCACCCCAAATTAGCCTATGGTCTGGATACACTGCCAGTGAGAATCCCAACAGGACATCTTTTCTGGGTAGGGGACAGACTGACTATCATTTATACCAAGAACAGCCAAAAGCACTTTGAAAAGGGCTAGAGGGGGCATTTGAAGGCCCAACAGGAAGCCAGGGCAGGCAGTGTGCTAAGGTGCACACCGAACGCATGGATGGAAAAGAAAGCCCCTCACAGATCTGTCCCCTTGAGAGACAGGTGACATTCACAACCTAGGCCACTTGTCTATACAGAAAATCGTCCAGCTACATACACACTAATTTGAACCTTAAAGCATCTAGAAGAGCCTTGAAGACCTCAGTCACGAAAGGGTTTATGAAATCAGACAGAAAAGACATGAGAGCACCAGAAAAGCCAGTGAGACAAACTACATTGGAGTTTAACATGATTGTTCATCAAAAACCAATCAAATAACATGAAAAAGTGAGCACAGATACAAAATACTCCATGCGTGTATTCCAATCACGTACCTAGAGTACAAAGGAAAGTCGACAAATCAGAAAGGTTAAGACAAATGATTCAACAGAAAAAAAGGATGAGAGATTATTCCCAGAGCAAGAAGACTCAGGAGACAAGTTTCCCTGGATGTCAGGTACGGATGTTGAAGCCACAGGCTGACCACCAGCCACGAAGAACCAGCCACGAAGAACATTCTGGTGGAGCAGGCACACAGCGGTGGGGCGGGGAGGGTCTGGCATCTACGCTGCCTTCAGGGTCCTGAGTGCAAGAAGAGACCTTGGGACCCAGTGGAATGGGCACCATAGGAGGAAAAGCTGGGTACTGTGTGTCCTGCCCAGTGCTGACTGTGTCCCAGGAGGTACGTGAGCCGCGGGAAGGCAGCTGTGAGGACAGTGGGCCTAGAAGGAGCAGGCAGACGCGGTCTAAGTGGGTCAGAACGTGTCCAGGTCAGGACACGCAGAACGTGTGCAGAGGCTAACGGAAGCAACAGAAGGGCGGAAGCAGACACGGCAAGTTACGAAGCCGAGCACAGACATCGCGGATCAGGGCCTTTACTAAATGGTGCTGGACAACCGGATGGCATTTGGTGAACAGAAAAGGCAGGGGCCGTACCTCACAAAACACAAGAATGAGCCCCAGCTGGATCCGAGCTCTACACCCGAGAATAAAACTATACCAGCACCATGAGAAAACTCTTTCCCCACAACCTCAACAAAGGGAAAGATTTTCTGATTGTGATTAAAAACCCAAATGCTCCAAAAGAAAAGATTATAATATAGAGTGAAAAATATTTATTTTTAGAACACATTTGATGAAAATATTAAATATTTTAATATAAATTACTCCTATCCTTTATATATGAATTTGAGCCAAAACCCCCAAAACTCCACAAAAATACTATAGAAAAATGGGAAAAGGAGACATCCCACTTCACCTGGCATCAAACATAAAACCCAGGCTGTGCAGAGACCCGCAGCCCTTCCCCCCGTGCCATCCGAGGGAGGTCGAGGGCAGACCGGCATAGCACACAGGACTCCACGAAGGGCACGTGGCAGCTGACACTTCCGTGGCCCTGTGGCCCCTCGCCTGGGTTTACCTGCAGACATACCTCCAACAACACAAGATCCCAAAGCACAGGCTTCGCACAAAGCGCCCTTGTAACTGCTGCCAAGACACGTAACACTAGACTGGCTGAACACCACGGTGTGCGTGCATAGCATGACCCAGGGGGGCCTCACAAACAAACACCTGGTAAACCAGAAAAACTACCCTCCAGAGGCGCGGGGGACACGGAGGTCTGGGAGAGAGGGCCCTTCTTTGAATGTACCTGCCGCACAGTTTCGTCTTCTAGAACCACGTTAATCATCAGTGTGTTTACAAAACAAAATTAAATCAGTAAGAAGAGAAAGGGAGCAGGAAAAAACTCAAATGGAAACAAATGAACCCAATTGTATTTCAATGAACATCATTACCACAAGCAAGGGGAAAGAACTAATCCATGGTCTCTACCCCATTTTTGAGCAGAGTGCACATGGGGGGGTTGGAGTACAAAGAAATTCTGAACTTATTTTTAGCAATATATATATATATATATATATATATATATGGAACGGGTGAAGCAATTCTGGAACGGTTTACGGATATGCTCTCAGATGAGCAAATGAATGTGCGCGCTGCTGCTCTTGGGGGCAGGCTGCTGCTGAGGAGAAGAGTTAGGTAAAGACTGCAGAACAGGAGACGGAAGAGCAGGCCCTCGGGGAACGGGCTAGAATTGGAGGAACTCGAGTGGATTCAGCATTTTTAATGCGTGTACGTAGATGCACACACACATTTTCTTGTCTGCTTAAAGGGCCAAGAAGCAAACACAATGCCAGAGCCGTGAGTCAACCGAGCCCTCAGATTGGCCCTCCAATACCAATCTTCGAGGAGAGGAGCCAGGGCTGCTCAGGAAAGAGCCGCCTCCAGGCAGGGAGGCAGCAAAGATGTGCCTGGAGCCAGAAGGAGGGAGCATCCGAGAATCACGGACACGTAGCGGAAGCAACCTCACTGGCCCATCTAGGACAATGCAACCACCAAAGTAATTAAGTGCAAGAATGAACTACAAACCCCGTAAAACAGAAAGGAATTTTGGAGTCCGAACCAAGACTGAACAAAGGAACGCATGAGCAGGGACAAGGGGGTGCAGAGTGCCGTAGCTGGGAAGTTGGCGCTCCACAGGCATCCCAGGAAAGACTGGATTGTGTAAGAAACAAGCAGAACACCCAAAGCAGTGAGGAGCAGGGTGGCAAAGGGAGAGCAAGGAGCAGTGGGAGGCTGTGTGTCTGCAGAGGTGAGACCCTGGGAACGGCAGGACACGGCTGTGCAGCATCTACTAAAAATTCGGCAACCCAAATCGATACTCCATTTGAAAAAGGGCAACTATTGCATTAAAAAGTGTTGGTGTCCTGGGGCGCCTGGGTGGCTCAGTTGGTTGAGCATCTGACTTTGGCTCAGCTCATGATCTCACAGTTCGTGGGTTTGAGCCCTGCATTGGGCTCTGTGCTGTCAGCTCAGAGCCTGGAGCCTGCTTTGGATGTGCCTCCTTCTCTCTCTGCTCCTCCCCTGCTCTCTCTAAAAAAATAAACAAACGTTAAAAAAATTAAAAAAGAAGTAAGTATCAGTGTCACAAAAGACAGGGAAATTTCCAGATTACAAGAGACGAAGGAGCCGTGCAGCAGCAGAGAGGGCGAATGTGTCAGGAGGGGACGAAAGCACCGTGAAGGGTGACAGGAACCAGCTGACAAAGGCTGGACCACAAGGCAAGAGACGGGAGACTCGCCCCAGATGCCCCCCAGAAGTGGCGCCGTGCGAAGGGAGGGGAGGGGCACAAAAGCCACAGGGTGAAGGGCAAGGGGTGCAAGTATTCAGTGCACCATTTCTGCTCTTGCAACTTTTCTGTACATGTGGAATCATTTACAAATAAAGCTAAAAATGAGAAATATTAAAATGATGAACTGCCTTGGTGTGGACTGATGCCTGGAGGGGCACATGAGGTGGGTCCAGCCATGGGCCTGCAAGGCATCCGGGTCCCCTCCCTCTGCAGCAGGAAGTGGGGCCGGGCCTTGGGACCGGCTTCCACGGGAGCACGTCAAATCCCGAAGAAGCATGGATCACCTCTGGCAGCAAAGCCCTGCCAAGCCCGCCGGATGCGGGTGACTGGCGGCTCACCCCACCACAGAGCCGACCCACCGGCTGCTCGTCCTTCTCTGAAAGGAAGAAACCCAGTCCTCTGATAATTCGGCCCACACAGATGGCTTCACTTACCTTGTGCTCGACCCTGAAATCCGGGGCTCTTGTACGCCAGCATCATGGCTGTCACATTCATAATCCCTCGTCTGGGACATTGCAGTCTTTTCCTGAGGACCCAGGTGGACAGAAGTCAGCGGATCATAGGGACTCTCCCTCCACGGTCAGTCAGGGAGACACCGCCCTGTGAGAGAGCAGAAGTCTCTAAGCACAGAAATTCAGAAAACATCTTTGGGTTTGGGGAACCCGTTAATGGCCCAGCCCAGCCCCTCACAGCCCAGTGCGCCGGCGAGAACAAGGAACATCCACACCCGAGCGCAGTTCCTCTGCTCCCTGTGCCTGGCCGCTGAACCCCAGCCCACAGGAGGGCACCCAGGCCCCTTGCCAGCCAGACCTGGGGAAGCTGCCTGCCACCTCTCAGACACAATGTCCTCAGCTTTCCAACAGGGACAGTACCACCTGCCTGCGACTACAGTGGTGCTGTGGACAAAGCATGTGGCAAGGCCCAGACAGGGAAACACTCATGAACAGGCAACACTCATGCAGGATCACCTGATTGATGACAAAGGGTGGACTTTTCTTTTTTAAAATATTTATTCATTTTTGAGAGGTGGTGGGGGAGAGGGAACGGGAGGGAGGGAGGAAGGGGCAGAGAGAGGGGGACAGAGGACCTGAAGCAGACTCTGTGCTGACGGCAGCAACCCCAACACAGGGCTCAAACTCACGAACCATGAGATCATGACCTGATCCAAAGTTGGATGCTCAATCGACTTAGCCACCCAAGTCCCCAAAAGTGGACTTTTCAAAAATGGTGTTGTGGTGACTAGATATACTCATGGGAAAAAATGGATCCTGACCCCTACCTCATCCAATACACACAACTCCATTCTAGATGAACTATAGTTCTAAATATTAAAAGTGAAATAAGGTTTTTAGAAAAAAATGTAGTTTTTCTATATTTTTTTGGTCTTACAGCAGGTTTGGGTATCTTAATCAGACATAAAAAACCACTAACCCATACCCGATTACCTGGACCTGCACACAGTGTTCCCAGCAGCCCTGGCACAATGGTCAAAACAAGAAACAGCCAAATGTTCATCACAGCAAAAGGGACCCTCAAAGTTCCTCCAGGAGCCTACCCACAACCTAGGTGAAGCTCCCAGAGGGTGAAAGACAGAAGCCAAACACAATCAGATGCACACAGTACGATTCCCTCACATAAATATGTTCAACATCAGGCCAAATCAGCCTCTGTCAGAAATCAGAAGCAGCTGTCTCCAGGTCAGATAGTGAGGGGAGGGGCCCAGCTTGGCGCCATTTATGAGTGTTGATTTATGGAAGCTCAGGACCTGCACACCTGTGCCCTCACGCTTTTCTGTACACACATCCCTCAGTTTCAGTAGAAAGCCTGCGGAAATGAGGAGCAAGAATATAATATCAGGACAGGACCTTCCCCAGCAGAGGCTGGTCCACAGACCCCAACTATGCTATTCAAGGGGAAATAAAACAGATTCAAAGCACCAGATGGGGCACAGCTAGCCAGGAGCCCAAAGGCGGGAGACTACAGGCCAATCAGACACTTTCCCCAAGGCTCAGAGGGATGGTGACAGCACAGATCAACCTGACAGTGCTTGGCTCATGAGCTGGAGATCACCTGCCTAGAGGAACTGCTCCCAGCCTTCTCCTTTCTGGCATCTGAATATGCATACAAATTTTATTTAAATACTTAACTACTAGGAATGCCATTAGAAGAAAAAGAAACTCAAGTATTTCTAACTCCTTGTCCATCTGTCCCATCAGGTGACCTTCCTTCACGGCTTCGACGTTAAAAAAATACTGAGCAGTGTTAGCAAAATTCTGAAAAACTAAAAAGTATCTATCATAACCTGAAAGCAACTCAAATCAACCACCTACACCTGCGTATCCCTTTTCAGTTCTTGTCCGTCCTTTAAGGCTGGTCCAGAGCAGGGGGCACAGTGGTCACTGAAGATTACTTCTGAGACGCCAGACTGGCCCTCCTTCCTCATGTCAACCCTGTATCAATCCCTCCTGAAAGCCTCTCCGATCTGGGACAGACACCACGTCCCAGGGACTCCCAAATGCTCTGGGTCTGACACCAGACAGTGATAGCCCTCCCATTACTGCTCTTCTTTCCTGAAGTTGTCTTCATTCTTCTAGCTCCTTTGCATTTCCATGGGAATTTCTTCTCATATTATCTTCGTCTGGTTTTGGTATCAGGGTAATACTAGCATAATAAAATGAATTGAGAAGTACTCCATCCTCTCAATTTTCTGAGACAGTTTGTGCAGAATTGCTATTATTTGTTCCTCAAACGTTTGGCAGAATACACCAATGGAGCCATCTGGGCATGTCCTTTTCTTTGAAGGAAGGTTTTTAATTACAATTTCAATTTGTTCAGTAGATACAGAGCTAACCAGGTCTTAAACTTCTTGAGTCACGTTTAGTGGTTTTGGCTTTCCAAGAATTTGTCCATTTCGTGTAAGTTGTGTCAGATTTATTGGCACAAAGTTGTTATGCTATTCTTTTATTGTCCTCTTAAGATCAATATAATATGTAGTGATGCCATCTCTTTTGTTCCTGATATTGGTAATTTATGATCTTTTCACTTCTTTACCTTATCTGGCTGGCCAGAAGTTTGTCAATTTTACTCCTCTTGAAGAAAAAAAAAAAAAGACAGTGTTGGGCTTCATAAATTTTCCTTATTTTTTTCCCTGCTTTAATTATTTTCTACTTTGATCTGAATTATTACCTTTGCAGTCCTTTGGATTTTAAATTTGCTTTCCTTTTTCCAGTTTAAGGTAGAAATTGACTTTAGTGCTTTGCAACCTTTGAAAGTTTCAATCTGAGTCAGGCATTTTAGTGTTACAGAGTTCCCCTTAGGGTATAGCTTTTGTGGCATCTGGCAAGTTTTGATTCTATTTTCATTTTCATCCAATGCAAAAACTTGCTGATTTCCCTTTTGGTTTCTCCCTTGACTCATGGATTACATAGAAGTACGTGATTTACTTTGCCAGTAGATAGTGGTTTTCTAGATATTTTTATTGGTTTCTTAGTTTCATTTTTGTCAGAAAAACTTTCGAGGCAGACAAATGGTCTATCTTGGTAAACAGCTCATATACACTGGAAAGCACGCGGTCAGGTGGACTCCTCTATGAATGTCAACTGGGTTAGGTGGGCTGAAAGCAGCAGCATTCATTTTCTACCAGTTTTACCAATTTCTGAGCAAAGGATACCAAGAGCTCCAACTTTATAATTGCAGATTTGTCTATTTCTCTTTGCAGTTCTATCAGTTTTTTGTTGTTTATTTTGAGAGAGAGAGAGAGAGGCGGAGAGAGGGAGAAAATCCCAAGCAGTTTCCATACTGTCAGTGTAGAGCCCAATGCCAGGCTTGAACTCAAAAACCATGAGATCATGACGTGAAATGAAATCAAGTCGGACACTTAACCAACTGAGCCACCCAGGTGCCCCAGTTCTATCAGTTTTTGTTTCATGTGTTTTATAGCTCTGCTATTAGGTACATACGTTTATGTTGTCTACTTGGAGAATTAATCTCTTTCCCATCAGGAAATATCATCATCTGGTAGTTTTCTTTGCTATGAAATCAGTATATTTGACATTATTACAGCAAACCCAGCTTTCTTTCCATTAGTGTTACATCTTTTGCCTTCTTTTTACTTTTAACCTATTTGTGTCTTTAATATTTAAAGTGGGTTTATTGTTGCCAGCATATATTTGGGTATTGCCTTTTAATGCTGACAAATTCTGCCTTAAAAAAATTTTTTTAATGTTTATTTATTTTTGAGACAGGAGAGACAGAGCACGATCAAGGCAGGGGCAGAGAGAGAGACACGGAATCCAAAGCACACTCCAGGCTCCAAGCTGTCACCACAGAGCCCAACACAGGACTCGAACTCCCAAGCCATGAGATCATGACCCGAGCTGAAGTCGGACACTTAACCAACCAAGCCACCCAGGGGCCCTAAATTCTGCCTTTTAATTGGGTGTTTAAACCATCTAGATTTGTGATTGTTGACATGGTTAGGTTGAAATCTACCATTCTGCTACTTTTTTAAATTTTTATTTAATTTTTTATTGGGTTGGGAGGGGTAGAGAGAATCCTGAGGCATGGGTCGATCCCACGACCCTGAGATTATGACCTGAGCCAAAATCAAGAGTTGGACCCTCAAACCGACTGAGCCACCCAGGTGCCTTCATTTTGCTACTTTAAAAAATTTGTCAGGGTCCCTGGGTGGTTCAGTCAGTTGAGCGTCTGACTTTGGCTCAGGTCATGATCTCACAGTTCGTGGGTTTGAGCCCTGCGTTGGGCTCTGTGCTGACAGCTCAGAGCCTGGAGCCTGCTTAGGATTCTGTGTCTCCCTCTCTGCCCCTCCCCCACTCACACTCTCTCTCAAAAATAAACATTAATTTTTTTTTTAATTTGTCTCATTTATTTTTTATTCCCCCTTTACTCTTTTTTTGCCTTTTTGGATTAAGTATTTTATGTGATTCAATTTTATCTCCACTGCTAACTTATCAGATGTATGTAATTCATTGTTTTACTATTTTAGTAGATGATTTTGGGTTTACAGTGTCCATATTTAATTTATGATAGTCTGCCTTCAAGGGAAATCATACCACTTCAAGTACACGCGTTTGGCATTTCTCCTCTCCTGGACCTCATGCCATTCTTGCCATATCTTATTATTCTACATATAACCACCACCCCCAGTCTATCTTATTACTTTTCCTTAAATAATTATCTTTTAAAGATATTTCAATAATAAGATAGTATATATCTATACCTATATCTAGCCATGTAGCTGCCATTTCCAAGAATCTTCATTCTTTTGGGGAGATCTAGATTTCCACATGGTTTCATTTTCCTGTAGCCTTTAGTGCCATTCCTGTAACATTTGTTGTGGTGAAGGTCTGCTGCTGATGGATTCTTTCAGCTTTTCTACATCTGAAATATCTTTACTTCACCTTCATTTAGCGATGTATTTACACTGGCACACAGTTCCAGGCTGGCTGCTCCCGGCCTCTTCACCCACACTTCCCAAAGAGAAATCTGCTATCGCCTGCACTATTGTTCCTCTGTATGTAGTCTTGTTTTCTGGCTGCTATGTATTAAAAATTTTTTTTAAAAATATTTATTTTTCAGAGACAGAGTATGAGTGGGAGAAAGAGAGAGAGAGAGAGAGAGAGAATTCGAAGTAGGCTCTAGGCTCTGCGCTGTCAGCACAGAAACCGACGTGGGGCTCAAACTCACGAACCGTGAGATCATGCCCTGAGCCAAAGTCAGACGCCTAACTGAGCCACCCAGGCTCCCCGTTTTCTGGCTGCTTTTAAGACTTTCTCTTCATCACTGATTTAGAACAATTTGATTATGATGTGCTTTGTGTAACAGTATTTGCGTTTGTATTTGGGGTTTGTTAAGATTGTTTAGGTTGATAGTTTTCATCAAATTTGGAAGCATTTCAGCTAATATTTATTTAGATAGTGGTTCTGCACCCTTCCCTTCCCACTGGGAACTACAATTACACAAGTGTTAGTCCTCTGCCAGGTGTCCCACAGCTCAGTCCTGTTCTTTTGTTATTTAAGAGGAAAAGTACTTTCCCCTCCTTGTTTTAGTTTGCATAGTTCTTACTGCTATCTTCAAGTTCACTGAGCTTTTCTTCTGCAGTGTGTAATCTGCTGTTCATCCCAGCCAGTATATTTTACATTCGGACATTTAGTTTCAACTCTGTGAGTTTAATTTGGATCTTTTTGTGGTTCACAGTCTTTACTTCATCTTGTCTCTACTCAGTGTGTCCAGTGTTCCTTTAGCTTTTGAACACATGGAATATAGTTATAGTAACCTTTGTATTCCTATAAATATTCTTGATCTCTGTTTTGGGACACAGTTACTTGGAAAATGTGTGAAACCTTCAGTTCTTGCTTCTCACACTGGTTAGGGGCACCAGAGCAGTATTTATTCTATGGCTAATAACTCCACTGAGTAGTCAACCCAGTGCCCTGTGAATTATGAAGGTTCAGTCTGTCTCATGACAAGTCCCCCTTCACATTGTTCTGAGAGCTCTGCGCATCATTCTCTCTAACTCTTCTGTGGGATTCTGCCTGACTCTACCAGCTTCCTCACACCCATATGCTGACTGGCACTCTCCCATGGGCCTCCAAGTTCTCTCCACTTGCAGCATTCTGCTCTGCGGCTCTTCCCTACATGCTCCATTGCCATGGCCACCCCAGACTGTATGCTCCATCTCCTGAACTCAGGGGCTCTGCCAGACCCTGCATCCCTGCAGTACAACCTGGAAACTCTGCTCGTGCAGGGAGCCAGGCAACCACTGGACTCACCTTGTTCGACTCTCATATCACAGGAATCAGTATAGTTTGTCGTCTCAGACCCAAAACCTAGAAAACCAAGGTTTCATAAATATTGTCCAACTTCTTATTAGTTGGGTAAATATGACCCCTGTTGCTTCATCTTGTGAACAGGAGGAAGTGCAAGTACTTTTGCTCAGCATTGCATAATTACACAAATAAATTATTATAACCGTGATATTTAATTTCCCTACCTCCCCAGAGGGTAAGCTCCATGAAGGCAGGGATGATATTCGCTTTGTTAAATATTGCATCCTTGGCACAGAGTAATCAAACATTTACTGAATAAATACACTCCTTAATCACCTGGAATTTATCTTGGCATACTGTATAACTAAGGACTTAAAATGTTTGTTCTAGCCTATGCAATGTATGGTTCCAAATATATGATAGTCTGGAAAACACTAAACTATATTAATGGTACAAAGACTGTGACTACCAGTGATTCAGAGGAGGAAGGAAGGTTGAGCATGGTATTTTTTAAGGTGGTGAAACTATTCAGTACGATTTTGCCATTGTGGATACCTGGCACTATGCATTTGTCAAAACCAAGGTAATTTACAGCAAAAAGAGTGAACTTAAACATATACAAGTTTAAAAGAAAATAATTTAGGAAGTCAAGGGTTCTCAAGATTCAATGTAGCATAGGAAAAAACAATCTACCTGTATTGCAAATGTATGAAACAGCCTCAAAGCAGGGGGTAGAAAGGTGCTAACCTGAATGACTTTGGAAATGAGCAAGGATATAAGACTCAACACAAAAGGAACTGCATATAGGCATTGTCTCTAGCTAATAAAGTCACTTTTCAGGAGTATGGGTCTCTGATACCACTACATGTGTACATGGGAACTGAACAACAAAAGGATGGCAGGTTACAGGTAAGCATGAGGAGGCTGAGATGACACACATGGGGATCAATTAGGGTGAAGACAAGAGTCAGAACTCATGTTCAGTGTAAAACACATATGGCTGGCTACACCTGGAGAAAAGATCTGCGTGTGTGTGCATGTGTGTGTACGGTCAGTGCGCACACACAGACAGCTGCACCTGGAGAGATCTGTATTATGTGTGCACACGCATACACCCATACACAGGTCAGCATGCACACACAGATTTCCTGGCTCCATGAACTCAAGAGAGCCTAGTAGCAACAACAGCCCACAGCAAGGATCATACCCAGTGGCCAGCTCTGGGCTCTAACAGCTTTCTCCTTGGAGAAAAGGCTGAAACCCCTGGGGCAGGAAAAAGACAAGATGCGTATGGAGGATCCCACTGAGTGGTAAGGAAGAGCTACAACAAAAACAAAGCCCCACAAGGATGGGGTCTGTCAAAGGGACAATGGAGCCAACTGAAAGAGCTCTTCATGACCAAAGCTGAAGCAGTGTGAGGGGGAAAAGTCATATTAGATGATAACCCAAAGTATAAAATAAACATCTGAGCCCATAATGATATGTGAATAACCAAATAAATAAGTGAAGTAGGGAAAACAGACAAATCTCTCCTTGAAAGGAACAGTCTGTGTAAATACTTTGCCTGCCAGGGCTCTCCAGCATGCCCTTCCTCTCAAAGCCGCACAGTGGAGCAACCGGCAGACACACCTCCACCAGGTGGGGTGCCTGTGCCGAGGCCAAGCTGGCTCAAAACAAATTCCTGGGGAGCATTTCTTCACCCCTCACCTTGCTGCCTTTGCTCCACTGCCTCCCAGAACAGAGGATGAGATGGGCTGGGCCTGTACAATGGACTCAGCTCATTGACCAGTTCCTGTTCCAGCGCCTGGTCATTTCGTATCCAGTTTTTCCAGAAACGTGATGCACCCTCTCACTATACACAGCCGGCCCTCCTTTACTCTCAGGAGGCCTTGGTTTGCTTGTCCCTTGCACCCTGGGCGCCATCTCTCCTCTGGACCCACATTGGACCACCCTGCAGCCTTCTGGCTCAGACACCTTCTCTCTGATCACTTTTCAGTTTATTTCTCCCTATGCAGCATGTTCTTTCCAAGCAGCTTGTCCTCTGGAGGACTAATTCTTCTTAGGAGTGCCCATCCTATTATTTGTTATTGTTAATGGGGCTCTCATGTTGGTGGGTTTCTGACTTTAATTTCCCTTCTCAGCTCTGCCAGCTCACTTCCTCTCTTGCTATGTCTTTTCTTTGAGCTCTTTTCCCTTTATGTGTTTTGAATTTTGTATTTTTTAATATACAGAAAAAGTTCTATCTAAACTTTCCATCTGTTAATTCTTCTATTTTCTTCCTGCACTGTTTAACTGTGCTCATTCCCTCTTCTCTTCTCTTTCTTTAGTCTGTACATAAGGTCCACATTTGCTCCCGATTATTGCTCATCTTTAAACAAGGAAATGGACAGCCTCGAACCAGGTGTATCATTCCAGGATGCTCTATTGCCAAATTTTCTTACAGGCTCTGCCCTGGAAATGAGTTTCTGATATTAGGACATTTTTTGGTTGCAAGTGACAGAAATCCAACTCAAACTGAAAGCAGAGACATCTGTACCCTCGCCTAAAAGAGCTGCCTGGGTTGAGACCTTACGGATGCAGGGGCTCCCAGAAAGGCCTCAGGGCCACCTCCCCTTGGTGCTCTGCTCAGGCTGGCTGCACTTTCAGGCAGGCTGTCTCTGCCACCACAGTTTCTTCCCTCTGGTCCAGCGAGAGAGTCTCCTGAAGGCTTCTAGCAACCACCGTGGCCTCAGTCTGGCTGGCACTGCAGGTCGGCTCCTTCGGCACACGGTGGGGCCTGCCTGCATAGCTCGTTCAGGGCCGGAGGCAGCCCAGCACTGGAGCCCGCTCCAGCTCACTTCCCTCACCACATGCCTCCCACATCTGGTCTGTCCCACAGCCACTGTTGAGTCACATAAATGCCTCGGTCGTGTCCCTAAATCCTCTCTGTGAAGCATAAGCACATCAGGGCTTGGCTTTCACCGCTCTTCCCCGTCTGGCTATATCCTCCTCCGGCTAGGGCTCTTCCTTGGATTCATTGTAGATTAAATCTCATTCTCTATTTTTCATTCTTTCTGTTCATTTCAGTGAGTTTCAGGGAGGGAAGTAGAATAAACAAGTCTTTAGTCAGCCACCATCTCCAAAAAGCCTGAGTTCCATTCTCAATGCTGTTTTTAATAAGTTTTCCAAGTTCTGAACAATGAGTGCATCTCAGTTTCATGTTCTGAAAGCTTGGCTCTAAGCAGGAAGCACAATGGCCCATTCTCCACACTCAGTGATCAGGACAGGCTGACATTTCCCGCTCGCGCCTCCCGCAAGGCTCTTCTCATAGACCCCCTCCAAAGGTTTCAACCGTTGACCCGACCTGCCAGTCATGGCATCCACTTGTGGGTCGGGACCAGCTTTTCAAACTTTTCTGGGAAAGGATGTCAGACCACACCGCACACAGAAAGGACACTTGTTTGGAGACACTTGGGTGCAGCACAGAGTGAAATCTCTGAGGGCACTTGGGACAGCCGCCACCCTGGGGACAGCACTTGGCTTCTGGCAGCGGGAGGCCCCACGGCAGACACTCAGGACACCCAGATGCGCTGGGCTGCATAGTCCCTGGTCCTGTGGTCCTTGCCATCCTGGGCTTCTCTCACCAACAAAACTGCACCAGGACCCCCGTGGGACCATACAGAGAGAACAAAATGTGCAACATGCATTCACGTACCAGCAGTCAGAAAAGCCAGCCTGTGACAAGAACAGCTCCACACCCACATCCCGCTTGTTCCCCAAACCCTCTACAAGCATGGCATGACCCCACTGGGCTCTGAGAGAAACGAGGGCAGCTGAGAGAGGGCTTTGTGACAAAGGGGTGACAGCAGCTCTGGGTCCTGCAGTCACCCCTCCCAGAGCCCACAGGCTGGGACGCCGGCCAGCCCCCAGCTGGTGGGAGACTCCACCCAATTGCATCAGCCCCCCAACTAGCAAGTTGGGGATATTGGCCAGAGTCTGAGGGCAGGACCAGGATGGAGGGAGATTCAGGTCTCCATGAAGATGTTTTTATTACTTGAATCTAGTGATTATTTAAAAATGCTCTAATTTCAGGGGCACCTGGGTGGCTGAGTCAGTTAAGTGTCTGACTTCGGCTCAGGTCATGATCTCACAGTTCGAGTTCAAACCTCACGTCGGTCTCTGTGCTGACAGAGCCTGGAGACTGCTTCAGATTCTGTGTCTCCCTCTCTCTCTGCCCCTCCCCCACTCACGTTCTGTCTCTCAAAAATAAATAAATGTTAAAAAAAAAACACTTTCTTTTTAATGCTCTAAACTAGAATCATGCCTTCTGCTTGCTACTGCGCTAGCACCTAGACCTTTGTTTTGTGAGTCAACAAACAGTAAATGAAATAAAATAACTGGCTGGTTTCTTAACAGAAACCTCCTTTTGAGTGAAAAAAATGACTTAAGAGTGTGACAGGCAAAGGAGCAGGAAGTGCTCAGGGGTGTGTGTGCGCGTAAGGGAGCTTCTCACTTGCCCCTCCTCTTGAGGGCGCCAGCGAGGTCAGAGCCAGCAGGGCAAGGCGCAGCAGCCTGCAGACCTCAGGCTGCAGACCCTGGAGCAAACAGAAGTGTCATGAAGAAAATAAGCTCCCACAAACACTGCAGCACAACTGGAAACACAGACGAGGGCAGCCCGCGGCCTGGCTCTCGTCGCGGGGGCACCGCTGCGCCTGGTGTCGGGGCCAAAGGCAGGCTCCCCCTTGCGGAGGTGGGGTCTGAAACCATCCCCCCAAGCTGGGCGTTTCTTCACCTGCCTTCATTTGTTTCATTTATGCTCTGCCTTTGTCATCTGCGCTTATTTTTAAAATAGTATTTTCAACAGAACAGAATGTTTTTATCTCTATTAGAGGTTACGGCAACGTTCCTCACAAAGTCCTGAACCTGTCCCTCGCCAGGTCCCAGCTACCTCCTAGGGCACTTCCCACCCGCCTGTGGGGCAAAGAGTGGCTCGCACACCTGGTGGGGACAGGAGCCAACACCTGGCCCTGTTCCTCTCCTCTGCTCAGGGACTCTGTAGGGACCTTCAGAAGAGCTGACTTCACAACTTACTTGTGCATTCTGGGACTGTTTCCAGGAGTATGGAAGGGGAGGCTGGAAAAGGGGGCTCCTGGCCCTGGGTCAGGCTGCCGTCTAATCCTACGTGTGAGCTCCCTGCACTCTGTCCTGAGAGACACCCCCACCTCCACTTGCTGCAGGTCCTTTACCTTGAAATTTAGTGCAGGGGCACCTCAGCAAGGTCCCTGACCATCCAGCACACGGCTCCCCACAGTCAGTGCAGACGGAGGGCCAGCTCTCCTCCCCTCTGCAGAAGGCTGCCCCTTATTCAGCAGGTCCCAGGAGCCAGCAGGAGCAGGATGCAGCCTGGGTGACATGCTCCCCAGTAGGGAGGTGGTGTTCAAGTGGAGAAATGGTGCCTGAGAGTGCCAGTAAGGCCTGTGGTTGCCAAGGCTGCCCCCCTCAGCCTGGATGGTTGGGTCCTGCTCCTACTCAGGTGCCTCCTAGCCTCGCTTCTGGAGGAGCATCAGCACAGTGGAGGCAAGGGAGGGTGGGGAGCTTCTCGCGCGTCCACCCCCTGCGGACCCTTAGCCATGCAGGGCTTGGCCATCTTCCCCTCCACCTCAGGAGTCAGGTCCTGCTCAGGCCTCGCCCTACGAATGAGCAGAAGGCAGCCCAGGGTCACCGGCCAGCCCAGACCTGCCCTGTGCTGATGCCTGGAGCCATGGTGGTGAGCGAGGGGCACGCCCGGAGCAGGGCAAGACGCTGGCACCTGCACGCTGTGTCGTGGGGGAGCCCCAAACAACACTGCAGGCCTCCAGCTCCACCCCCTCCCCCGCCACCACCCCCAAGGGCAGCTGCTCGCTGCTCTCCGCCTCACACTGCAGGAAAGTTCCGGGCATGAGTGGGCGACAAGTTTCTTGATTCCAACTTCCTACACGAGGCCCTAGAACAGAAGACGCTCTGTGCTGGCTCCTAATGGGGGCTGTTTGGAGAACGAGTCCCAGGAAGCTGCAATCTGCTCCTGGTGCCCAGCAATGCTCCTCATTCCAAGCTTGGGCACCCCCCCGCCTGGCGTCTGAGCGGTGCCCCACACAGGTCAGAATGGGGCTGGAGGCAAGGTGGACCCACCCATATCCTTGGGGTACATGCTCTGCTGCCCTGGATACCCCCATACCTGGCTCTGCCCTAAGCCTTCCCAGAAGTGACTTCCACACCTGTGTCCCAGGAAAGGGCAGGGGCCATGGCAGTGATGAGGGGTCCTGAGGCTCCCCACAGACACATATACCGTAGGCACCCTCGGGTCAGGGTGAGCAACTGGGACACTAATTAGCACCCTCCATTCACTGGTTCTCGTCGAGACAGAAAATGCCAAAGATTGGAGCCACCTCCCAGGAGGCTGCCCTGCCCCCGCCCTCCTGGCCTGTCCCACTGGCAAGGGCACCTTGATGGCACTCAGAACCAAGCAGGACACCATCCTCCCACCTGCACGGGGCAGCCCCAGGGGCCAACCTGGTGCATCCCCTCAAGCTTAGTCTGAGCTTTAGAACATAAGCCTGCCACCTCCTGAGTAGTATCCTCATGGCTGAAAGGTCAGCAGACATTCCCAAATGCCAAGTTTGCCAATTCCTGTGAACAGATAAACCCACGCAGCTAAACACAGCCTAGCAAAAGCGCAATTCACTCCGGGAAACGGAGCATTTCACGAGCGGCCGCCACAAAGGGCCCGAGTCCGTGTGGTGGGAAAGTACACAGAACTGGGAGACCGATAGCCAGCATGAAGCCCTAAGATCGGCTTAATTACACTTCAGGAAGGGGCGTAAAGTCAAGTCCTTTCCTGACACAGAACCACAGCAGACACCAGGAGTATAACCTCTGAAGAATGTTCCTGAGCAAGGAGGGTGGGCTGCAGAGTAAGAAAGCACTTGGAGGGACACTGACCACTGGCTAAAGTATTTTCAAAGTGATAAAATGACATTTTCAGTCAAAACAACAACAGCTAATTTGATAGTTATGAGAGTCACTCTCAGGCCCAAAAGGAGGTGCTGCATGACCATGAACGTCTTTTTTTTAATGGATTATTATGGGGGTGGGGAGAGGGACAGAGGGAGGGGGAGAGGGAATCCCAAACAGGCCCCAGGCTGTCAGCACAGAGCCTGCTGAGGGGCTCGAACCCACAAACTGTGAAATCATGACCTGAGCCGAGATCATGAGTCAGATGCCCTAAATGACTGAGCCACCATGAACTTTCTTACTGGGAGGACTCAGAGTGAGTGGATGATAAAATGTTAATTAAACACCAGAGAAAAATAAAATAGAAAATTTTTATCAATCCCATAGAAAGCAGGATAGAAAAACATTAGGACACAGACGTAATCAGCAAGTGGAAGATTTGAGCCCTGAACACCCATGGACAGTGCCAGCAGCTCCCAGTAACGGATCCCACTGAAGTCTGCACGGGGCCCTGAGCACAGCGGGGTCTGGGGTCCATGTCCTTCTGTCACCAATGGGGTCCTCAGGGCTTCTGCTGTGAGGGAGTCCCTTCCACTTATTCACTGGAAGATCCAGAAAAGTGAAGATAAACTTGAGAAACATTTCACCAACTGACTATCAGAGACTCCACTCTGCCCAGTCCCAGTTACAGAAGGGAAACAACCTCTCTGGAACCAGAAGGGCCAGGCTGAGCCGAGTGCGGTGCCAGGTACCAGTGCCCCGGGAGAAGGGGTAATGCCCCTGCTCTGATGCAGGACCCACTAGAAATATTCTGGAGTGAAGACTTCCATTTCTGTCAGAATAATGAACCAGATAGCTTGCCCAACTCTCTAAGAGAGAACAAAGAAACGATATTATGAGGGTTTTAAACAAGGTGAGTCACGCGCATCCAGTTTTAAGATGCCGGTCTGACTCTTTCCATCCAATGATGGAAGAGCATTTAGTGGTTAAAACTCTTGCTGAGGACAAGTAGGAAACCAAATTAAAAAAAAATGGGGGACGCCTGGGTGGCTCAGTAGGTTAAGTGTCCAACTCAATTTCTGCTCAGGTAATGGTCCCAGGGGTCATGGGATCAAGCACGTTAGGTTCTTTGGTGAGCGTGGAGCCTGCTTAAGATTGTCTCTCCATCTGGGGCGCCTGGCTGGCTTAGTCGGTTGAGCATACAACTCTTGATTTTGGCTCAGGTCATGATCTCACAGCTTTGTGAGTTCGAGCCCTGTGTTAGGCTCTGTGCTGGCAGCATGGAACCTACCTAGGATTCTCTCTCTCTCTCTCTCTCTCTCTCTCTCTCTCTCTGCCCCTCCCCTGCAGGAGCTCACGCTCTCTTTCTTAAAAAAATTTTTTTTTAAAAATCTATTTGAAGGGGGTGCCTGACTCTTGATTTCAGCTCAGGTCATGATCTCAGGAGGTTCAAGCCCCGCATCAGGCTCTGTGCTGGCAACGGAGAGCCTGCTTGGGATTCTCTCTCCCTCTCTCTCTCTGCCCCTCTCTCACTTGCAGTATCTCTGTTTCTCTCAAAATAAATAAATAAACTTAAAAATTTTTGTTTCTAAAAAGAAAGAAATCTATTTGAAGGCAAGGAAGTGCTACAGTATAGCCAGGAGCCACGGGGCCAAGACCCTGGGAGGCCACGGGAGAAGGAAGCCTGCTCAAGAGGGCCGGGGCAGTGATGGTAGAGGGAGACAGGAGCTGAGTGTCAGAATGGCTGTGCAGCGGGCACACCGGGCACCTGTCCAGGCCGAGTGGACATGCTGCGGGGACTCACGGGGCAAGGCGTGGGCTAAAGGCAATGGTGACTAATAGATTATCTAGATGACAGGATTTAGAATCTCAGGGGACAGAGTGAAGATGACAGGGAGCTGCAGGCACTGGCCCCACTCCCCGCAGCTCCTGATATCCCCACGTGGTGAGGGTGATGTGAAGGCTCCCAAATGGCATTAGCCACTGACATGGTCCAAGACCTCAGAAACCGCCTCATGCTTCCCTTCCTGCGAATGACTATGATATCAGAGATTCTGCAAAAAGGAGACTCTAAGAACAGACCTGGGTCACCTCAAGTCTCACCTGTACTTCTGTGCACAATCCATGATGCACAGCACCAGCTAGCTCTCTGCACCTTCTTCTTTAAGAAAACTATCCACACATATGGTTTACAGGACCGAGGGATGCGCTACCCCTGGTGCCCCACTGTCACACGCCACATCATCATTCCACACCCCAGGGATTAGCTTTCCCCATTTACTACCTTGTTTTGGTAAAGAATATCTCAGTCACTTCCAGGGAAGGAAGGATGAAGCAAATGGGTAAAAAGTAGTATACTGGAAATCACCTTCCATCAGATTTTTTTTTAACACTGCTTCATGGACTTCTAAATTCCAGAATTGCTATTAAGAAGTCCAAAGTAATCCTGATTCTTGATTCATGAACTGACCTGTTTCTGTCTGAAAGCTTCAAGAGTCTTCTGCTTGTCCTGTTCCAGAATTTCAAGATGATGGGTCTGATTTCATACACTGTGCTAGATGTTTGGTAGCTCCACAGTGTTTTCTTCAGTGACTCTGTGGGTGACTTTCTATCACTGGTGTTTCCTCTCTTCCATGTCTGAAACTTTCACTACCTGGGTACTGGACTCCCCAGAAAGGTCCTCTGAATATCCTTCCCTCCTATTTTCCAGCTCTATGTTCTACGTCCTGAGAGATTTCCAACTTCATCTTGCAACCTACACAGCTGTTCAGTGTCCCTGTACCCGAGCCTTACAAAGGGTAATTACGTCAGGCAAAGCTGAGATTTAGAAACACGGTTATCACCTGTTAGCCATTGCTTTTCACATCTCATTCTTGCCTTTTAAAATCATTTTACTCCTTCTTGCAGGCTATCTTTTAGAAACACCTTTAATGAAGTTCCGTGGATAGTAACCTATTTTTGGTTTATTTGAAAAAAATCTCCATTTCAGCTTTGTTCTTAAAAGATAATCTAGCTGGACGCCAAGTCTGAGTTGGTGGTTACTTCTCCCAGCATCTCAGACCCCCTTCCACCACCTTCTGGCTTCTCTCATTGCTGCAGAGAAGGCAGCCAGCAATGTTGTTATCATTACTCTGGATGGCCTCTTACTCCTGGGTGCACTTCATTCATTTACTTATTTACTTATTAATTTATTTAATATTTATTTTTGAGAGGAGGAGAGGTGCCAAGAGAGGGGGATAGAGGATTCAAAGCAGGCTCTGTGCTGACAGCAGAGAGCCCGATGTGGGGCTGGAACTCATAAACTGCGAGATCATGACCTGAGGCGAAGTGGGACACCCAACTGACTGAGCCACTCAGGCTCCCGTGTTTATTTATTTTTCAAAGATTTTATTTTTAAGTAATCTCTACACTCAACGTGGGCCTCAAACTCACAACCCCAAGATTGAGAGTCGCATGCTCTCCCCACTGAGCCACCCAGCAGCCCCACTCCTGGTTGCTTTTAAAATCCTCTCTTGGTCTTAGGTGTTTTGGAGTATCACTATGATATGTCTCAATAAAGACACTATTTATCCTGTTTGAAATAAACTATATTTCTATCATCACATCTTTTATCAATTCCAGAGTATTTTTCAGCCAACAGCTCTTCAAATATTGCCTCTCCTCCCTTCTAATTCCCCTTCTGGGGCTGAAATCAAATGCATCTTATTAAACATTTGCATTGTGTCCCCTGCCTCCTCTCCATCATCTTCTCCATCCTATTTTCCACCTTTTTTTTTAAGTTTACTTGAGAGAAAGAGGGAGTGTGTGCAAGTACATGCATGATAGGGGAGGGGCAGAGGAGAGAGGGAGAGAGAGAATCCCAAGCAGGTTCCGTGTTGTCAGCATAGAGCCTGACTCAGGGCTCAAATCCAGGAACCGTGAGATCATGACCTGAGCTGAAATCAAGAATCAGACACTTAACAGGGGTCTCATCCTATCTTCCATCTGACTAACCTTTTGCTGTGTTAATAAACTCCTTTCAGTTTGTTCACAAAGTCTCACCTTAACTGTGTATAATCTGATAGCTGTTAATTTTTTAAGTTTCAAATATTTGTTTCTAGAGATTCCACTGGTCTCTTTCAAATCTTTCGATTCTTCCAATTTTCTGCTCATCTTTATAGTTCTGTTTTACTTCTTTAAAGTCCCTGGAGCCTCTAAATTCTGAGCTTTTTGAGGATTCTGTAGTGGAAATACAATTAGTTCTCAGATTTCCTCACTGCCAACATAGAATCTGGCTTTCTCATATCTGCCAAGTGAATCACGACTTATCCATCCGCTTCCCAGCTTCCCAAACTTTACTGCTCTTGTCTCCCTCTCACTTTACCCGACCTTCTAAGTTTGACTCTTTAGAACATCACTTTACTGTCTTAGCAGGTGTCTGGGAGAGAGTGAAATTGTATGCATGTGTTTAATCTGCCTCCCTTACCTGAAAGTCAATATGCTTTCTTCAAAGGGCACCTGGGTGGTTCAGTATGTTATGTGTCCGACTTCGGCTCAGCTCATGATCTCACGGTTCGTGGGTTCGAGCCCCGCGTCGGGCTCTGTGCTGACGGCTCAGAGCCCGGAGCCTGCTTTGGATTCTGTGTCTCCCTCTCTCTCTGCCCCTCCCCTGCTCTTGCACTCTGTCTTTCAAAAATAAATTTTTTTTTAATTTAAAGACTACCTTCAGCATAAAAAATTGGAATTAGACTCTGGAAGTAATTTTAATTAACATTTCATTTCCACCCTACAAATTATTTCAAACACAAAGGAAATAATCTTATCATCTATTAACATTAATCATATTAAAAATACAGGCACATGCCATGGACATCTTCCTGGTTAACATTTCTTGGTGGCATGTC
Organism: Cryptoprocta ferox; assembly: GCA_028646485.1. Classification (NCBI taxonomy): domain Eukaryota; kingdom Metazoa; phylum Chordata; class Mammalia; order Carnivora; family Eupleridae; genus Cryptoprocta; species Cryptoprocta ferox. Next base: position 226,976 of record CM053569.1, on the reverse strand, counting down.
TTTTGGTTCTTGACAGTTTAAAAGTTCATAAATCATATTAGTCCTCCAAAATGTATTTCAGTTACTGGTTATAAGTATAAATTTGTATTTATATCAGAAAACCAAATCAAAAATTTCCTCAAAACAACTTGCAGAAAAAAGCTTCAAGTTGCATTTCTAACCCAACAAGAAGTCATAATTGCACATGCATGTCTAAAAAGTACACCAAGTGTCAACTGGGCATGTGCTGCACCGATGCCACGGACAGCAGCATCTAGGTTTTACCACCGGGAAGTAGCAGCAAATATTTCAGTTGTCTGGAAATCAGGAAACCACTTTTGACATCCTAACATCCTAACATGATAGCTTATTTCTTATAAAAAGGTGTTTTACCATTGTTTTAAGAAACTGGTTGGATGATATAATGAATTAATTTTTCCCATTTAATATGACAGAAAAGACTTGGGTTTTTCATACAGAATGTCTGATTTTCGTTCTTTGCTTTTTAACGTTTATTCAATTTTGAAAGACCGAAAGAGACAGAGTACAGGGGAGAAGGCAGAGAGAGAGGAAGACACAGAATCCTCTGTGCTGTCAGCCCTGAGCCCGACGCAAGGTTCGAACCCATGAACAGGGAGATCATGACCTGAGCTGAAGCTGGATGCTTAACCGACTGAGCCACCCAGGTGCCCACAGAGTATCTGATTTTTAAGACGGGTTACTGATGTTAACTGAAAAAAACTTGACTACTTGCTCTTTGTAGAATATAATACAAGTGTTATGTGAAAATACTGAAAACCATTTCTGCTAAAAGGAAGATTCAAGAAATCTATGCCGTATTAGAAGTTCCCTGATACCAAGGATTTGCTAAACTCAGACAAGTTCAAATAAGCTACCACTTGCTTGCTTGTCTGCCTTTGACCCTGCTCAGTTCATACAGAATGTGATTCAAAGAAGGCAGTTTTTTGGGGTGCCTGGGTGGCTCAGTCGGTTAGGCGTCCAACTTCAGCTCAGGTCATGATCTCATGGTTCGTGGGTTCGAGCCCCGTGTCACACTCTGTGCTAACAGCTCAGAGCCTGGAGCCTGCTTCCCTCTCTCTCTGCCCCTCTCCGCCTCAAGCTGTCTCTCCCTGTCTCAAAAATAAATAAACATTAAAAAAAAAAAAGAAGAAGGCAGTTTTCATGGCAAAACTACAAAGCAACATTTCAACATAGATTTAGCAACAACAAAAAGTGCTAAAGTACTGCAAGAAAGAACAGCGTTTTCCTGATAAGTACCCACTGAGGCAGATAAACATTCCACAAAATATTGTTAAAAATGTAGCCAAGGGGCGCCTGGGTGGCTCAGAGGGTTGAGCGTCCAACTCTTGACTTCAGTTCAGGTCATGATCACAGGGTCGTGGGATTGAACCCCATGTCAGGCTTCACTTTCAGTGTGGGGTCTGCTTAAGATTCTCTCTCCCTCTGCCCCTCCCCTGCTCGCTCACACTCATGTGCAAGCACTCTCTCTAAATTTTTTTTTAATTTAGCCAATCTTTTCCATTTCACTGTTGTCAAATTTAGCATCTCCCCAGTGTTTTGTTCTGGTTTTTACTTCATCAGGCTTTGGCGCATAGGACAGATGGTGTGCTGATATCATTTTTATCTATATTGGCACTACTCTAGTTCTTTCTTATTTATGAAAGTAAAATTCACATTTAACTCCCATTTTTTTAAATCTGAGTAATCTTTGTATTCACCCTAGTAAGTACAAAAATTCAAAACACATTCTTTTAATAAGATATTAACCAGGCCAGTCTTGGAGATAGGATTATTACTGACCACCACAACAAAGTAAATGTTGCAATGAATCGAGTCAAATGAATTGTTTTGTTTCCCAGTGCAGATAAACATTATGTTTATACTACACTGTCCTCTATTAAGTGTGCAACAGCATTACGCCTAAAGAAACACTGCACGTATCTTAATTAAAAAAATACTTCATTGCTGGGGCGCCTGGGTAGCTCAGTCAGTTGAGCATCTGACCGGCTCAGGTCATGATCTCACAGTTTGTGAGTTCGAGCCTCCCATCGGGCTCCGTGCTGTCAGTGCAGAGTCTGCTTCAGATGCTCTGACCCCTTCTCTCTGCCCCTCCCCCACTCCTTCTCTCTCACTCTCTCTCAAAAATAAATGCACATTAAAAATATTATTTTAAATACTTCATTGCTAAAAAAAATGCTAACTATCATCTGAGATTTCAGTGAGTTATAACCACTGATCACAGATCACTGTACCAAGTATAAGAATAACAGAAAAGTGAATATTAACAAAATGTGACCAGAGACATGAAGTGAGCAAATGCTGATGGAAAAATGATACTGATAGACTTGCTTGACGCAAGATTGCTACAAACTTTCAATTATAAAAAACTTAATATCTCCAAAGTGCAATAAAGTCGAAGCTTGATTAAATCGAAGTGTGCCTACGTATGTGGTTTTGGAGACTCCCCTTCTTCACCAGCTCAGAAGCTAGTTCCCCATTAGTGTGGGCATCCTGAGAGACCTCTAGGTTGGGGTCATTTGTCTTTGGGGTCTCCTTGGGCACCAGCTCTCACAGAGGTGATCTGGGACTGGTACCTGAGAGGCTCCGAGCGACAGGATCACAGGTAGAAAGGCCACACCGCTTCCAGTTCTTAGGGCCAGTCTGACAGCATCAGTGCCCAGGCCCCCAGGCAGCAGAAACAAGAGGTGGTGCCAATGAACACATCCAAAGCACCTTCCAGCAGGAAGCCCTTCCAGGAGGAAACGCCACTCGGCTTCCATGCTCAGCTGGCACTCACAGAAACAAACACCACAGCCTGTGCAAACACCCATTCGGTCCCTCTGCCTGCAGCACAGGCACGGCCCGCTGTCCCTATTGACATCTGCCATGCACACATGAGCACACTCCCTGACCTCAATGCTACCTACCCACCAGTGTCCAACCCCACACCACTTCACTTGCCCTCAAACATGGCCTTTGTTTGCTCCTCCGGAAGCAGGTTTGGGAGGGTTTATTTAGGAAGTGCACGCAAGAACCAAGCTCCCGCTAGGTGTATGGGGACCCACAGTGTCCCCCAAGGCAGGGAGCTGGCTGTGCCCATGGAGTGCGGGGGAGCAGAGGCCTGAGACTGCCAGCTGCAGTCTGCGACCTGGAGGGGCATGGGCACAGGCCCCCACGTTCCGCTGTGATGACTGTGGCCACCCAACACACTTGCCCTCTCCAGGATGTGTGTGTGTCTTCCCCACAGCCAAGCAGCTCTCCAATCCTTGCAGACTCTGACCAGCGCCCCACAAATATGACTCAATTCTGACTCCTTCAACCTGGAGTCAGCTTCAGATCCCCCAGAGTCAGGGCTCTGTCCCACAAGACTGCCCCCACTTCAGATGTCAGTTGCAAGTCCAGGTTGCCACTGGTGTTTCTGACCACCTGGTAGTAAACTGAAGATTCCCACGCCCCCCTCCCCAGGTTCCATTAATTTGCTAGAGTAGCTCACGGAATACAGGAAATGAGTTTACTCACTAGATTACCAGTTTACTACAAAGGTTATGAAAGGATATGAATCAACAGACAGATTAATAATAGATCCATAAAGCAAGGTCCCAAACAAAGGAGTTTCTGTCCCCATGGTCTGGGGTGTGCCACCCTCCCAGCACACAGATGCATCCTGGTTCACCAACTCAGAAGCTCTCCAAAACCTGTCCTTTGGTGTTTTTAATGAGGCATCATTAATAGACATGACTGATGAAGTCACTGGCTGGTGGCGACAGAGCTCAGGGGGTGGAAATTAAAGTTCCAACTTCCTAATTCCATGGATGGCTCCCTGACCACTGTCTTTAGGGGCTTTCCAAAAGTTACCTCCTTAATGCAAGACTCCCACTTCACTTTGATGGCTCTAAGGACAAAAGATCAAACATGTAACAAAAGATGTTTCCACTTCTCTTATTGCTTAGGAGGGTTTTAGGAACTGTGAGCCAGAACCCTATGGAGACCAAAACGTCATCAGTTATAAGTCACAATATCAAGCCTGGGTCCCTTGGCACATCACGCATGCACCCAACCCCACAGGGACTGAACTCCCTCAGCACCACCCAGGCTACAGACCTGGAATGGCAGATCAGTGCTGTCTCAAGTTGCCAAATCTGTGGTTATTTATCACAGCAGCAACAGAAATCTGGGAATCTGGGGAGTACTCCCTCCTCCTTGGAAAGTTTTGCTGTTGTCATTCCTGGTCCCTCCCACGTGCTGTCCCTCTCCCTCCATGACCTCTCCCTTTCGGATTTCAGTCAGGCCCTAATTTCCCCATATTAAAAATTGCAACTTGGAGAGCCTGCCCCTTTGTTCTGGTCCCTGTGTATTCCCCACTTTTGCTGAGACCCTGGTCTCCACCTCCTCACATCCCATAATCCCCAAAACCTGAACTGTGTCCTCATCACTCTCAGGGTGCCATGACTTCCAAGCCAATGACTGGCACTCATATTGCTGAAGGACCAAGACCTCTTAGACATGATGCTCAAAGCACATGTGACAGAAGAGAAAACTGGTAGAACGGGACTTTGTCAAAATTCAAAACTGTGCTTCAAATGACATCATTAAGACAGTGAAAAGAGAAGCCACAAAAAAAAAAAAAAAAAAAACCTCTGCAGATCATATATCTGGTAAAGAACTTGTATCCACAATGTAGTAAAAAAAAAAAAAACAAAAAAAACAAAAAAAACTCAATAACAAGAAGAAAACAACCCAATTAAAAATCAGGCAGGGACATCTGGGTGGCTGAGTTGGTTAAGCATCTGATTTAGGGTCAGGTCATGATCTCGTGGTTCTTGAGTTTGAGCCCAGCACCAGGCTCTATGCTGACAGCTCAGAGCGTAGAGTTTGCTTTGGATTCTGTGTCTCCCTTTCTCTCTTCCCTTCCCCCTCTTCTCTCTCTCTCTCTCTCAAAAAATAAAAAATAAACATTAAAAAAAAATTTAAATCAAAGAATGTGAGTAGACATTTCTTCAAAAAAGATACACGAATGGCCAGAAAGCAAATGGAAAGATGCTCATCATCACTGGTCATCAGGGAAATGCAAATGAAAACCACAGTGAGATGCCACTTCACATCCACTTCCAAGAGGATGGACAGTGATAAGTGTTGAGGACATGGAGAAATGGGGGCTCCCGTTCACGGCTGGTGGGCATGCAAAGTGATGCAGCCTCCTTGGAAAACAATTTGGCAGTTTCTTAAAAAGTTAAACATAAATTTACCAAACGACCCAGCAATTGCAGTCCAAAAACTCTACTCAAGAGAAATGAAAACAGGCGTTCATACAAAGACCTGTGTGGGAACATTCACAGCAGCACGACCCCTAAGAGCCAAAATCTGAAAAACCCAGGGAACAGACAACCAAAATGTAGATGTCCACACAGCAGGATGCTAGGGCTGTAAAGTAACCCGTTAGCAAAAAAGTCATACATGGGGCGCCTGGGTGGCTCAGTAGGTTAAGTGTCAGACTCTTGGTCTCAGCTCAGGTCCAGGTTAAGGTTTGCAGGATGGAGCCTCGCGTGGGGCTCTGAGCTGTCAGTGGGGAGCCTACTTGGGATTCTCTGTCCCTCTCTCTGCCCCTCCCCCAACTCACATGTGTGTGTGTGCTCTCTCTCAAAATAAACATTTAAAAGCATTATCCTTCCTTAAAAAAAAAAAAAAAAGCTACACACTTAGACCACATGTGGTGTGAACCCACTTATATAAAATGTCCAGAACAAATAGTCTGCAGAGACAGAGCACAGGTGACTTGTTACCTGGCTGGTGGTGGGAACAAGGGGCAACTGAAAATGAGCTCGCAGTATCTTTCTGGTGTCATGGAGATGCTCTAAAATTGGATATGGTGATGGTTGCACAACTCTGTAAATGTACTAAAATCAGCGAACTGTATACTTAAAATAGGTGAATTTTGTGGTATGTAAGTTATACCTTAATAAAGCTGTTAAAAACATCACAAGGTGAATGCCTGGCTCTCAGCAGCTTCCCTCCCTGCTTTCACCATACATTTCGGTATCGCTCAGTGCCAGCATCTGAGGCCTTCTCTCCCTGCAAGCACCCCGAGGAGGTGTCGATTCTGCCAAGCATACCCCATCTGAGATGTCACACCTGGCTCTTCTCTGAGCGCCACCTGCCTGCTCAGCTCTCTGCCAGCAGTTCCACCCTACACCTGCCCTCTCTGCACCCAGGCCAAATCCGAGATAATCTAGACCCTCCTCACAACTCAGTGTCATCAGACCCTGTCCCTGTGGGTCCCCTGTCATAGGCTGCCACACCTTGCCCAGGGACCCAAAACAGGCCCTGGGCTACGGCACGTCCTCCAAGCCTCCTCCGCAAAGCGTCAACCATAGCCCCACTTCTCTGACAAGGAAGCAAAGGACTCCAGCTGCCTGTCACTCTGCTCAGCGTCCAACTGCAGCCACCCCGCACGGCACATGCCCACCCTGTGACCAGGGAACCGCAAGTGGGATGCACGTGGGGGGCAGCCCCCCTGGAAGCTGCAGGACACCACTTCCATTCAGGCGTGAGGAGGGTTGGTCCAGGCATGAGGGAAAGGTCAGTCCTGAGGTTGGGGCCCAGGCTGGCACACTCCTCACCACCTCGGTCTCTGTGTCTGCATTACAAGAGTCCCTCAGGGCCTTTACACATGCCGTTCCTCCTTCCCAGAGCCACAGCCCATGATCAGGGCAGAGAATTCTCCCTGGAAATACACGCCCTGGCCTCTTAGGAGTCACAGCCCCTGCCGATGCACACTGCCAGGACCAGGTGTGCCCAGAACAGCCCAGCACCCTGGCCACAGGATTCATCTGTTTCTCTCTTGACAGAGCACAGTTTGGAAGCATTTGTGCTGATCCTTCTAAAAATGTGAAAATTATGCATCCGTATGGGTAGGGAAGGGAAGCAGTCTGTCCATATGTTAAATTTCATAGTCACCATGCTGAATGTGGCAGTGTGCCAAACAGTATCGCCTGTCCTCACTTTCACTGTTACAGACCCCCAGGGATGCCCCCCGCCCCTGCCCAGTGCCACTGTGCACATGAGCTCCCTGCTCACTGTTCCCCCTGGACCTAGAATGTTGGCTGTCAGCAGCCCACAGTCGCCCACCTGCTAGCCTGCAGCTGTCTGTGCACTAAGTATGTAAGAATGGACGGAGATATTCCTCAACAAAACAGCAACCTGGAAACAAGTTTAAAATTGCCAGGTTAAGAACTTCAAGGACAGGGGCGCCTGGGTGGCTCGTCGGTTAAGCGTCCAGCTTCGGCTCAGGTCATGATCTCACGGTTTGTGGGTTTGAGCCCCGCGTCGGGCTCTGTGCTGACAGCCAGCTCAGAGCCTGGAGCCTGCTTCAGATTCTGTATCTCCCTCTCTCTCTGACCCTCCCACTGCTCGCGCTGTCTCTCTCTGTCTCTCAAAAAATATGTTAAAAAAAAAAAAACATAAAAAAAAAAGAACTTCAAAGACGAGGGAAAAAATAACACCTTGAAGACTATGAAAACTTAAATGAACCAGAGGACATTAGTGACATTCCTGCAGAATGCACGAGAAACAGAGGGACACTTGGTGCTGGAGAGGACACACAGGCAGCTGCCACATACCCAAGGGGACTCCAAGAGAAGACACAGCCAAAGCAGTGCTGGCCAGCAATTTTCCAAAGCAAAGTAGGATAAATAAATATAAATCCACCTCTAGCCTCACTACTGTGAAGAACCAAATATCCTACAAGCTACCACAGAGAAAAGAGAGAAGACTTGTGGTCTGAAACATGCTGGCGGATTCCTGGACACCAGCCCTTGGCCACAGTGGGCCTTACCAACTGTGTCGTAGCGCGTACAACGAGGAACAAGTGACACTGTGACCACTGAGGCAGGCTGCAAAAGGCTCTGCAGTTCCACCACACATTCTCTAGACATGCGCTTTGGTTGCCGAGTAAGATGTCCAGCCACTAAGGCGCCGTGCCGGAGAGGCCATGGGAGAGGCCATGGGGGATGGCCAGTGCCAGTGGCTCCTGTGGCCCAGCTCCAGGTACAAGTAAGGAAGCCCAGAGGTGACTCAGCCCCAGGTGATAACACACGACTGCTACAGGCCCTTAAGTTGCAGGGTGACTTGTTATAACTGGAGACAACCATCGACGAAGAAATACCAAAATCCTATCAGATTTTGGTACTCACAGACCCTTAGTGTAAAAACTACTGAAGGATTCATTTTGGAAAGAAAACAGGCTGGAGGGAAACAATGCTAAGCAGGGAAAATATGAGACAAATTCAATTACTGTTTAAAAGGCTTTTTTACAATAAAAGCTGGAACAAGTTTCACTCAACAATAATAAAGACTACCTAGGAGGGACAGTTAGTGAATGGCTAACATGGACTGAAAATTAATGTAGAATATGTATATAAAATAACAATTCGCAAGTCTGGTTGCATATTTAAAATTGCCTGGAACTTCAAAAAAAATCTGTTTTTAATAGTAGCTGGTGGCAGAGTCCAGTACATTTTTAAAAATCCTCAAGGTGGTTTTCATGTGCAACCAGAATCAAAACTCACTGACAGACAAAAAGAAATTAAGGCTGATGTAGTAATAGGAAACTACAGAAACTAGATATAGTAAGTTACAAACACAGAACCGGGCCTGCTGCCCAACTGTGCAGTAAGAGTTGCTAAAACGGGGGGAAAAAGAGCCTCCACCCCAGAGGAGGCACAGACCCCCATGCTGTGTTCTGCCTACGTGCAAAATCCCCACAGGGTGACATCACCAATACTGATCGTTAGAGACTCTGAAAACATGGCTGCTTAACCTCCACATCTTCACTTAATCTGCAAAGACCTCATGGGCATAAAAGCAACCTAAAAGGGGCGCCTGGGTGGCTCAGTCAGTTAGACATCCGACTTCAGCTCAGGTCATGGTCTCATGGTTCGTGGGTTCAGGCCCCGCGTCAGGCTCTGTGCTGACAGCTTGAAGCCTGGGGCCTGTTTCAGATTCTGTGTCTCCCTCTCTGCCCCTCCCTGGCTTGCGTTATGTCTCTCTCTCAAAAATAAATGAACATTTTTAAAAAATTAGAAAAAAAAAGGGGCACCTGGGTGGCTCAGTCAGTTAGGCATCCAACTTCAGCTCAGGTCATGATCTCACAGTTTGTGAGTTCGAGCCCCACATCGGGCTCTGTGCTGACAGCTCAGAGCCTGGAGCCTGCTCCAGATTCTGTGTCTCCCTCTCTCTCGGCACCTCTCCCGCTCATTCTCATTCTCTCTCTCTCTCTCTCTCTCAAAAATAAACATTAAAAATTTAAAAAAAAATTTTTAAAGAAGATGTGGTTTATATATACAATGGAATACTACATGGCAATGAGAAAGAATAAAATCTGGCCATTTGTAGCAACATGGATGGAACTCGAGGGTATTATGTTAAGTGAAAATAGTGAGGCAGAGAAAGACAGATACCATATGTTTTCACTCATATGTTGATCCAGAGAAACTTAACAGAAGACCATAGGGGAGGGGAAGGGAAAAAAAATAGTTAAGGAGAGGGAGGAAGGCAAACCGTAAGAGACTCTTAAATACAGAGAACAAACTGAGGGGGTGGGGAGAGGGGAAAATGGGTGATAGGCATTGAGGAGGGCACTTGTTGGGATGAGCAGTGGGTGTTATATGGAAACCAACTTGACAATAAACTATATTTAAAAGAAAAATACACCTAACTTACTGAACATCATAGCTTAGCCTAGCCTAAGTTAAATGTTCTCAGAACACTTATATAAGCCTATAGTTAGGCAAACTCATCTAACGCAAAGCTTATTTTATAATAAAGTGTTAACTATCTCATTTAATTTATTGAATAGGCATTGAAAGTGAAAAACAGAATGGTTGTCGGTGTATTGGTCTATACCCTTGTGATTGTGTTGTTGGCTGTGGCTCACTGCCACCACTCAGCATCACAAGAGTATTGTACTACATATTGCTAGGCCAAGAAAAGATCAAAATTCAAGATTTGAAGAACAGTTTTTACTGAATACGTATCACTTTCACACCACTGTAAAGCTGAAAAATCATAAATCAAACCATCATAAGTTGGGGACTGTCTGTAGTAGGGAAAAAATTACTAAAATAATCTCAGCTTCTACATTAAACACTAGAAAAAAGAACAAAATATCAAAAGTAAGGTGAACTCAAAGTAAGTAGAAGAAAATAAAGAGCAGAAATTAATGAGATAGAAAAGTGAAAAATAGAGGAAATCTATTAATCCCAAAGCTAGTTCTTTGAAAAAGTCCATGAAATGGATAAACCTCTAGGAAAACTGATCAGAAAAAAAAAAGAGAAGATGGGGAGAGAGAGAGGGAAGACACAAACTAACAAAAATATCAGGAATAAAAAAGGGGACATTACTACAGATCCTACAGATATTAAAAGGACAATAATGGAATATTATTAGCAACTTTATACTATTAGAGCCCACAAATCAGATAAAAAGGAAGGATAAATTCCTGGAACACCACAAAATAACAAAGATCACTCATAAAGATAGATAACTTGAAGAGCCAATGTATCTATTAAAGAAACAATTTATAGTAAAAACCACTCCTCCTCCCTACTGACCACCTGGGTCATCCCATGCTCCCCACTGTCCACCTGGCTCACCCACTGCTCCCCACTGTCCACCTGGATCACCCACTCCTCCCCACTGTCCACCTGGGTCACCCACTGCTCCCCACCATCCACCCAGCTCACCCACTGCTCCCCACCATCCACCTGGATCACCCACTCCTCCCCACTGTCCACCTGGCTCACCCACTCCTCCCCACTGTCCACCTGGGTCACCCACTGCTCCCCACCATCCACCTAGCTCACCCTCTGCTCCCCACCGTCCCCTGGATCACCCACTCCTCCCCACCGTCCCCTGTATCACCCTCTGCTCCCCACCATCCACCTAGCTCACCCACTCCTCCCCACCGTCCCATGGATCACCCACTCCTCCCCACTGTCCACCTGGGTCACCCACTGCTCCCCACCATCCACCCGGCTCACCCTCTGCTCCCCACCGTCCCCTGGATCACCCACTGCTCCCCACCGTCCACCTGGATCACCCACTGCTCCCCACTGTCCACCTGGCTCACCCTCTGCTCCCCAGTCCACCTGGCTCACCCTCTGCTCCCCAGTCCACCTGGCTCACCCACTGCTCCCCACCATCCACCTGGATCACCCACTGCTCCCCACTGTCCACCTGGGTCACCCAATGCTCCCCACCATCCACCGGGGTCACCCACTGCTCCCCACCATCCACTTGGATCACCCACTGTTCCCCACTGTCCACCCTGATCACATACAAGATTGTTGAAAGAAATTAAAGAACCCCTACAAGTAAGCTATACCATGTTCGTGGAATGTTTATCTTAATAATGTTAAAATGGCAAAACACCAAATTGATCTACAGACTCAACAGACCCTTATCAAAATTGAGCTTACTTTTTTGCAGAAACTGACAGGCTGAACATGATATTCATACAGAAGTCCAAGGGACTCAGAAAAAAGCCAAATCTTGAAAAGGAAGATCAAGTGGAAGACTCACAGTTTCTGGCTTCTAAACTTACTATAAAACTTCAGTAATCAAGAAAGGGTGGTATTGGGATGAGTACAGACATACAGACCGATGGAACAGAGTTGAGAGTCAAGAAATTAAACCTCAAATTTACACACAAGGGATTTCTAACAAGGGTGCCAAGTTGATTCAATAAGAAAAGAATGAACTGTCTTTTTAACAAATGGTGCTGGGACAACTGGATGCCCACGTGTAAAAGAACGAAGTTGGACCCTTACCTTACACCTTACACAAAAATTAACTATAAAATTCTTAGAATACAACGTAAGAGTAAATCTTCATCACTTTGGATTAGGTATTGGTTTCTTAGCTGCAACACCAAAATACAAGCAACAAAAGAAAAAGTAAATTAGAATTCATCAAAATTTAAATTCAAAACTTTTGTGCTAACCCTCTGCTCCCCACCGTCCACCTAGATCACCCACTCCTCCCCACCGTCCACCTGGGTCACCCACTGCTCCCCACCGTCAACCTGGATCACCCACTCCTCCCCACCATCCACCTGGGTCACCCACTGCTCCCCACCGTCAACCTGGATCACCCACTCCTCCCCACCATCCACCTGGGTCACCACTATGATTAAGAAAGTGAAAAAACAACCACAGAATGGGAAAATACATTTGCAAGTCACATATCTGATCAAGGGTTTGTATCTAGAATATATACAGAACATTTAAAGCACAGTAGCAAAAAGATAAATAACCCAATTAGAAAATGAGCAAAGGATCTGAGTAGACTTTTCTACAAAGCTGACATAAATGGGCAATAACCACATGAAAAGACACTTAACATCATTAGCCACCAGGGAAATGTAAATCAAAACCACAATGAGATACTACTTCACACCCATTAGGACCGCTATATTGAAAAAGACACACAGTAACAAGTGTTGGAGAGCACATGGAAAAAATGGAACATTTATACGCTGGTGGGAGGAATGTAAACTGGTCCATCCACTTGGGCATTTCTTCAAACACAACCCTTTAGCTACTATAAGATGTAGCAATTATACTCCTATGTAAATACCCCCCCCAAAAAAAGAAAACATATGTCCAAACACTGGTTCTGGAACATTACAAACATTTATTCACAAATGTATATAAACAGCAGCATTAGTCATAATAGCCAAAAAGTGGAAACAACTCAAATGTCCATAACAGATGGACGGAGGAAAAAAATGTGAGGGCACGTGGGTGGCTCACTCTGTTAAGCATCTGACTCTCGGTTTCAGCTCAGGTCATGATCTCATGGTTCGATTCATGAGGTAAGAGCTCCAGGTCAGGCTCTGTGCTGACAGTGTGGAGCCTGGTTGGGATTCTCTCCCTCTCCCTCTCCCTCTCCCTCTCTCTCTCTGCCCCTCCCAAAAGAGGACACCCGTGTGTTCTCTCTCTCTCTCTCTCTCTCTCAAAACAAACTTTTTTCAAAAAGATAGAACAAAATGCGGTACTCAGACAACGGAATATTACTGAGCCAGAGAGAGGAATGCAATTCTGCCATAGACCCTGAGAAGCAGGACAGCAGCATCTAAGACCAGTGGCCACACTCGCTATCACCCTCCATATGTAACCCATCAAACCCCATCAAGGTGACACCTCTGCTGACCTCTTAGCCTCTACCCCATGTTCACTCGCCTGAACCTGCTTCTGTACTTTCACCTCTTCTAATTCATTCTGATATGAGAGCCAGGGTGATGCTTCAAAAAGATCAGCTGTTCAGGTCAGCCTTTTGGCAGCTCCTGTAGTTGGTATGATCTGGCTGCCTTGCCCCATCTCCTCCCCTGCTCCAGGCTCCCAGTCCACAGACCCCTGCTGTCCCAGGGGTGCCACATGACTGATCCTCCTCCCCACTCTCCACCCATACATGGCCTCAGACTCGATCTCATCCCCAGAGGTGTTTTCCCTGACCCATCATCTGAAAAGGGTGCCCTGGATTTGCTCTCACAGTCTCACCCCCATCTTTCAGGGTACGCACCACAGTTGGCAAGTGCATGTCTGTTCCCTGCACTGGACTCTGAGCTCCAGGAGGCAGGGGCCTCACCTCTGCATTACCAGCGCCCAGCAGCACTGCCTGACACCCGGTGGAATGGATGAAGAGAAAGACAGGACCACCCCCCTCCAATTCCAACAGTGCTACCAGTGGTGCCCCCTCCTCCCACACCAGGGACCCTGAGCAGCACAAATCTCATGCTCAGGAGGAAGTGTAGAGCTTTACAAAGCGCTGGGGCAGCAAAACTTTTCCAAATACCCATCAGGGTCCTCCACGTACTGAGTGCATGCCAACTCCAGCTTGTAAATTCTTAATGTTGGCATTCTTTAGGGGTTACATGGTTGATGTGAAATGAGGTCCATATCATGTGTCTTGTCCTCCGTAAGGGCCACCACACAGGCTCAGAGGGGCACTGATGGAGCCCCTTCCCCACAGGGTTCCTCAGCCAGCTGTGCATTGTCACCAGTAAGCATGTAGCCCAACTCTCACAAGTGACTTTATCATATAAAATACATTAGAATAGATCAAGGCAGACAATACCTTCATGTAAGTTCTGATATGTTCTGGAAAGGAAGTGAATGGGTATAGCTAAAGCTAAAAAAAACTCTTGCAACACTCCTCACTGGACTTACTTGCATTCTGACTACAGCAGGTGGGACTCTAGATGAGGGGGTGCCCCTCCAGGAGGCACTCTCCAAGCTCTCAGCTTTGCCAACAAGCCCCCAGTTGCTGACCTCCCATCCTGCCCAACCCTGCCTCAGTGGACGCCCTGGCCACAGAGTGCTACTAGAAGCTTTCCACACACTTGCTGTTTCCTGCCTCATGCTGCCCTTTCCACCAGAAGCACTGTTCTGTGCCTAATACCCTTGAAGAACCCCTCCTTTCTAGATGAGATACCCCTTCCTCCAAAAAGCCTACCTAAACTTTGTTCATACTAGGGTAGGGGTAGGCTAGCAGCCCCCACAGGGCTCTCCCCAAGACCGCACAGACGCCTCCACCACTGCTGTCCACATGAGGTTATCACAATCCATTCCCGTGTGTCCCTCACCAGGGGTCTGGTCTGTCTCCATCTCAGGGCACCTGACTGACAAGTGACTGGCACACAGCAGATGACAGGAGAGACCAGGAGCAAGATAAATGTGAGCAGACCTGGAAGACACAGAAGTAGATATCAAGTCTTGACAAACCAATGGAGAAGGGCTCTACCCCTGAGCAATGCCCATCCCGGGCCCCAGTGGCCACAGGCAGGAAGACCCATGCTATTCCTAGATAGCCACCTGTGGTTTCCACACATCCCCGCAAATGAAGGTCTCTGGACTGGGACCCACAGTGTTATTCCCTCCCAGCTTTTAGGAACCAGAGGCTGCTTCTTGGACTTCCCAGAGTTGGAAGAAACAGGAATCCTAATAGCACAGCTGAATTGTGAATACAGAATATAATGGCCAACACCACAATTAAACAGAAAAACAATACAGTCCAGCTGCTTCACCTTCATTGGTGACATGCAAACGATGAGAACTGTGGACTGCAGGTGCTTCATCACAATGCCAACTGCTCTGAAGAACATACTGGCCACCACAAAAATCCAAGCAAACAGTTGAAGAGACTATAATAGGAAACCACTAGCAGTGTCTTAGGGACAATATTACTATAAAGCTCAACCACGAAGGGAGCATCAGCCACTTGGATTAGTGCTGGAGCCTCTAGGGTTCCCAAGAAAAGCCCAAGAGAGATCCTCTTGCCCAGCCTCCCGACTGAAATGACTGGATCCAGTTCTGTCATCTGTAAAATGGGGGTGATGAGGGGGTCTCAGTGGACTGCTGTGAGGACTGAACGAGTTGATACATATACAGGGTTGCGGCGACAGTGCGTGCTGGTCACTGCAGCACTGTAAGGATGACAGCAGTCCCCCACATCCTCGGGGATACGGTTCAGATCTTCAGGGGATGCCTGAAACCCTAAGTAATACCCAACTCTAAATATACTATGCTTTGTCCTACACATACATACCTATGATAAAGTTTAATTCATAAATGATGCACAATAAGAGATTAACAATAATAAACTAGAACAATTATTAATAACATACTACAATGAAACTTAGGTGAATGTGGGGGGGGAGACAAAGAGAAAACAGGATGGATAAGAGTACATTCAAAAAGGAAAATCAGCTTCAATACCAGGAGCCAGAGGAGGGCTTTCAGGATTGAGCCCCAGCACCCTGGCTGGGGAGGCTGGTTTACACTGCAGCCAAAAACACCCGGGCTTTCGCTTGTCTTCGACCAGTGTTCACGAGGACAGAAAAGGGGCTCTCCTGACTCATTAGCCTCTTGGTGTTAAAATTAATGTTTTAAATCCTTATATGCACATAACACTCAGTATTCTACAGGATCGTTTAGGACTCAGTCATGCTTCGGACTTACAACACCCCTGAAAAATATAAGATAGATCTAATCTAAGCCACACACAAAAGCCAAGACTCAGATGTTAAGCAATTTATCTGTGGCCAACTGCACTGGTCAGGGATTGAGTCAAAGCTTAATTCAAATGGGACCAGTGCTGCATCAGGTACACCCAGCAGCTCAGAAGATCAGGGATTTACTGCCTCACTTCCCATGCTGCCCACTGGACTTCTCCCCAGAGCCTCAGGACTCCCTCAACACTAAGACTCCCTGTGGGCTCCCACTTGGAATGGTCCCTCCTGAAAAATCCTAGTCACTCTTGTTTTTAATAGCTTTATCGAGATATAATTCTCACAGCATACAATTCACCCATTTGGAGGCACCTGGGTGGCTCAGTTGGTTGAGCATCCGACTTCGGCTCAGGTCATGATCTCACGGTTCATGAGTTCAAGCCCCATATCGGGCTCTCTGCTGACTCTGTGGAGGCTGCTTGGCATGCTGTCTCCTCCTCTCTCTGCCCCACCCTGGCTGGCGCGAACACTCACTCTCTCCCTCTCAAAAATAAATACACATTAAAAAAATTTATTTAAAGTGTACATGCTCAGTCAGTTGGGCGACTGACTTCAGCTCAGGTCATGATCTCATAGTCTATGGGTTCGAGCCCCGCGAGAGGCTCTGTGCTGACAGCTCAGAGCCTGGGGCCTGGTTCAGATTCTGTGTCTCCCTCTTTCTCTTCTCCTGCCCCCTGCCTTGTGTTCTATCAAAAATAAACATTTAAAAAATTAAAAAATAATAATAATAAAGCATACACTATACTGATACCAGTATATTCAGATATGTACAGCCTTTACCACAATCACAGGATATTTTCATTACCCCTCAAATAACCCCATGTCTCTTAGCTGTAATCCCCCAGACTCTGACAACCACTAATCTACTTTCCATCTATGGATTTGCCTATTCTGGACATTTCATACAAATGAAATCATATAATATGTGGACTATTGTGTCTGGTTTATTTCACTTAGCGCAATGTTTCAAGATCTATCCACATTGTAGTATGAATCAGTACTTCACTTGTATTTCTTGCCAAATAATATTCCATTGCACGGACAGACCACCTCTTGTTTATTCATTCATGTGTTGATGAACGTTTGGGTTGTTTCCACTTTTTGGCTATTATGAATAAGGCTGCTGTGAATATCTGTGTAAAAGTGTTTGTGTGGCAGTGTTCTCCTAGTCACTCTTACCCATTAGAATACATGAAAAGTAAGCCAATATCCCATTGAGAAACCCATTTAATCTGACCATACTATATTATTTGAGATATAGAGAATTGGGAGGAACAAATGACCAAAGGAATTGCAGTTAAATGAAGAAACAAAAGCAAAACCCAATCTAATGGAATAAATTGTGATTAAAGAAAAAAGTGCTATCTCTAGGGATGGGTCCTACAGGTACATTCCCACATTACCAAACGCTGTACCTGCAAATTTACTTATAACTGCACAAAATATGATATTCACCAGTAGGGGCTGGTTAGATAAATCACACCACCTCCATGGAGCCAAACACGATGCAGCCATGAAAAAGAATGAACTGGGAAATGTACTGACACAGGATGACCTCGCAAACATATTTAATTTAAAAAGGCAAGGTTCAGGGGCGCCTGGGTGGCTCAGTCAGTTGAGCATCCAACTACGGCTCAAGTCATAATCTCACTGCTTGTGGGTTCAAAACTCGCATCGGGCCCTGTGCTGACAGCTCAGAGCCTGGAGCCTGCTTCAGATTCTGTGTCTCCCCCTCTCTCTGCCCCTCCCATGCTCATGCTCTGTCTCTCTCTGTTTCTCAATAATAAATAAATGTTAACAAAAAAAATTTTTTTTTAAAGGCAAGGTTCAGAAACTTTTTGAAAAGGGTAGGAAAAAGAAAGTAAGTGTACATATTTGCTTTTATAGTTACAAAGTATCTCTGGAATGAGATACAGTGGGTGCCTCCAGGGGATCAGGTCCCAAGGGTAGAAGCATGACACTGTGCCCAACTGTGAATGTGAATATATTATCTATTCCAAAACAGATTTTTTTTAACTTTTTAGGAAACAAAAATAAAAAGAATCTATGAGAATAAAAAAATTATACTTGCAATCCCTATCAAAATAACACCAGCATTCTTCACAGAGCTAGAACAAACAATCCTGAAATTTGTACGGAACAAGAAAAGACCCTGAATAGCCAAAGCAATCTTGAAAAAGAAGACCAAAGCTGGAGGCATCACAATCCCGGACTTCAAGCTGTATTACAAAGCTGTAATCATCAAGACAGTATCGTACTGGCCAATGGAACAGAACAGAGAACCCAGAAATGGACCCACAAACGTATGGCCAACTAATCTCTGACAAAGCAGGAAAGAATATCCAATGGAATAAAGACAGTCTCTTCAGCAAATGGTGCTGGGAAAACTGGCCAGCGACGTGCAGAAAAATGAGCCTGGACCACTTTCTTACACTATACACCAAAATAAACTCAAAATGGGTGAAAGACGTAAATGTAAGACAGGAAGCCATCAAAATCCTCAAGAAAGCAGGCAAAAACCTCTCTGACCTCGGCTGTAGCAACTTCTTACTCAACCCGTCTCTGGAGGCAAGGGAAACAAAAGCAAAAATGAACTATTGGGACCTCAACAAAATAAAAAGCTTTTGCACAGCTAAGGAAACAATCAGCAAAACTAAAAGCCAACTGACAGAATGGGAGAAGATATTTGCAAATGATCTATCAGATAAAAGGTTAGTATCCAAAATCTATAAAGAACTTATTAAACTCAACACCCAAAAAAACAAAATAATCCAATGAAGAAATGGGCAAAAGACATGAATAGACACTTCTCCAAAGAAGATATCCAGATGGCCAACCAACACATGAAAAAATGCTCAACATCACTCATCATCAGGGAAATACAAATCAAAACCACAATGAGATACCACCTCACACCTGTCAGAATGGCTAACATTAACAACATTAACAACTGAGGCAACAACAGACGTTAGCAAGGATGAGGAGAAAGAGGATCTCTTTTCCACTGCTGGTGGGAATGCAAACTGGTGCGGCCACTCTGGAAAACAGAATGGATGTTCCTCAAAAAATTAAAAATAGAACTACCCTATGACCTAGGAATTGCACTACTAGGTATATATCCAAGGGATACAGGTGTGCTGTTTCGAAAGAGCACATGCACCCCAATGTTTATAACAGCACTATTAACAATAGTCCAAGTATGGAAAGAACCCAAATGTCCATCGATGGATGAATGGATAAAGAAGATGTGACTTATATATACAATGGAGTATTACTCAGCAATCAAAAAGAATGAAATCTTGCCATTTACAATACGTGAATGGAACTAGAGTGTATTATGCTAAGCGAAATTAGTGAGAGAAAGACGAGTATCATATGACTTCACTCACATGAAGACTTTAAGATACAAAAAAGTATAAGGGAGTATAAGGGAAGGGAAGCAAAAATAATATAAAAACAGGGAGGGGGACAAAACGTAAGAGACTCTTAAATATGGAGAACAGAGGGTTACTGCAGGGGTTGTGGGAGGGGGGATGGGCTAAATGGGTGAGGGGCATTAAGGAATCTACTCCTGAAATCATTGTTGCACTATATGCTAACTTGGATATAAATTTAAAAATAAATAAATTTTAAAAAATTATACTTAAGAAAGCAAGGTAGTCGTAAGCAGCCAACATGGAGGAAATGAATAAAGGAAGTCAGTCCTCCTTCAAGATGAATCCTGCCCAAACCCACCATCTTCACTGATGTCAACGCACTAAGAAAATGTTGCAAAGAGACACTGAGAATACAGACATCTCTTGCCCTCAAGGACCTCCCAGTACAGAGAGGACACAACTCTCATCTGTGCAGTGACCAAAGGCACAACTCAGAGCACCACAGGATGCGGAAGGAGAATCTGATGTGCTAAGGAGGGGATCAAGACAGGCCCGTGCTGGCCAAGCCCCACTAAGGGTCAAAGGAGTTGAAGAGACCACTCAAGCTTTGCTTGTTTCGAGGGAGGAGGGAACGTGGAGTAGGGCTCGGCCTTGTAGCACTGGCTGGTGTCACTGGAGAGCAGAGTGGGAGTCGGGGCACACAAGAAAGAGCAGTGTTAAGAGGCACGCAAAGCCAGGGAGGAGCGCAGCCTGGCATCCTGACTGCGGGGCTGTCGGGCACATCGCAGGGTGCCCCAGCAGCAGTGCTGGCTCCACACATTCAGTGCCAGGAGCACCCGCCAAGCTGGCACAACCAAAAACTTCTCCAGACAAATCACCTCTGGGTGAGAACCACTGCTCTGAACACATCACCTGAGCAACAGGGGAAGACACAGGAGAGAGAGCCGACCCAGAAGGGGCAGCCGTAATGTGAAAGCGCACGGGCCCTGGAGGATCAATTTGGGAACTACTTAGAAGGTACCATGAGCAAGACCTGCAGATGTGGTGGGTGGGGCAAGATCTAGGGACACCAAGCTGCTCCAGGTAGAAACCAACCAGGTAATGGTCGCAAAGCACCAAAGGGCTGAGGCCAGAAGTGAAGAAGGATGCAGGGTCTGAGAACCCTAAAGGGTTTCTGCATCCAGAGGCTGGCGGCAAAGTCTGAGGCTGAGGGGACAAGTCTGGCTGGCACCTTCACCCTGGGTGAGACCACCCAGAGTACAAAGCAGGCCCAGGCCCTCTGTTTCTTTTTTCTGGCGGAGGGGGGGGGGGGAAGACAGCCCATCTCAGCGCACATGCAGAAGAAAAGGCTAGGTAGGATGGGCATTTTTATCTCCATCTTCAAATATTTTAAACCTTGCTCACATAAGCCATTTCATCATCATTTGTTCTGAACATTAAACATTCTCACCCTTAAACCCCACAAATGTCCAAAGACTCTACTTAAAGTGGAAGGATCTCCCAAGTCTTTAGTGTCACAGATTTAAAGGAAATGAGATGCAGTTATCTAAGGTAAGTCTAAGATACTCTCCCTAGATCTGAGAAAGAGAATTGTCTCCTTGGGAAATGAGGAATTTTCCTGCTTTGCTCTGAAGCAAGTTAAATCACTTCTTCCAACAGCTTAGCAAGACAGAATGTTACAGAATTGGTCATTCCAAGTTCTCATTCTGTGGCTTGTGTCCTCACTGTCATTTAAGTGTGTTAATAAATTATCTTTCCTATTACAAGGATAACACTGTTCAGTGAAGGGTAACAACAATTGCTTCAGTCGTTTAACTCAGAGAATTAAATATCACTTCTGTCTACAAGAACCCTACCTGTCCCCAAGGACAATAAGTAAATACTACAGGATTGAGTGGCTCATTAGCAGCTTTCTTCTTCTAAAAATATTTGTATAACTTAAACATTATAAATACATAATAATTGATACATATTTTATTTATACATAATGATTTATCTAAGTCCATGAGATCTGTTCTTCGTTTACCTTTCTAAAGACTTGTTTTTCCAAATATGACCCCAGCTAGCTTGTGTAAGAAAAGAGAGTCAAAGACTTCAAGTCAGTGTAAAACCAAGGCGGTGACAGGAGTACACAATGAAGAGTCAGCAGCCAAGCAACCAGGCCCTGGAAACCAGATGTTGGCAGTGACAACTCCTAACTGCCCAACACGTACAATGCACGGGACACAACGTGTTTGCGTCTTCACTCACTGAGTCCTCACAACCAACCCTAGGCAGCCAAAATTACTGTATTCCCATTTTACAGATGAGCAAGCAAAGGCAGAGTACAAAGCCAGTGAGCAGAAGAGTCAGGACTCGAAGGCAGGCAGTCAGGCTCCAGAACCCGCCCTCTAGGCAAGACAGCTGACTAGACAAAGTGCAGGTCGAGAGACCGACCGGTCTCTGCTCATTCACTGAGCAAGCGTTTGAGGGTCATCAAGTCTGCGCCCAGGACGCTTTATGCAATGAGTCTCCTTGCTTTACAGTCACACCTCCTATCGAATCTCCTTCCCCTCCCCCAGCGAGGAGAAACACACCTAGCTCATTGTGAAAGGGGAGCCG